>CM062825.1:10017897-10334343 GCA_031772345.1 Himalopsyche anomala | reverse complement strand
AGTAGGTATGTATATTAATATATTTTCGATCACAATATTACTCATTGCATTAACACTTGAGTATTTTTTAATTTTTTTTTTTAATCTAGTCTGCAGACTAATGATACATAATACGCAAGAATATACAAATAAAAAAAATATCTGTTTCTCAATCACAGGATATGATTGGAAACAAATATAATTATTTGATCAGGGTTGTTCAACCTTAGGTTGTATGAGAGGCCGCAAACATTTCTGGTCAGATATGATTTTTATGATAAATAGTTTTTTTTCAAATTGGTCAATAATCTGATCAAATCAAATATATAATTATATTGTACTTAATACAATTTTATTCCGTTTTCACTTTTCAATCAGATTCGATAACTATATTACGGCCGGTATTTTTAACCAACCTTAAAATATTGTTGTGTTTTTGCAAATGGGTATACTATAATAATTAATTTCACCACTACCATTACTGTGATTGAGTAAGTCACAACATAATTCATTTGTCAAAGCTTTCAACTGTAGGCATGACTTAACAAAAGTTTAAACGAACACCCCTTTAAAAAATACTTGAATAAAATACCGTAAAAAAACATTTGAAAAGTTAGTTAAGCGGAAATATTTTAAGTGGCACGCAATTCTTATCATAATTTGTTTATTACGACACGCATTTCTACGGTGGGTGTAATATTTCATGAAACAAATTTACTTTAAACAGACTTTTATTATGGTACGTTCTTTTGTTAACGAATTTCAGAGGGCTAGTATGAAATGGCTGCCGACCGCAGCGCCAAAATCTTCAGTTAGATATGAGAGATAAAGACGAAACTCAGTTCAAACATTTAAAACACCTGTGATGTCGAGGGATATCTAATAACTGTTTTACTTAAAATTAGTACAATTCTTAAATTATTAATTTAATTGGTAGTGACTTGTTAGAACTCCGTTATAACTAAGTAAAAAGAACTCACTTTAGCAACAATTGTATTTTACAGTGAAACCCCGATCTCCCATTATTACAATATGTAATACATTTTTTTAGTTCCAATCTTTCAAAACGTTACGACTAATTGTGACTAATAGTTAAAAATAAATACGGGATTTCACGAATTTTTCACTTTTTATCCTCAATCCCGAAATCCCGACAACCCGGAATTTCAGGATCACAAAATTGGACGGGATTACGGGATTGGAGATTGTGAGTCCTTTTAACTTTTTCAAGTTGATCATAAATTTTCCTATTTTAAGTCCAAGGGTTTGAGTACCAATACGCACTTTCATATATTGACCAATGAATTTGCGTTTGAATGCAAAAATCTCCAAAATTCTCTTTGAACGGTAAGATCCTTAAAACGAGGCATAGCTAGAGCGATAAGCTCGTTACAAGATATGTTTTAAATCCCTTCTTAATACTTATTATCTACGGAAAAAATCGAGCTACGAATAAAATCGAGCTATCTTAACACACATTTTTCCATTATAATTCAACATCAAAGCTGGTGTGAAAATAATATCGAATAATAATCACACTGATTAATTTCATTGTGTTGATTCTGTAACAATTTATTATGTAAATATATTACAACAAAATCTTTACGAGTAAAAAACATTTAGTTAAAAGATAACAACAATGCGAACAAATTAAATAAATTCTTTCACACAGATAATTCCTTTGTTGTTTTCGTGCGTATTAAATTGAGCAAGTCAGCCAGTCATGGTGGGGTGGTTTTCTAAAAAAAATGTTGATAAAAAGGTTTTTAATTTAGGTTACACCTCGCAAACTCAATTGGACATTACAAAATTAATGTATCGCGTGACAGTGAAATGCATTATAATTGACAGTGAATGACATAAAGTACAACATATATTATAAAATGGCGGTTAAAAGACTCAGGATAAAGGAAAAGCCGCCGAAAAAATATGTGTGGGCGTTTCGATAGCTACCTTCGTTCATTTGATGAGTTTACAGATAGCACGAAGGAGTTATGATTTTTTTTTTAAATAATTTTTAATATGAAATGTATACGCATAAATACTTTTCTAGACATTTTCTCCCGGATTACAGGGTGATTACTGACGAGCACCATAACAGCGATCAAAATTGTCATGATGCACTTAGAATGTAGATAATATACTTGCAAGCCACATCAAGTCCAAAGCTCGATACTACCCTAATCGAAAATTTACACGCCAGAAAAGAAATGATTATTTTTAGAGATTTTTTTATATATGCTCGATCCCAATGTGAAGCATATGGCCTCCAAATGGAGGTATCTCAACAGAAGTTTTTACTTAGTTGGTCAACTTCTTTCGGAGTGAGTAGCGATAGTGAGCTAGGAATAGTAGTTAACTAGTTAATACACCCCATTGGAAGAGTGGTAGGGAATTTTTCGACATCAACAAACACCCACGCTTTCGAACAGAAATCGATTGAAAAATGCTGTTCGTGCTGGGATTCGAACACGTGAAGTTTGGCATGGAAGCTAACGATGTTGATCGCTGAGCCACGGGCCTGACGATAGGAATACGTTTAAGAAAATTTGTAATGGATCAGGTAATTAGAATTTGAACTGACGTAAGATAGATTTAAAATGATTTTATGACAATAAAACTGAAGAACATACATAATAAAAATAATAAAACATTTTTAGTACTTTTTCCACACAAAATTTATTGGATCAGAACCGGTTTCGCTCATGGTGAGCATTGTCAACTGATAAGAAATACAATGAAACAGTGATATTTATACAAAAATTAAGTAAGAAAAACAAGGTATGACAAACAATTGGTATTACAACTAAGCAAATAAATTAAAGCAAAATACAAGAAAAATAAACTATAAATAAAAATTTAAGATTTCGACTGAAGGTGCTTGGTGGAATTTCAATATTAAATTTGAATCGTTCAAATTATGTACACTCCCACAGATTTTTTCACTAACGACCCGGGTTTCGCCTTTCGGCATCTTCAGGCGTTCAAGCGCACGGATGAACTTGAACTGTCAGTTCAGTGTTTTTCTTTGAGTGATAATCATACAGATATATCATATTTACGTTTTTATAATAATCACGAAATGATAACGGGATTTAATTGCGTTTGCGATCTACACAAATATATTCTAAGGTTTTTCTTCTAAACAGTAACTAAAATCAAATAACTATCATTTGACGTGGCAAAGTGTATTATTAAAAGAAACTTATTATAATTCAAATCAAGCCGCGTGTGTTGTTAAATACTGTCGAGCGTAAAAAATGTAAATCACCCCAATCTAAAAGGGGCGGCGAGAAAACGTGCAGGCAGAGTAACTTTCGTCGTTGGTACAAAGCCTGCATAACGCAATATCGTAGTTTTTTGATCACTCAAAGCCTCATAGAAAGTGTGAAGTGTTTTTTTTATTGAATTAATTCCGTTGTATTTTATCGTTTGATGTTTGAGAGTCTATAGAAATGTGTATTTAGCGAAATCTATGGAGATGTAGAGGATGAATATTAAACAGTACAAAGAAAACGTAAATAGTCTGATTTTGAAAGAAAATTATTGAGTGATTAAGAATATAATATTGAATTTTCAATGTGATATTTATAAAAATCTACAGATGGAACATATATGGTGGTTTTTTAAAGGTTTTTTTTCCAAATCAGCAAAGTTTTTTTCCAGCAATAGCCAATTAGACAGCTAACATCTGGTTTATCCTCTGTTTGGTATGTCATTTTACTATGAATAAGCTTACGCCAAAATAACGCTTTAAATTGTGCAAAAAATAACAGCCAGTCTCTTACAATCAATGGAGACTGCTATAGATTCATGATTACTAACAATTTCGTTCTCCAATTGAATGGCATTAATGTGTTAAAGCTGTGATTTTGATAAGATGGCGGCACATGCCATACTGCGCCACACATTGGATGTCACTGTAAAAAATGTTATTAATTCGAAAAAAAAATCGTATATTTCACTTTTAGGGTGTTCACTGTCAATACTTGGTGGAAAGGCATTATATTAGTAAAAACACAGTATTCCTTTGTACTTCATTCCACTTTATTTAATATGTTTAATATATTTATTTATTAATTTAATATATTTATTATGTTTAATATATTTATTATTTATTTAATAAAGTGGAATGAAGTACAGAGGAATTTTGTGTTTTTACTAAAATCGTATATTATTGACTCTTTTGGAAGAAAAGTTCTTATTTAATTCAGGTGAATTGTCACTTAATAACTCGTGAAAAAAGATTTTTGAGAGTATTATACTGCATTCGTCTATAAAATAATTCGTAAAAAAGAAAGAAGCTGCATATTGCTATGTAATAAATGTTCTCAGTTGTTCTCAGTCAAATAAGATTCTTCTAAGAAATTATTTTTATTTGATTTTCAATAAATTATAATAAGAATAATCAAATAATAGATAAGGAATCTTATTTTAACCACGGATGTTAAATTGAAGTAAAAACCGAAAAGTTATAGTGTCTAAAAAAATCTTTGTTTATTTTTATTTCTAGCAAGAATGATCGTTTGCAGATCAGACAGACAAATTATTCATAATTCTATTTTTTTTTCATTTTCATTAGAATTCTTTACGGGTTTCTTCATTGTTTTTTATATATGCCAACTTCTGTTGGGTATTTTTTTTAACCGGAATCGGGTTGTAGGTCGCAGCCTTTATTATGACACACCAATACTAAAACAATGATGTGGAACTTTAGATTTCTTTAACGAACTCTCATTAGCAAGTAATATTTTACGTTCCCCCGTTGCTTTTAAAAGTGGAGGCAAAAGCTTTTCATTTCAGAAGCTAGTAGGTAAGATACATTTTATATGTATACCATAGAATAGATAAACAAAGACAGTTTGACGTTGCATTCAGTGGCGGATTAAGCACATGCGAGGCCCCAGGCGCAATAAAATTTGGAGGCCGTGTTTTTTGGATAACAAAAGGACGTCAAAAAAATTCATGTAAAATATATAAAAATCTGAACAAAATATATATGGGTAATATAATATAAACCATTTTTGAGGCCCCTAGGATTCAGAGGCCCCAAGCGCGCGCCTCATGCGCTCATAGAATAATCCGCCACTGGTTGCATTAGTTGTTAGATTTTAAGACTTTAAAATACAGCAACTTTGATAAAGTAGTCAATAAAAAAATGTAATAACACTTCGTTTACCCAATATTTATCCGAAAAGATTATCAATAATTGACCCAAAAAGATATCATTAAAATTTATACTGCCGTTAGCCTTTTTTAAGCAATATTTTAATTCTCTAAATAATTAACAACTACGAATGTGAGTCTTACAAAGCTAGAATAAAAATACTTTAATATTCTTAGAGAGAAAGTTTATTTAAAATAAATCTTTCAAACTTGGTGTTTTTATCAGCAGGCATCAGAATCTACTACTTTTAGGGGATAACTTCCTTTATGTCTTCCCCTTTCTAGAGCTGCCTAAATAATCCAGATATTTCTTCAAGGTTCTCAAATTTTAAATAGATATTTAAAATCTTTTTTTTTCTTACGTTTAAATATAAACGATATTAAAAATCCATTTAATATGACGATAGTGTGAAGTTGCACTTGCACAATAAAAATGCCATGTTCTTTAATTAAGTTGATAGCTATTTTCACATTACACTATCGTTGAATCTGTTTATTTATTAACTTAGCTATATATGTTTATAGTAGCTTAATAAGTTTTTAAATATAATATTGTAGAACTAAAATACATTTATATTTACTATTCATGACCTTTTTTATAATGGAAGCCGATCAAGCAAATGACAATTCAATTAATAAATTATTTACCGGTTTAAAAATCTGCAAGCAAACAATGGGTATTTTTTAAATGACAAAATACATATTTATTGTAAGAAAACCACTATTGAAATCTGGTGTTGAATCAACTATATCAATTAAGCTTTTAAGATTGTTCGAACCGTGCCAAACGGTCTTACGCAGGTAAACTTTAGGTAAACACTGTTATTGCACGAAATATAATTATGTTATGTAGAGACATTTAACAATAACTTGCTCAAAACAAAGTTGGGAGTTGCGGTTTTGTGATCATAATCAATACGTTCCTTGGTGGAAAGGCTTTATAATATTTTAATGAAAACAGATGTATAGTATAACTTTATTCATCAAAATAAAAACTGATTAATTAATAATAAATTATTAAAAAAAAAAACATGAATTTTACTCACTCCAGTAAAACAGTGCCTGAGCCATAGACTATTATCATATATTAACTTATTTACATGAGGACCAACATTGTGGTTAAATATATTTAAACGCATAATGAAGAAAAATATTTGGTATTAATTAAAGTGCTTACTATCAAAACCAGCTAAAACTGGTTTTGGACAATTTTGAGTATGATATATAACAAAGTAGTAAAATGGTATAACTTTTCTATTGGAAGTACAATCGAGACTTTACCTGATGTTTTGGTGGATGGAATTTTTTTATTTTATCGATATAACAGAATTACTTCAATTTTACGAATCTTCAAAACATGTAGAATATTATAACGGATACAACTCAATCTTTATCAAAATACCACATGACACACTTCACCTCTCGTGGGCGCACATATGATAAGATATTTATTTCTTCTATATAATTACAAAATTTTAAGATTTAAAAAATGTCAAAAATTCTTAGAATTTCTTTTTGAAAATTTAGGTTTATTTTGAAACCACCTTAAATAATCAACGTGTGAATTTTAATTGATCTTCAAATATAAACGCTTCGGTGGACATGTGATACGTATTCTGACAAAAAAATACTTGCATACTTGTTAAAGTGTAGAAATCACATATATAAAAATGAATGTTTGTTTGTTCGTAATTTATGCGTTGCCACACCGCTCATCCGATTGCAATAAAACTTTGACAAACGTGTTGCTTGCACTTGCGTGAAGTTAGAGGCATATTAAAATTAGCGTACAGTAGGTTTTATATATAAAAATCAATGTTTGTATGTCTGCAATACCGTTCATGCAACTTGCGCGAAGGTTATCGGCGTAGTACAATTAAATTACAGTAGGTGGCGTTTGTCGTACCATAGGCAATCGGCAGTAAACGTCAAACAGACAGAAAAAGAAAACGTGCACTTCATTAAACACAAGTGGCAGTACGACGCTTGCCGGGAACCGGCTAGTAATACATAAATATCACTAATTTAACCAAGATCACTTTTTCCTATTTTTCTCGAAACTTCCAAAAGTCGTTTTAGCCGATTTTGAAAGTAAGCACTTCAATTGAGAGTTATCACAATAGAAAAATATTAAAACATTTTTTGTTGATAAATAAGCTTTAAGAATGTTGCATTCACGACACAAAAATACCTTGAAACAATCTAATATATGGTTTCCTGACAATAAACAATCTCATTCGGGTTAATTAATTACTTATTCTGAAATCATTAATTTGGTTCATGATTCCAAAGTAGCTGATCCAACGAACGGTCTACGGTTCCAAAAATACTTGTATCCCCTTATTTCGGGTTGGGCATATTTTTAACTCCCGACACGTAAAATAACTTCGTTTTAACTTAGAACATAAATAAAGTGTAAATTTACATTCTCGTATTTATTTCTATGGGAGATATCGCGCTTTCCATAAATCCACAACGTCCAGGACAGTTGACATTATTACTATTATTTTATATTAAATAATCTCGTTTAAGAATGGTAATTTATTCGAGATTGGTAAATTTTAAGAACTCCTACCGTATAGATGAGGAAGGGGAACGAAATGCATAAATAACAGAACGGGAATAAAAGAATCGTCCATTATTATAATACAAAAGAGAGCGGAGGGGGCGCGTAAAAGGCTGCTTCCTACCTTTCGACTTCTTTTTTTTTATCTACAAATGCAGAAAGGTATTCTCTAAAATCAATGGATCTTTCGTGCACTCTGTTAATAAGATATTGCACACAACTCTCGATATGTAATACAAGATTTAATATCTATACAATATCTGTATTTCTTGAAACTCCACGAGTTGAAATAAAGGTCGTTTATTGCGATTTTTCAATGTTTGACTTTTTAGTATTTTACATACAGTTTTTACACTCCAAATCGGACATTTTACAAACCAAATTGGACATTTTACAAAAAAAAAAACAATTTTTAAGCAATTGGATAATTTATTAATTACGTTAGTTGTTACCAACCCCGTGCACGCGGTACATATTCTGTATGTAGGTACAATAATGTTTTATGAAAATGTGCGTAAATAAACCTAATTCAAGGGCTAACAACCTTTTTGGACCCTAGAGTGCATTCTTAAATTATGGCAGCGGGCACCACATTTTTTCAAGGTTATTTATAACCCATGAATTTAGCGATTTGCCCAAATTTTTTTAGCTCTTCCAAGGATTTTGAAATACAAAATCCCTGAAATTTAACAATTTGCCCAAAATTTTGCGCACCGAAATCAGTCGGCGGGCGCCATGGCGCTCGCGAGCACGAGGTTGGTAAACCCTGACCTAATCAATAAATTATCCAATTGCTTAAAAATGTTTTTTTTGTAAAATGTCCAATTTGATTTGTAAAACGTCCAATTTGGTTTGTAAAACGTCCAATTTGGAGTGAAAAAACTGGATACTACGATCTGCGTACAGAAAGTATATCAAATCTCCGAATCCACTTCACTTACAAACAAGTTTTAGTATCACACAGAAACGACATCGTCTTGGCAAAACCATCATTGTATTTAAAGTCGTGTTTTGAATTATAATATGTTTCTATTATCATGTTATTTTTTCTCACATAACACACAAATTCTTTCAAATTTAAATATCTGATTGTTTACCTCGTTAATGGCAAGTACCGTGAAGTTCGTGTTTCAAAACAATTGTATGATCTTACCTGTAAAAAAGAAAAATATGTATATTAGTAATCGGCAAAAGAATAAAAACATTTGACGGTAGAAGCAAATTGGCAGCGGGGTCAATACGTTACAATCAGAAATAAAGTGGCAAGACAGGGAGGGGCGGAAGCACTGAAATTTGCATTTGACAAATTGTGGTAGGGGGTTAAAAATAAACTTGTCATAAATTATGGCCCGTTAACAAAAGGGGTCGCGGCGAATTCGAAGGGTTATATTATAATTTTGAGCAAGTGCCAATTAAGAATGACGTATAGAATTTAAATACGGGGATAAATTATAATTCTGAGACAGCGCTGACCGCTTTATTTGAATAAACGTAAATATTCTTTTGAAATTTAACTACAAAAGAATTGCGAAAAAGTTCCTTCATAGAAACGTACAAAGCAGTAAGCAAATTCAGACGTTCAATTTTATCTTTGTTATTACATTGAAAAATAAACGAAACAAAAAAATGAAGATAAATGTTGTCTATAAAGAATCACAACATGTTTTAGCATATTAACTTTGGTTAAAATGGATTTAACATTGTGTTTTTATTGACCAAAAAATAAAGGCAAAAAAGTAAAGAAATATATAGTATAAAATGTGAACTTTAGTTACTAATGAATTTAATGGGTATTTAATTGATTGTAAGATATAATATTTTGTATGAAAAATTTAGTTTCGGATCTATTAACATATGCGTTTAAGTTTTTAATATTGTGCACTGTTATCACGAAACTATTTCACAGTCGTTTTCTCTATTCTAATTAAAGTTAATTAATTTAATTAATTGACTTAATAATTAATTTAATTAATAATGAAAAACGTACCACCGTGAAAACATCTTACGGAGGAATCCGATAACAGATATAAGAATGACAAATAAAATACAAAATATTACTCAGTAATAACAAACGAAATAAATTTATAAAAATGCTGTGGCAAAAGTTTCTGAGATTTGCCAACAAACTACTTACACGGGGAGCAATTCCACCATGTTGAAAATGTAAAAAAAAACGTAAAAATATTTTCGTGGTGCGAATTCTTTCCTTTCTTAAATAAAATTATTTAATACTTCAAGGTTTGTAGAGCCCACAAGAAATTCCTCATTGAACCCTCTTTCAAACTTTCACAGGCAAAAACTCTAGGTCCTAAAATTACACACAGGTAACTCGCAACTACTTCTTGCCTGAAAAAATATGACTATAGCAGCAAACAGGTTGCTCCCGTTTTTAGATTAAAATTGTACAATTTATAAGCAAAATTAAAGCTTTTATTAGGGGAATAAACATTGTTTCAAATTACACAATCAAGGGTTGTTATCGAGATAGTTTTTCTTATCGAACATGCTAGTTTTTTTGTGTTGGAAAAAAAGGGTGTTAAGAATAATTACATAAATGTATATATTATATGTATATGTAATAAAAATAGCTAAACTAAATTAACCTCACTTTTTCTTGGTGATTTGAAAATAATCCTCTACATATTCCCAGTTTGTTAAACAAATGAGATGAAACTGGTCTTTATAAAAATTTTCAACTAATTCTAGTAATAATTTTTTTTTACCTACGAATTTTGTTCGTAAAATATGATATATAATATAATCCAAATAATGTATTTCAAGAGAATTAAAAAATCTACGAGTAGCAAGGTTGGTTGTTTGTACCCAATAAAAAATATGATGTTACACACAGTAACCTACGACAATATAGCCATGAAAAGTAATGATAGAAATCAAAAATCTTAAAAATAGCAGAAAAGGCACTAAAGAAAATAAGTTCCAAAAACGTAAAAATAGCATAAATGCTATACGCAAAAGCGTGGTATATCTCATACAACACAACACCAAAAACATGCTTGAACTATAGTTGGGTACAAGTACACAAATAGTTCATACTAGTCCAAACAATAAATTGTCTTTAAACTTGGAAATGGCGTTTGCAAAGTTTCTCCGCAGGGACAAAGAAGAAGAAGTCTGTAGTCTAGAGCTTAGCAGAAGGCATTATTTATAAGAAAATTAGCCTTACTCCCCATTGTTAGTGTTTATTTTATTGTTTACTAATTACCAACCACAAGGCAGAAAGAGACAGAGAAATATCACTGTATTATTCATTGGGAGACTTTTCCGAACACATAGTTACAATCTATGAATTAATTATTTTTTTTAATATATAAAGATTTTCTATATTTTTAATACACGTAAAATTATTAGAATACTATTATATTATAAAAATATTATTGTTAATAGTAACACATTTTATATTTTACTTTTTAACAGCTCATTTAATATTGTATATGACAGATAATATTTTTATATCAGAGAGACCATAACAGAGTTATCTGGACATAAATATGTAAATTAATTGAAAAAAAAATCAAGAAATTAAGAAAAACCTATCCCCTGGTTCTGGTTTCGATTCCCAGTAAGGTCAATGTCAAATTTAAATTTAGGACCTAATACGTGGGTGTTTGTGATGTCAATTTACCTGGAATTTATCTCGAGTGACATACAATAAATTCTCATCGAGTTTTTCTCGTATGATCTTTTAACTTTAAAATATTTGGCGCAGTGGCATTAGCTATAATACCAAATACATTTTTTAGTAAAAAAATAACTTTAGTAACGAGCATTTTTGTTAAATATATGTATATATTTTAAAATCTTGTTAATTTATAGAGTTTATTGTAAATAATCTGATACGGGTGGGTTGACAATCAAACGAATATTAACATTGATAAATAAATGTCAACAGTATTATATAGTGTTACAAATTATCAGTGCAAAACAGTGCAGTTTGTGCAGTACAAAACAAACATTGAAAACGTTCATTTAAGGCTACGGTAGGAAAAAAAAGCTCAGGAGAACAGTAGAGGTGTTTAAATTGCATCTACCTGTCATTTAACACTAATTATACAACTGCCTTACCTTCGCGGTATATATAACTTCCAGAAATTAATTCAACCAGCTTGGAACTAACTCTGTTAGTCATTTAGTCTTGTAGTGTGACCATGATACGTCTACACGCTTTGGATTAAAAAATATTTTCTAATCCGAACTCAATTATAAAAATGTAATAACCCACACTTAATTTTTGTCAAATAAACTATCGATTGAAATTTTCAACAGAATACGTAATAACCAGAACTGGTAGTAAGTAAATCCGTATAGTCAAGGATAGGAAAATGGATTTATGATACGAGCACATTCGGTGTTTTTTCCCATGCAACGCGGTCTAACGGCGTTCTGGTACCCTTTTTCATGTAATTTTAGTGTTTTAAATTACTATACACAAAATATGTTTATTTTTCTTTAAAAACATTTATTTTTTTCATTGCAAACCATTGAGTGATTGTCCGTATTTTTGTCCCTTTTCTATCTCTTCAAATACGTTGATCGGATGGTCAAAGATTATCGAGACGGATTCAAGTCCCAGCACTTTTTTCAATCGATTTACCGATTTCGGTTCGAAGGCATGGGTGTTTGTGATATCTAAAATATTTCCTCGCATTCTTCCGGTACTTAAATTAACGTGACAAAGCGAGAGCGATTACTTAACCACTAGTTTTTTCAAGTCCTACCTTTGTTCTTCTATTATTTATCTGTTTAAAATAATTTTAATGAAAGTAACTGCCGAATACATTAACCATATTACTGTTTAAAAAGTGTTTAAACTTGAAACATGGTCGGTTAACTAATTTGAAAGGTTTTTTTTATTAAATTAATAATACTGTTTTTACATAGTCGATAAACTATAAACCAGTACATACTGAATTGTACTATCGAATAGTCACAAATGACATCCCTTAAATTGACGTTGATAATGTGTGTAATATTAATTATCTTGAATTTAAGAAAGAATAGTGGTTCCTTTACCAAGAACGCGCACGTTAGGTAAAGAATAAAAAACAACGACCAAAGAAAACTAAAACTTTCGACAGCGGTTTGCGAAACTTCCTCGAGCCACATTATGCTTTTCTTATTTCAAAACCAGAAAATAATCATGTTTTCACAGAACATAACACAACTGAGCGTTATTATGCTTCAAAATAATATATTATTCTATACAAAAGCTTGTAATAAAACGATAAATTCTCCAACTGGCTTCCAAATTGTCAGAATATCTGAAACGAAAATAATTTCCGGGCGTATTTTGACATGCAATGTCTATAAATTTACTAACAGTACATTATAATGACATCTCCGAAATAGATATGTATTACGACATGTAATATGTTTGTCATTTTTTTATAATACATACAACAAAACAACTTGCTGTACTAATTCCATTTTTTATATTGATCAGGACCGGTTTCGCTCATAGCGACAGTTGCCGGCTGTTAAATGATAAATTATATCATTTAGAGCTATAAAAATAATACTGGCTATGACCTATGTTCTCTCTAAGGCAAGAGTTTAGCTGCGCGGACCGATCAAATATTAATTAAACAACTGTATTGTACTGCGCGCCCACCCGGGATGAGTGCGCGGGGGTTTCCCAACTGCTGCGCGGTCGCGCGCGCGCAGCTTAGAGGAAACGTTGGTTATGACTGACAAGGTACTCACAACCATTAGTGTTGCAAATAATTATAGCTAAATGAAATGAATTTATTTAGGATCAAATGTCAATATTAATGATCAATGAATCAAGTAAATGTATATATTATTATTCGATATTTTAACAGAGAAACAATGAATACTAATTATTTGCAACCAGTATTATCAAATTTTAATGTGATTTACGCTACTCTTATTTCGTAAAAATTCAATATTCTAAAAATGATTTGGAAGTTTCTTTAAATGTTGATGGTATGGTAATGCGGAAAAGGGGTTAATTATTAATGGACGTAAGGTTTATCCTTTAATTGATTTACTTTAAGCATGTTCTCAGAGAGTCTCAATGAGCCCCTAAATTTGTCGATGTTTGAAGGGCGGTAGGTTCACATCATTTTGTACCCCACAAAAACATTCATGAAATAAATTTACATTAAATTAGGTACTTCCAAGAGAGATTTGTAGTCTTGTTTGCTATCGGATGGCAACCGAAAGCACCTACCCTCATCAGAGCTTTTACCGCATCTTGGGCAAAGCTTTTTGTCATGCCAGTTAATGCTTTTCCACCTGTTTCTAGCACGTCACTCAAGAAAAGCTCGTGACGTTTAGTGTAGGCGATGAATTTTCAGGGAAGGTTGTGTATTCTTGCGCAAGAGATAAGCCTTACGCGACGACATAAGTACGTTTATTCTAGCACCTGTCCATTTAAAACTTTTACGGCGAAAGCATTTTGATTATAATTTACTTAGAATGCTCTAAATATATATGCCGTTGCAACACAATACTACTGAAATAAATGTAAAACAAAAGCGTTCTTAAAAGTCATTATCAATCATAGACCTTTTGTTAACCATAGACGATTGGTGACGATAAAATATTTCAATCCATGATATTCTTATTATCTTTTCAGAACAGGTATTTTTAGATATCAGTCGATTATAGTAGATATCAGTCGACATAACCGATAGAAATAAGTGTTTCGCGGTAGGAAAGGGCATAATTTATTGAATACATATAACAGTAATAATATGTTTTCATTAATAAAAACAAAATATTCCTTTGTACTTTATTCCACCTTATTTAATAGGTCAGGACCGGTTTCACTCATTGCGAGCATAGTCAACTGATAAGAAAAATATATAACCAGTGCTATTTATACAAAATTAAATTGAAATAAAAGGTGTAAACAACAATTAACAATGAAAAGAATTAAGAAAGAATTCGTTGTTAATTGTTGTTTACACCTTTTATTTTAATTAATATTGTATAATAGATAATGGCGTTCCGCCAAGATTTTACAATTAACACTTCTATAAAAAAGGATAAAGGACAAGCAGTCAGAAAATTACTTTTATTCCGACTCTTTTTTATGTTTGTATTGGTGGGGATATTTTTGATAACAAAGACAATCCATGCCCTAACAAAAAACAGATTATGTATCATGGATTCAAACCCGTGGACATCGCAACGAGGGCGACCGCCCAAAAGTGTTGACTTTTCGGCTACAGGATTTGTTGGAAAATATCAGATATTGAAAAAAATATTAATTATATTTTCACTTCAAAAATTATTCTACGAATTACCATAATTTTACGGATAGGAAAAATTATCATATATTTCCACAAAATTTTTGGAAGAGTGCCTTTAGCACCTCGGCGTATTCGCTAATTATTTAAATGATCTCATAATTAAACAACAGCTTCCAGTAAAAAGGCTCTTGAAAGAAACTTCTATCCACCAGGGTAAAATTCAAATATGAAGAAGAAACAAAGAAAAATAATTTCAAGAAATATTTACAATGTTTAATATCCACTCCATTCTCATCGAAACTCAGAATGCCCACTTTGTTTTCACGGCCTCTTTTGATAATGATATTTCGCTCGCTATTAATATTTTTCTCCGGGATGACTCTAAAAAATAACCGAGCGAGGCTCAAGTCTTTCATTACAGTCGGTTGGAAGCTTAACTTAACAAACCCCTTGTTTTTATCACGGTTTATATTAAAATGGAAAACGGACTGAATTTATATTTATGCTTGAATTCCGGTAAATATGGAATCGGATGAAACTTATTTATGCTTGTAAAGTTGATGAAAGAAAATATTCCAGATTTAAAAAATGTTTTACAGCTTTCTCCGCCAAAAAAACATGTTAAATGAATTCTGCGATAACTTTAAAATTCATTTAAAATATTTAAAAAAAAAATCATTTGTAGCGGAGTTAGTTACATATTACAAAAAAAAACATTAATAATTGTATATATTTTAATTTAACATTAAAAGTGGCTCGTATTTAACCGGTCGGAATTTTAATACAGTTTCGGTCATAATTTTTATCAAATTGGTCTGAATTTATATTAAATAGTCATAATATATTGGTCAGTGCACAGAGGGCAGAATAAATAAATAATGGTCAGTATTTATATTAAATAGTCATAATTTAAATGAAATTAAAAAAAACATATCCTAACCAAAATGGTTATAAAATCTGACCGTATATTTTTATTTTGACCAAAAATTGAATTTTATTCAGACCGAAAGTTTATTTGAATTCTGACCAAAAATTGATTTAAACTGTTTCCATTCAACATAAGATTTACAAGGTAATTTGTCTATATTTACTAATATCGTCTAAGGCAGTGTCTGCCAAACTTTTTTACTTCACGTCACATTGATAGATGAGACTTGTTCCGCGGCACAACAAAATGTGGAAAATGTGTCGCGTTGACCACTATCTACGAACGAGACAAATGTTTATTTGAATATGTAGATCTTGAATTTATTTAAAATCAAAAAAAAAAAAATGAATAGGCATTATTAAAAATGAACATTTCTTAAGCTTCTTCCTCAGCGCCACACCTGAGACTTGTTGCGGCACACAGTTTGGCAGACACTGGTCTAAGGCGTCAGTAACAAAAACATCAGAGCGTTATCTCATTTGCCTGTTTTTTAGGGCCATTTAAGTGTTATGACTTGCTATCGTTTGTTCCACACGGACCCCGCTGATCTAGATAACTGAAATTAGTCAGACAATTTTCTTATTATAACAGAATAGACATTGACCATATATTACTATTTACTAACCACAATTAAGGAATTCCTTTTTCGAACTTAATTAAAAAAAACTTCCAGTAAAATTTATAAAGTGTCGGTTACGATTATCTGATTATTTTTATATATTTTTTAACCATGTCCGCTCCCAATGTGGAGCATATGGACTCCTAATGGAGTTTATCTCAACAGAAGTGTTTCTACGAGAACTGCTTGTTACTCAGTTGCTCAACCTCTCTTTTTCCAAAAAGAGTAGGAATAGAAGGAAAGAGCTAGGACAGGACTAGTGGTTAGCTAATCGCTCTCGATACGCCTCGTTCATAGGATAGGATGGAAGGGAAGAGGGAATTCAAGACATCACATACATCTAAGCCTTTGAACAGGAATTTATAAATCAATTGAAAAATCAATTTATAAAACTGCCCGTACTGGGATTTGAACCCGTGACCTCCGTAGTGGTATCCAACGACGTTGACCACTCGACCACACATCTGATTATTACGGATCGATATTTTCACATCAATACTATGAACGAATACTATTCGAATGTCCAATATTCGATTGGAACTTTTACTATGCATACGATCTCTGTGTAATATTTTAATTCGCTCATCCCCATTGATGGATTTTGCGTGAGCCACATAAAACAAACAAGGCAGCAATTTAAAGTTCGTGCACGCGACGAGTAGCACTTTTGATTGGTCCACGTGGGTGGAAGAAGGCAATATAAAATAATATATTTACATCAAACACGACCTAAGAAAACGTGAGATATGAAACTTTTACGCTGATAATAATTTATAAGACGCGTCATTGTTTTTACGTCCAAAAGTGAAAAGCGACCGACGAAGAAGCAGGCAACAGTTCATTTTTAATGAAGGCTCTGTGAAAACATTTTATAGCATTGTTTTACTACCACTCGAATATAAACAAGAGGCTTTAAAGTAATGGTGCTAAATCAGCGACTCGCGATCCTTGTACGGATTTTACCTCAGTAAGAGATTTCCATCATTAAAATTTTAATTATCACGTCTATGAAACTAATAATATTTACCATCACACTTCTCACAGAAGAGTTTGTATTACCATGATACTAGTAAAAACACAATAATCCTTTGTACTTCATTCCACTTTATTTAATATGTCAGGACCGGTTTCGCTCATTACGAGCATCGTCAACTGATGAGAAATATAATTTAACAATGCTATTTATACAAAAATGAACAGTGATAAACAACAATTGGCATTGAAAAGAAATTACCAATTACATTAGAAGTGATTCTAAAATAACACAAAATTAAAATGTTTAACACATCTAACATCTATATATTAATACTCGATAATGTCCGTCCGTCTGAATGATTGTCCGCGATTTTCCCTCCCCCTCCTCCGCCCCAGCCCCGCTGTCACCATTTTTTTATTCATACCAAATACATACTTTTTTCGTTTGTATATGGTCGCGATTTCGCCTTTTCGATGACGTCAAGAAAGACGGTCCTCCTCCCCCCCCCCCAATCCTGCTCCGCTGTCGCCGTTAATTATTTTTTTTATTCATACTAAAGACATATTTTCCAAATACACTGTTTATTATTTGACGAAACAAATCAAATAGCTGAAAAAATTTCATACAAAAAAACGCCGCGACCGTGGATCGAACACAGAACTCTGGATTACCAGTCGAGCTCTCTATCAACTGAGCTAACGTCATAAATATCAAGGCGATAAAAATAGTGTATTTAAAATAAAAATTTGAAAATGGAACGATATTTGCGATTCCTACTGACTTCGATTGTTTGTATAAAAGATTCATAAATGGAATATTGTCAAATAATGAATGACAAGGTAAATTTATGCTCAAATAGTAATATAAATAAAGTAAGCGAAATAGTTTGATAGATTGGGGTCAACGAGATTAAAATACGGCAAAGTGAGCCAAGTTAGGATGATGGGAAAAAGTGAACTGAACCCACCCTTTTTATTGCATAATTTCAATCATTTTTTCTCTAAAATACATTGTTTATGCTTTCGATGGATTCGTCGGTAACTTTTTGGAAGTTCATTTGAATATAAAATAAAAAATAACTTAGATTATTCCACGTATTGTGCTACAAACTGTGACACGTGTTTCGCCTCTTTCAGAGGCATCCTCAGACAGACTTACTTTTACTTACTGAAAGTAAGTCTGTCTGAGGATGTCCTGAGCGTTTTTTTTTGGTTTATAACATTATTTTTTTTTGAAAACTTTCTTTTTAAATCACATTACATCTTGATCGTATGAAAATAAATGCTATCAAAATAACAAAATCCGATTGACTAGCCAAGTAAGTTTTTCAAAAAATAAATATAAGACGCAATTATTTCAAGATTTGTTTTTAATCTACATACATACGTGGTATAGTTAGTTGTTGGCGAAAGCATAGTTTCAGTATGATTAGTAAAATAACATCAGTAAAAATCATTATATATATTCTAAAAAACAAGTTCTATTTGGAGAATAAGTCAAAATTTTGATAATTTTGTTTTGATAAAATGTCCAATTAATTTATAATATTTTGCATGTGAAAATTGCATTTTTTATATAAATATAATTTAATTCTTTGCCCATTTATTTTCCGACTTTTTTCTCACATTCCATTGAAGTGAAAAAAAAGTTCAATAGATATTAAATTATTCTAAAAATTAGAATATTAGATTATTCTAAAAATTCCAAAATCTATATATTAATAGTCGATAAAATAATCACTTTTCACAAATCACAATTAACTATTCACAATTCACAAATGTGTGCGTACTGATGTCCTCGGGTCTTATTCTTTTTCTACGAAATATTTTTGTTAGCATACTTGAAAATTAGTTGAATAAAATATATATACTACGAAAAATGATTGTTAGCAACCTTGAACATTATTCCAAAAATTTAATAATTTACAATTTAAAAACTGCAGGGCTGTCGATATATGCGCCGAGATCGATTTATGCTACTATGAAAAATGATTGTTAGCAAACTTGAACATTATTCCAAAGATATAATAATTTACGAAATTTCTGCTACTTCGAAAAATAGTTGTTAGCAAACATAAACATTATTCCAAAAATTAGGTAATTTACGAGGTCTATTTCTGCTAATAGGAAAAATAATTGTTAGCAAACTTAACATTATTCCAAAAATTAAATAATTTACAATTTAAATACTACAGGGCAGGGCTGTCGATATACGCCCCGATATATTTATTTTATTTTTAGAATCTCTGGCTTATTCAATAAATAGGTTTGTAATTTTCTGACTACTTAAAAATGCAACGAAAATTCCCCCGTTGAGGTCAACGGGCTTACAGCTAGTATAATTAAAAAGTCCTAAAACAAAAAATCCTTTCGCGGGTAAAAACAGGAAACTATCATTAAGCCTATTCACTTTATTAATGTAGCATTTTATCACTTTGTCAAAAATTTCCCAATTTTAATTATGTTTGTAATTACTTTCAATCGCCATTCTAAATTTATTAATCTGAGATGACTTTTTAATGATGAATATTTAGATGAATATTGTGTTTTTACTAATATAATGCTTTTCCACCAAGTATTGACAGTGAACACCCTAAAAGTGATTACCATGATACATTTATTTTTATCGTTTTAAAATGATTGGTGCTGCTAATTGGCATTTTTAATTTTATAAAATAAGTATTAAATAATTCGTCTAGTTTTTATAAAAATACCGTTTCACTTTAAGCTTAAAGTCGTGATATTATATAAACTATTGACCGAATTTTTGCACTACAATCAAGATTTTTTTTTATATCCGCTCGTAGCTAAATAAATGTTGTTTACCGCTGCGTTTTTAAGACTACCTGAGTGTTTCTCTCCGCTGGGCACAAAGGAGTTATGATCATTTTATAAGACTATTTACTTAGATATAATAATACTTTATAAATGACTGTCGTTCTTTAAGCATAACAAAGAGACAACAATTTTATGTAAATAAAATGGTGTAACCTTTGTTTTAAAATAGAGCATAATTATAATCAACCAATGTGATACTGTGGTAGCAAGGCTTTCAAAATATTTATCTTAATACAGACCTCCGCACCGCCACAATTATTTATTTTATTTCACCCTACGATCTTATTTCGTTTATTGTTCTCTATTAACGGTAGAATTAAATAAAGACAAGAAAAAATGTCGTTATTTTTTGTAATAATTAAAACACGGTTTACCTAATCCAAATTACTAAATAACACTCGTATATCAAATACATTATAATGATCGATTAGCAAATATTAATACAATATAAAACACCAACTAATAAAAATGCTATTTAATGATTGAAATCAATTCTTCAGTAACTACACAGTGAAATAGTTTCTACCTTATAAGCAATAAAACGCATATTGATAATATTCTGTTGCAAGCACTTATCAACAAAATGGTAAATCATGATTTTCAGTTGATAAAAACGTGTGCCTTAGATTAAGTGTTTTTTTACGAATACATGTTATTTTAACAGAACATTTAGACTGCAAAGGTTAATATAATATTTACTTCAGGCCATTAACTAGAATTACTATTATTCGCGCCTTATTTGACTTCCTGAATACTACCCAAGTCTACAATATATGTCAGAGGATTCCTCTAATTTCGTATTTGCAAGAATTATGAGTCCCAGGCAACGAAGGAAGGTAAAGTGCAAGTAACAAGAAGATTAACTAGGGTGACATATGGAATAAGACGTCTTTTAATTTAGAAGGTCTTCTTCCTGTTACTTTGGCAGTAAATTTCTGTTTATTTTTCGTCCAATTGTGTGCGTAACTGCAGCGATATGTTACGGCAATATTTTTTGAAAAACATCATCCTGCAAAGAAGTAGTCTCAAGCCAAAAATAGCGTGAATCAAAGATTACCGTTTATCAGTCAGGCATATATTGTTCGTTACTGCCAATCAGCTTAACATTACGGTTTGTGAAATATTCAACAGTTTGTTTGTTTGCGTATTAATTCAATTCAAAATTCATCATCGGAATTCAAATTTCTTAAAAAATATTTATAAATGATAGAGGCTTACTATAAAATAAAAAATAAATATAATCAAAGTTTTTAATACGAATGAGCATCAATTTTCAGTTAATGTGACAGTCTTATTTAACTTCTTTTCGTGGCAAGTTTTATGTCAAATGTGACGCGATATTTATATGATTTGATTAATTATACTTACGTAATAGAAAAGAATAATGGTATACTGGAAAACAGTAGACCAGAGATTTAACCACTAGACAGACGGTACCAAAAACTCAATTTACCTCAACTGTTTATATTATAACAAGTGCAATATTTATCATAAACTTAAGGTTAAGGAAAATTAAACACAAAGATTTCGTGTGCCAACACTGCATGTAGGGCTTCCAAACCGGTTTAAACCGAAACCGGTTACCCGGTTTTTCGCCTGTTTTGAAATAAACCGAAAACCGGTTTATTTCCCACGGTTAACCGCGTTTTTATAAATTCTATATTTTAAGTTAAGTTTATTGATTTTTTTGAAAAAAATAGTTTTTATTTAGTTTAATTTCGCACTAAATTAAACGCATATTTTAAAGGGGAAATATGCATTTACGCATTGCTAAATAATATCAATTGTCACGTAGGTATTCAAATTATAGACATCTATGTCTTTTCAGGAAGAAAATTAACTTTATCAAATGACGAAATGTATCTCACATTGTCTAATAAATTCGCCCCTAGTTACACTATAGCTCGTATTGAAAATATGACTGACAACATTTAGAAGACATCCGTATTAATCTTGAATGAATGGCGAACAAGGGTAGCATGTGTATCATTATAAAAATACACAATGATAAATCTCCAATTTCTTTGTTTTCAATTCTGTGTATGCCTGTTTTTAAATGGATTATTCTTTTGCCTCTTTAAATATTATTCTTAATAATTTTGATTTTGATCAATTACTATTAACAAAAAATTAATTGTTGTTTTTCTTATAATAATTTAAAAGACACTATACTTATATATGGAGTCACTAGTTTATTTTAATTTCATCAAAAGGTTTTGCCGAACTCTCTTTGGTTAGTAAAACTTGTTCCGAGAAATTTGTGGAAAAAAACGAGTAAATGATAGTCATTGTTATCCTTTTCTTTTTGTTAGGGTCATACGTGTTCATTTGCAATTCGTAATAATTCCTTTTCAAAAGATATTGTCTTACAAGTATATATTTTTCTAAAAAAAACATTCGAAAGAGTAAATTTTTATGAGTTCGACTGACAAGTAAAAGCGCACGAAACAATAAATCACATTTTAGTTTTTATGACGATGCGTTCATTGTTTTGAATTTGTAAAAGGGCGGAAGTTAGGCAGAATATCACCAAACCGTATTTACTCGTAGGTATAATCAGTGGTGGTACACATATTCTGTAATATAAAATGATTTCCTTACTAAATCATGCGATGTTTTTGAAGAAATAACAAAATCGGTTCATTATTATTACAATGCCGATTGACTTGTTCCGATGACGATGTTTTCTTTCAGCAATACAAATAGTAAAAACTTCTCAGTACAATGAAAATACAATGAATCATGAAAAATTATTAATCAATATTATCGATAGAGAAGAATGTTATGAGCAAAATACTTAAATTTAACAAAAAAGTAATTGACATGTTTTTAAGCAGTACAGATAGGCGGTTGGATTATATCATGACAGAAAAATAAGATAACAATAATTATTTTGATTTTATTTTAAAAATCGATATTCTCAATATTTTAGTGAAATATACTTATTTGTTTTGTTATCTAACACAGGACGCTACTGTAAATAAGCAAAGCTCCCCTGGTTGGTTTGGGTATATAGCACATGCACAAATACTACTTGTATCAATTATGATGTTTTACGACCATTGGACAATCGTCAAAGTTATTATACAAATAAAACACTAGACGACAGTAATTTTCTAAAACCTTGATTTAATCCTGTGCCAGCGATTTCCAAGGAAGGCTTGAACTAAGCCTTCATGGCATGGTAGGTTCGAAAAAAATACTGAAATATATTTTTTATGATATGATATAGATAAATAAATAAAATCTCAAAATTATGCAACGTTACAGTATGGCAGCGGTGAATGAATGCTTATTTTCAACATTTTTTTCTGACTTCTGAATAACATTTGATTCTTAACACTAGCTAAAAAGAAGCTAATTATTCAGTTATGCGTGGCACTCTCTTTATTGCCCCCAAGGTTTGATAAACGTTGTGCTTATTAACAACCATACCCTTTGTACTAATAACAATTTAATATCCAATTAAATATATTTTTTTTTTGTTATTATTCATTAAATTGTCTTTTTTGTATCAACATCATCAACGGAATAACGTACTTTAAATTTAGAAAAATTATATCAATCATTGTTATCTATCCGGCTAACATCAACCGCTAGTGAACGAGTATTTTCAGTATAAAACAATTTTTGTACAAAAATAAGAAGTTCCATGAATAATGAAACATTAGATGCACTAATTTTTTAAAATATTACTTTTTAAATAATAAAAATAGACCAAAAATGCACAAAAAGTTTTTGTTATAGTTATGTTGCTAAAAAAAAGATATGTTAATGTTTTAAATTACCGAGTTTAGTATTTCAATTAGGTTTGTAAATGTGAATCATATCATCATTCATTCGTACATAAATAATACAATAATAAACATTTGTTTATTGTTTGTGTTTCAATATTTTTGTCCTTTGCATTTTATCTATCAATGATTATTTGTGTGCAAGTACAGATTGATGAATTTGAAAATAAAATGTAATTTTTATAAGATTTTTAAATTTCATTATTTTTGTTTGTTTGGTTATTTTAAAAGTAGTCATAATGGATTTAATTATTTTTTAACAGTGTGAGTACTCATTACGGTCGGTCATTAAGGAAAACATACATAAAATGTTTTTTTCAATGATGTTATTCAATTTTTTTATTAATAATTATAAGTATTGAGTCGCCTTGTTTTGTATTTAAATTTTGTAAATATTGCACAAAGAAACATTATGTATTGGTTCAATTATTATTCAAAGCATTTTATTTGTGTTTCGTCAATTGCATTTTATTTTTTATACATTTTTTTGTGTAAATATTTGTAAAATCTATATATTAATACTCGATAATGTCCGTCCGTCTGAATGATTGTCCGCGATTTTCCCTCCCCCTCCTCCGCCCCAGCCCCGCTGTCACCATTTTTTTATTCATACCAAATACATACTTTTTTCGTTTGTATATGGTCGCGATTTCGCCTTTTCGATGACGTCAAGAAAGACGGTCCTCCTCCCCCCCCCCAATCCTGCCCCGCTGTCGCCATTAATTATTTTTTTTATTCATACTAAAGACATATTTTCCAAATACACTGTTTATTATTTGACGAAACAAATCAAATAGCTGAAAAAATTTCATACAAAAAAACGCCGCGACCGTGGATCGAACACAGAACTCTGGATTACCAGTCGAGCTCTCTATCAACTGAGCTAACGTCATAAATATCAAGGCGATAAAAATAGTGTATTTAAAATAAAAATTTGAAAATGGAACGATATTTGCGATTCCTACTGACTTCGATTGTTTGTATAAAGATTCAAAAATGGAATATTGTCAAATAATGAATGACAAGGTAAATTTATGCTCAAATAGTAATATAAATAAAGTAAGCGAAATAGTTTGATAGATTGGGGTCAACGAGATTAAAATACGGCAAAGTGAGCCAAGTTAGGATGATGGGAAAAAGTGAACTGAACCCACCCTTTTTATTGCATAATTTCAATCATTTTTTCTCTAAAATACATTGTTTATGCTTTCGATGGATTCGTCGGTAACTTTTTGGAAGTTCATTTGAATATAAAATAAAAAATAACTTAGATTATTCCACGTATTGTGCTACAAACTGTGACACGTGTTTCGCCTCTTTCAGAGGCATCCTCAGACAGACTTACTTTTACTTACTGAAAGTAAGTCTGTCTGAGGATGTCCTGAGCGTTTTTTTTTGGTTTATAACATTTTTTTTTTTTGAAAACTTTCTTTTTAAATCACATTACATCTTGATCGTATGAAAATAAATGCTATCAAAATAACAAAATCCGATTGACTAGCCAATAAAGTTTTTCAAAAAATAAATATAAGACGCAATTATTTCAAGATTTGTTTTTAATCTAGATACATACGTGGTATAGTTAGTTGTTGGCGAAAGCATAGTTTCAGTATGATTAGTAAAATAACATCAGTAAAAATCATTATATATATTCTAAAAAACAAGTTCTATTTGGAGAATAAGTCAAAATTTTGATAATTTTGTTTTGATAAAATGTCCAATTAATTTATAATATTTTGCATGTGAAAATTGCATTTTTTATATAAATATAATTTAATTCTTTGCCCATTTATTTTCCGACTTTTTTCTCACATTCCATTGAAGTGAAAAAAAAGTTCAATAGATATTAAATTATTCTAAAAATTAGAATATTAGATTATTCTAAAAATTCCAAAATCTATATATTAATAGTCGATAAAATAATCACTTTTCACAAATCACAATTAACAATTCACAATTCACAAATGTGTGCGTACTGATGTCCTCGGGTCTTATTCTTTTTCTACGAAATATTTTTGTTAGCATACTTGAAAATTAGTTGAATAAAATATATATACTACGAAAAATGATTGTTAGCAACCTTGAACATTATTCCAAAAATTTAATAATTTACAATTTAAAAACTGCAGGGCTGTCGATATATGCGCCGAGATCGATTTATGCTACTATGAAAAATGATTGTTAGCAAACTTGAACATTATTCCAAAGATATAATAATTTACGAAATTTCTGCTACTTCGAAAAATAGTTGTTAGCAAACATAAACATTATTCCAAAAATTAGGTAATTTACGAGGTCTATTTCTGCTAATAGGAAAAATAATTGTTAGCAAACTTAACATTATTCCAAAAATTAAATAATTTACAATTTAAATACTACAGGGCAGGGCTGTCGATATACGCCCCGATATATTTATTTTATTTTTAGAATCTCTGGCTTATTCAATAAATAGGTTTGTAATTTTCTGACTACTTAAAAATGCAACAAAAATCCCCCCGTTGAGGTCAACGGGCTTACAGCTAGTCTATATATTAATACTCGATAATGTCCGTATGATTGCATGATTGCATGATTGTCCGCGATTTCCCCTCCCCCTGCCCCTTCCCCCACCCTCCTCAAAGCTCCGCTGACGCAATATTTTTATTCATACTAAAGACATATTTTCCCAATACACTGGTTTATTATTTGACGAAACAAATCAAATCAGTGAAATTTCTCATACAAAAAAACGCCGCGATCGTGGATCGAACTCAGATCTCTGGATTACCAGTCGAGCTCTCTATCAACTGAGCTAACGTCATAATTATCAAGGCGATAAAAATAGTGTATATAAATTAAAATTTGAAAATGGAACGATATTTGTGATTCACAAACTGACTTCGATTGTTTGTATTCAAGATTCAAAAATGGAACACCTGTCAAATAATGATTGTGGTTTATTTTACATAATATAGTTTCGACAGTTAAATGCAAATATTCCATGTGTGTCATATGTATGCTGACGGCTATTAAATATTTTACGTTTTAACAGAGGGTATTTAGAATTTATCCCGATAATTTAATAATTTTGTATCTTTTGTTTTAAATAACGAGTAAACGAGTCTATGCTTTGGAAAAGGTAAATTTATGCTCAAATAGTAATATAAATAAAGTAAGCGAAATAGTTTGATAGATTGGGGACAACGAGATTAAAATACGGAAAGTGAGCCAAGTTAGGATGATGGGAAAAAGTGAACTGAACCCACCCTTTTTATTGCATAATTTCAATCATTTTTTCTCTAAAATACATTGTTTATGCTTTCGATGGATTCGTCGGTAACTTTGTGGAAGTTCATTTGAATATAAAATAAAAAATAACTTAGATTATTCCACGTATTGTGCTACAAACTGTGACACATGTTTCGCCTTTTTCAGAGGCATCCTCAGACAGACTTACTTTTACTTACTGAAAGTAAGTCTGTCTGAGGATGCCTCTGAAATAGGCGAAACACGTGTCACAGTTTGTAGCACAATACGTGGAATAATCTAAGTTATTTTGTATTACTTTTTTATGCTTATTTATTGAAAAAACTTTCACATAAAATTAAAAGTTGATGACAGTTCCCACAAAAAAAAATTGAAAACGTAATTGCACTTAAAAGTCAAATGGAAAAGTTTCACCATTTTTATGTTTGGTTCCCTTAAAGACTCATATATTCCTAAAAATAAGCTCCGTTTGGCGAATTAGTGAAGTTAATTTATTCTTATTAATTTGATAAATATGCATTTGATTGTAACATGGAAAATTGATAATTTTGTTTTGATAAAATGTGCAATTAATTTATACCATTTTGCATGTGAAAAATGATTATTAGCAAACTTAAACATTATTTCAAAAATTAAGTAATTTACAATTTAAAACTGCAGGGCTGTCGATATATGCGCCGAGGTCGATTTATGCTACTATGAAAAATGATTGTTAGCAAACTTGAACATTATTCCAAAGATTTAATATTTTACGAAATTTCTGTCACTACGAAAAAAAATGTTAGCAAACTTAAACATTATTCCAAAAATTAGGTAATTTACGAGGTATATTTCTGCTAATAGGAAAAATAATTGTTAGCAAACTCAACATTATTCCAAAAATTAAATAATTTACGATTAAATACAACAGGGCATGCTGTCGATATATGCCCCGAGATATATTTATTTTATTTTTAGAATTTCTGGCTTATTCAATAAATAGGTTTGTAATTTTCTGACTTCTTAAAAATGCAACAAAAATCCCCCCGTTGAGGTCAACGGGCTTACAGCTAGTAAATATAAATATTATAATTTTTGCCGAATTTTATTATTAACCATTGTTATTTTGATTTTTACCTATAAAAGAAGCAAACATAGTTTGTATGATTTTTGCATTTTTCAGAAATGACTGATATATATGTATGTACCTAAAAGATTTCGGTTTAAACCGGTTAACCGGTTTATTTTGAAAAAAAAAAAACGAAAACCGGTTAGTTTATATATACGGTTAATTGGAAGCCCTAACTGCAAGATAAATATTCCGAACGGCAAGTAACCAAGTCAGGCGCAAGAACTTCCATTCTTTACTTTTGCGTTTTGTGTTGGCAACTCTTCCTGTCATCCCAAGTATGAGTAAGAATCTACATCCTGTGTAGATGTAGACCGTAGAGACATATATGCAAAGCGTAGAGCCGTAGATGCTTGACAAAGAGTGCATGTTGGAACGAGCCGGTGGGAATGTCTTTAACTGCAGGAGGTTTAACGTCTACGCCGTAGAGGTATGTGCACTTTCAAGGAATAATACTTCAGCGTACGTGACTTTTATGTAAATCAACGTTTCTCAAACTACGTGGAGAACGGAACCACCATGCAGAAAATATTTTTAGATACGGATATGAAAATATTATAACAGACGTTTGAGATTTGATACAGATACAATGCTTTAATTATAACCAGGACTGTGCAAAGAAAAGACTACTCAGACTCTAAAGAAATTTTCCAATAATTTCATTTTAATTTATACATATCGACTGTGGAAAGGAAAAAGGACGTAACCCACACGTATCAAATTTTACAGTAGGCACAAAAAGAACAGTTTTTATGATTTTGGGCCATATGCAAATTATGAATTATACACAACCTTAAAGTGCACGGAGACTTCTAAACTGGTGTTTAATTGTCATAATCTAATATTAATTAAAGAAATTGTCTAGGAAAAACCTTTATTTCAGTATTTTTTCTTGGTTCTAATTTTTTACAAGGTCATTTTGTCCAAACTTAAAAGCTAAATTTAGATACTAATTTGGCGTTTGCAGCTTACATCGTTTTGATAGAACGTGTATCAAGTTGGATACATTGTGATTATCGAAAAAGTCTGTTTTGAAAAAACTGGGTTATGTCCTTTTTCTTTCGACAGTCATCCTCGATCAGATCAGATCATCTTTAGTCAGCTAGGCATGCAGTGGCAACACTATGGACTATTTTTGTTTGAATAAAGATCATTAAATATATATTTTTTTTAAATCGTGAGATTTTTCCGATTCCGGACAAAATCCCCGACTTCACGACTCCCGACTCCCACTCCAGAACCCGGATTATAACAATGTAAATAAAAAAAATCACTTATATCAAATTAATTTTAAGATTTTTCAATTAACAAAATAAGTCGATAAAATGATTGAATAACTTATTACCCTTCGTTCCACACTATTCATAACTACAACGATCGAATGATTTTAAGAAAGCAAATAAATAAATTCAGAGTTTAAATCATTTTTTTTCAGAATTGAAATAAACTTTCAGTCTGAATAAAATGCAATTTTTGGTCAGAATAAAAATATTATACGATCAGATTTTATAACCATTTTGGTTAGGTTAGTTTTTTTTAATTTCATTTAAATTATGACCATTTAATATAAATTCTGACAATTAATTATTTGAATCGTTCAAATTATGTACACTCCCACAGATTTTGTCATTAATGACCCAGGTTTCGCCTTTTGACATCTTCAGGCCTGGGTCGTTAGTGACAAAATCTGTGGGAGTGTAAATAATTTGAAAGATTCAAATTTAATATTGAAATTCCACCAAGCACCTTCAGTCGAAATCTTAAATTAATTATTTACTCTACACTCTGTACGACCTACATATTATGATCATTCAATATAAATTCTGACTAATGTAATATAAATTCAGACCAATGTGATAAAAATTATGACCGAAACTGTATTAAAATTCAGTTAAATACGAGCCAATAAATAATAGCACGATGTGTGACACAGGGACACTTTGTAAATAAATTAAACATATATTAACATTTTTTTTTAAATATATATACAAGTAGTTCGGTTCAGTTGTCAATGTAGTACGAGCGGCTTGTTTTATTTATTATTGTATACTTTCATAGCTGTATTATATTATTTAATAAGCAGTGATAGTTTGAATCCTTTAGTTTAAAATGTGGCATTTGGGTAATAGTAACTGGCAGTGTGCAAGAAGGCAACTGTGCTATGAAGAGTTGTATTGTCTTTTCGATTCAGAGCAAGTTCAGGCATTTCTAAAAGTGCAGATGGAGCATAGCGCAAATTAAATACAATTGAAATATTTCACAAAGTATGGTAACACTTGAATCTAAACGGTTTTCGTGCAGGAGCCGCAGTTAGCGTTCTACAAAACTGACGACAGGGTATTTCAAAGTTACTTTGCCAGTAATAGTTAACATCAGAAATTATACAAAAATACACTAAAACTAAGCAACTTGTTAAATAAGTAAAAACTTTTACACCGACCGAAAATGTACTTAAAAAACTACTTTAAAAATCGAATGATGCCACTGATAATACGCTTATCAAATAACTTAATCTACTGAGACGTTAAAATATTAAAATCCCTATAATATATTATATATTACTTTTAAGTTGTCCACTGTCAATATTTGGTGAAAAGGTATTGTATATTTAACAAATAAAACCTCATTTTTATTATTATAGTTCCGATTTTATTTTAAATGATCGGGACTGGTTTCGCTTAAAACGAGTATTATCAACAGATGATAATGCTCATTATGAGTGGAATCGATCATTTAAAAAATAAGTGAAATAAGTACAAATGAGTGTTTGATTTTTGAAAAATAAATATAACATTAAAAATTGAAAAAAAAAAATGCTGATATTATAATGTGCTTTGGGTATGATGTATTGAAGAAAACAATAGTGGGTATGATACCTAAAATAATTACAAATGTATCTACATTAATGTATTCATTTAAAATTTATCAACTTATAATTCTCATTCATAGTTGTCACTTTTTTAAATATTGGTTTAACAAAATGTATGAGTTCACAGAGTTTGTTATAATCCATTATGGAGGACCCATATGTCACTAATTCGCAGTCATTTCCTTGATATTTGATTCGGTTTCATTATGAAAATAACATTTAATACATAATGTGTCCTCGGGGACTGAAACTGTTATTACTTCAGCTGAGGAATTAATTTAAATTAGCGCTAATGTATGGAAATGATGCAAGCCTGACATAAACAGCAGGAGAAGATGGCGGTGCGGTTTTCACAAGACAAGTATAATATCTTAGACTAAGTGTATCATTAAGCATTTGCAGTAACAGTTAAATAATTTAGCTGTCTTTGTTCAATGTGATTTATTTTGGAATACACAAAATTAATTAAAATAGATATGTATAGTGCGATACTTCAAAGTATACATATTTAATAAATATGCAAAAACCGCTACGATAAAAAATATAATTTGGATTTCGAATGTTCGTAAGCTTACAATGCTTGAAGCAAATGTTTAATCAATTGATAACTTCAACAATTATTTGAATATTTATTGTAAATATATATTCATTCATATTGCATAATATATGTCATAATTATTAAACACTTAACATTGAACATATAATATTTATATTATACATTTAATATATTTTGAAATACTGACGGGTTCGTCCTTTTATCATCAGTTCAGTGAGACTGGGCAAGTTTTAAACCTTAATATGAGCAATTTAACATTAATTAAGCCCTCGAGAGTTAAAGTGAGTCAAGTAGTAAAATGGTAAAACTTTTCTATTGGACTCGTAAAATCACGTCTTATCTTGGTGTTTTGGTGGATTCCATATTTTGATTTTAGGTATGTAACACTATTGCAGTGTGTATTTACTAAGCTCACTTTTATGATACTTAAAGACATGTGGAATATTTTAATGCATCCAGTTCATTTTTTCCTAAAATACCACTTGGCTCACTTCGCCGTAATAATCCGTTTTTTTTTTTTAATTAAAAAAATTAACATTACACCTTACGCCAATGCGTCAAATATTTTGAAGTTGAAAGATCATACGAGATATACTTGATGAGAATTTTTGAAAGTCACATGAGATTCACTCAAGGAGAATTGACTTCACAAACACCCATTCCTTAGACCTCAAATTAAAATTGAAAAAAATCCAGTTTGACATTGACCTTACCGGGAATAGAACCCAAAGCCACCTGATCGGCAGAACAAGCTCTAACGAACTAGACCACAGCGGGCGACATGTCCAAAGGAAAAATATGTATTGTCATACTCTTTGCTTATAGGTGGTATTTTTGAACAAAAAATATTTAGATTTCGCAAGCAAAGTTAAATAAAAAAAGATTTTTGACGAAAAAATAAATTTCACGCGATAAAAGCGGTGTCACTGAAAGGAGATGTCCGTAGCATAAAAAGCGTTCTAGCAAACAAGCTTTGTACAAACTTAACTGTCATCCATTCACCTGCAGACAATGATTACAAGTTATGACTATGTACATAATAGGCGATCCGGAAAGAAATCCAGGTTTTTCGTATAGTTCGAGTTCAGTTTGTTTCCAGGTAAGGTGAAAAAAACATATATGTTAGTTAATTTTTATTGTATTGATCGTCGGTTTTGTTTTTGTAGCATAGCTTTTATTTTATAATTATATTAAGCGTAAAATAAAAAAAAATGGCATGAAAACAACGACGAACATACTCGTCACTGCATGCTGCTTTTTTGTGACCAGGGCCGCCAAGGTTGCAAAAACCATCAATGAGATTTTTGGAACAATGCTGACAGAAACAGATGTCAATATTGTTTCCGACGATTTAAATTGGGTGATAGGGAATAACAGGACGTCCTTAATTCATGTGTGGGTTACATCATTTTTCCTTTCCACATTCGATATAAACAGGGGCAGTTTTCTTTACTTGCTTAAGTTGTGAATCGTATATGAAAAACATCTCAAACTACATATAACCTTAATCTAAAACAGGTCAAAGAAAGATCAGTTACCAGGTTAGCAAAAGGTTAACCGTTTGCAATCATGAATAAAAATAAAACAAAAAGTCCGGTTCTAATAAAAATAAATTTTCTCACGTCGACCTTGTTTGTAAATAATATAATTAAGCTGAATAAAAAATGGATTAAATTTTATAAAACATAAGCACATAAAAATTGTTACAAAAAATCATCCGTAAAGTAACATTTTTATATGCTTAATATGGAAATTTGTTTAATGTGCTAAACGTTTATGTTTAAATAACGCTTTCTGCGTTTAAAGTAATCCTATCAGATTAAACAAAAGCTTACGGACACATTTTCGAGAGACCGGATTTCCGGAGCTTATTTTTTGAAATCCGACATAATAGGTACATAGTTTGCGCAAACCATGCGAATTTTGTGGGTTTTCCAGTCGTTGTTGTTATATAACGATTCCTTATGCGTAAGGTAAAATAAAAGTTGTGTGTATTTGTTTTTATTAAAAGGTTAATACGTGACATAACAGCTGACGTCAATATGCCGAGTATTTGACAATATTAATATAATAAATAATACACAAAAAACTGATAAATGAAAAACAATATTTAGATATACAGAATCAAATAAGATTATTTCAACAATGCTGAATTTGACGACTTCTCTGAAATCTGAATATCCGGATAAATTTTGTGACAATATTTCAATATAGAGCATCGAAAGAGAACCGGTGGTAATTATTTTGCTCATTCGCTGTTTTAATCATGGCTGCGAAGTCGGAATGTTGTCACTGGAGTCGTGCTCAAAAAAAGTTTATAACTTCGAATCCTTCTAAAAAAATGTGTATTCAAATTGCTACGATTAAAAGTGGCGTAACTGCAAGCTACTAAGCTTAAACAAATAATTTAAGTTATGTTTCAAGCTATGATCGGAGCCGGAGTCGTCTTTTTTCTTCAAGACTCTACAGCCCTGGTTTTAAGAGGTGATAAAGATGGGTAACAAAAGAGCTATTCCGTTATTAACATCTATTAACAACGTTTTCAAAGAAATACGAAAAATCGATTTTTAATAGTGAATATTCGAGTATTATAGTTCTTGACTGCAAAACCAAATACATATGAAGAAATTCTTTAAAGTTGACATACGTGCACATGGACCGGTTTTTTTTTTTATTGAATTGGATTATTTATATTTTCTGTGGAATATATGTACAATGAATAGAAAATCTCAAAATGTTTGTTTTTAAGAGAAATTGTTTTAATTCGGCCTTACCATAAAGATGGGAATAGAAAAGGACAATTAATTAAACAACACCTTTTTATAAACACTCATAAATACATTTTTAAAATGACAAATTTTACTAAATTTGAATCGTTCAAATTATGTACATTCACACAACGATTTAAATTCGATGAGAAAATACTGAACAAACCCCCACGTCTAAGATCTTAAATTTAAATAAAAACCTTATTTGACTTTGGTTTTTCCGGGACATGAGCACCAATTAATAAATTCGGAAAAATTCTTTCTAACATACCACAGAGAGTGCAAAAAATGTCATTAGACAAAAATCTATAAATCGATTAAAAAACTTCACATCCGGAAACGAGTACACGATACAGTTGACTACTCGGCTACATTGACGATTTATACCAAGGAGTTTAATTTTGTATCTTAATTTAATTTCAATAAATTATGTTCGCCTAGTATTCATAATCTCTCCCTATAAGTAGTAATTTCGATACCGAAAACCAGACTGGCAGGAAAATGGCCAAAATAAAACAAATAAAATGTCGTAGTGTATTATAATACTAAAGAAGACTAAAATACTAAAAGGTTATTTCGTTTGAATCGATAAATGTTTGCTTTAAAAGTTCACCTTATTTATTCTCAGGACAAACAAAAAGCACACATCAAATTTGGGATACCGAATAAAAATCATAGCAATACGCATTACTGGCAACATTCTTTCACATTATGAATACAAATGATCTTTTATACGTCACGAATTCACGATACCTTATGAATATGTTATTTTTGGTTGAGATTTCTTATGTCAAACATAACCCAAAATAGCAGAAGCCACGCTAAACATATGAATTCACAATTTATAGCGTCTCTCATATTGCGAAAGAAAGTATTTGTCTTTGCCTCAGTATTATTATATAATATTTTATTGTTTTTCATAACACTGATTAAACAATCAACAATAATCAATACACGTTGATAAAATAATGCACAAACCAACGACACAGTGTTAAAAATGACGAAATGTTTGTAATTTTGTTTCACAGTATAATATCTTTATATTGAAATAATATTAATAACAATGAAATGAGACGCTCTAAGCCTGGGGAACATTTCAAGTGTTCCGGGGACAATGATTTCTAAAAATTAACTTTTGAACTGACTTTTCAATGAAATTTATCATTATTGACTTGGCAGAACTCCATTATAATAGGGAAAAATAGCAACGTATTTAGTTCTACAGTTCTAAGTTGATGGCCATTTTGGATGTCGCCATCTGACGCCATCCATAGTTCTGGCGATGGCGAAAGCCGAAATAGCCATTAACTAATAAATATAAAAACTGTAGAACTAAATACATTGCTATTTTTACCCTATTAAATTTATCATTTCTCACAATACTAAAATAGTGGTGTTAAGTCTGGCAACACTACATACCGCATTCATCTGTATCTGTCGTGATTTTATACACCCTATGATAGAATATGCTTTCAAACATAAATATCTAGTATAATATTTGAATACTTGTTTTTCATTTTTGACATTTTAAAAATGAACAACAAAGAAATAACAAGATTAATGAATTGAGAATAAGCATATTTTAAAAATAATTTATGCGAATGGCTTTATCTTTACAATAATAATTGGATTAAAATAACATATGTGGTACCGCATGTACATACGATCGTAAATTAATCATGCTGAATTTTTACTATAATAAGCGGAAGAGTTTATTACTATTTTTTAAATGTATATTTGCTGTTATACACAAATCAATTATACGAATTCCACAAAAATACGTTTATATAAATAGCTTTTATTTCATATTTGTATGTGTGTGCAACACTAGTAAGTCACGCCGTGATTGATGAAGAAAAATACCAAAGTTTCCTTCTGTTATTCGTAAAATTGCATTTTACCGTATATTTTTATGAATAGATTATATTTTCCCGCGTAAAAGACATCACGAGTTCCATTTTTTTGAAAATCCGCTTCCCGCCAAATTATACGGTGTGACAAATCACCGGTGATTCTCCTACACCTCAGTGGCGGGGTCCATAAGGTAACATGCATAATAATGTGTGTTGAAAATAGTCATATTATAAAATAAATTCTGTATTACGGGCACTGAAGAACTTTGCCGACGACATGAGAAAGGTATTTGTGAACATACTACGTCATCCGCATACAAATAATGATCGACATAACGAAGCATATAAATAAAAATGTTTTTTTTACGCACAATTTCTCAAAAGGCTTCTTAAATTTTCAATATATGGATATCCACGGCCTGCCAAGCCCACCCGTATCGAAGTTTCTAACGTAAATGTTTATTTCTTCACGTTTGTAATCTAAACAACATTTATTTGCTATTTTAAGCATTATAAACTATTTAATAATAACACAATGAAAATTATAAAACTAAATCATTTATCCAGAAGTTTTAAAATCTGTTTTAATGGCGGAAGGCCGTGTAAACATTTTTTGGGTTATCTTATTTAATCTATTGATGTCTCATTATGTGTATTTCTATTGATAAATACGTCAGTTGATCTGCCATTAGTGCGCTGCTGGCCTCCAAGCCACACGCGGCAGTGATTAATTGTTTTTAATGCTCGGCGGTTCACTCGACGTTATTAAAATTCCATGAATATAAATGGCGGGGACATTTTGTGGCGCGGGACTCGACAAGATGGACGCGCCACCGGAAATACGCGGGAAACACAAGATGGAGAGAAAATGACAGTGGGACAGAAGCCATTTCAGTAAATTATGCATGTAATAGTCCGGTATTTAAACTGATGCCCTGATTTTAAATGCTGATTTTTTGTAAAAAGCATTAATATTTTAATTATATCCAGGCCTTTTTTTTAAGTTTTGATCAAATTACCTTTTACCTAATCGAGGTATCTTAACAGATTTTTTTCTACAAAAACAGGTTGTTACTCAGTTGCTCAACCTCTCTTTTTCCGAAGAGAACAGTGATATAAAGGGTAGATCTAGTACAGGACGACTAGTGGTTAGCTAATCGCTCTCTCTTCGCCCAGTTATTTTAAGATAGAAAGGATGTGAGGGAATTTTAAGACATCAAATACATCCATGCCTTTGAACATAAATCGATTGAAAAAAAGCAGTCCGTCCTAGAACATTAACAAGTGAGATCCATCACGGACAACACCACCACGAACCAGACATTTTTTTAATCAAATCGATCGCAAACCTTTCGTTTGGAAAAATAAAACGTTGTTTCGTTCACCGATTGAATTTTTGCCAAAAACAAAGCACCGAACGTATAGTTATTAATTTTTTTATAATGTCTGTGATGCATCATATAATGATAATAAATCTTCTAATTACGTATAATACATTGATTAGCCTGTAGACGAGTGGTAATCATTGTCCTTTTTGATTTATGGATTGGTGTTCAAACGCATAAATATGAAATTTATGTCAAAATCTCTTTTCACCAATCTGATCCTAGATCGAGTCCTATTATATCTTCATTTTACTATACTAGCACTACAAAAACCTTATATTGAAAGTTTGAAAAGTTAATTTTCCCAATATTTGGTGCCGACATAATTGTAAAAAAAAAACACGATTTACAAACTGAACCGATATTAACCACTAGAATACCAAGCGGACACAGGTGTCCGGAGCATATGCAAGCGAACACGGATGTCCAAGACATTTAAAAAATCAAATACTTGGTATTCTAATAGAATATAAGTAATATTTTAATGAATATGTGTGGTGCTATCTATACTGAGTCAATATAAGTTTTTAAAATATCGAATTCGAGTGTAAATTGGGCAAAATTATTTTTCTCAAAAACACGCAGTATCTCTGGGACATATTAATGATTTATTTGCGCGGTATTCAAACGGTTAAGTTAGTAACTTTTCAAAAGAAGTTATTTGAAAAGGTTTAAGAAAAAACGTGTGGTAAAAACTTTTATAACGATATAGAAATGCATATTCAACACGCCAAGCCAATATATGGCGAAACTTTGCTACTCTATTAGGATAAACGAATATAGATCAAACGCGCCAACACAATGGATGGACTAGCTTTCTATAACCATGTCACGGAAAAATTCCTGCGCCGTGTTTTCAATAATTTATTGCTCAATCATTGAACCTGACTTCATTAGGCCGCGTGTTGTATTATGCCTTCCAACCCTTGTACAGCAAAATTCATCCCCTGCACAACAGATTTCAGCCCCTCATATGGGCTGCATTTATTTCTGTATTAGCTGCTCATGGTATCACGACCCGTAAATACACACCGTGTATCTAAATACTGCGGCCTGGGGGCGCAGTCATCCCTTCTTTAAGCAGAGTATTCATGAATTGGACGTCAGTTTGCAGCTAAAAAAACACATTGAGCTTTGTTTTGGCATTGAAAAATTGTTTATTTAATTTGAGTAGCTATATATTAAGTTTATGAATTATTTTTTCAATGTTATTTGGTTTAGAATAATATAAATAAATATGACAGCTCACCTTATGTCCCTAGAATATTATTGCATGCTGACAATACTTTTTTAAAATACCAACAAAACCATGTCCATCCATCCATTAAAAAAAACACGTATTTAGATTCAGGTGAATGTGTATATCTAACGTGTTTGGCATGCATGTTAAATGTATCGTGTTTAGCAATTCAAAATTTCAATATTCACCTACTGTTTTAAAGTTGTCTATGCCGTGTTCAACTTTGGTTAGCAACGGATTATTCAGAATATATATTGATCATCATAGACTTTATATTTGTAGAAATCAAATCACTTTACGTTGAAAAAAGCTCTTCGCTTCATGTGCTGTTTTACGTGGGACATGTTGGCTTTTTAATAAAGCGAATAGACCCTCCTTTTAAATGTCTAAATCCTCCACCAAAACGCCTAGAGCTTTAAAAACGTTTGATGTGTCGCTGCCCCTTCAGTAAACGTATGCCTGATTAGTTATTTCAGTAATTATTTCATGACCCAGCGTCCTAAAAATAACATAAAAGCTCTTTTACTAAACGCAGCTTTTGCACACAGGTTCAGCGTTCGCGCGGTAATCATACAGGCTTCACTCGGCTGTCGTAGAGGAGGCGAAAGCATTAATCTGAGTTCCCATAGGCCGCGAAACATAAAAGCTCTATTGTATGTCTGACTCTCGCTATAGTTTGGTTTTTTTGTTTGCAGGCGAACACAATAAGGTGTTGGATATACAAATATACAAGAGTGCACAGCAGAGCTTTTAAACATTATCTCAATGTAGTCGACTCTAAAAGAGAAAAGACTTTACCAATTATACTCAAGGTATGAGTTATTTTGCTTTTGAAGTCGTTAAGCATTTTTAATACCTACCACCTGTACCACTCCTCAAGTCCTGCCATACTTGAGGAGAAAACATTCAAAAAGTGATTTGTCAGAAATTTTGAAAAATGCCGTTTAATAACAGCTCTGATAGTCCATAATAAAATATATGACTTTTATTTATTGATTTGGCATTTATTTGGTAGAACTCCATTTTAATAGGGTAAAAATATCAACGTATTTCAGTTCTACAGTTTTTTATATTTTATGCGTTGATACTTTTACCCTATTAAAATCTATGACAGTAAATCACAGCAGTGTTCAAAAAAGTTTTTTTTTTATATATAAATTAAATCATAAAGGTGACACATTCAAGCAAACCGTGATTTCTCCAACACTCAAATCATCACTCCTCAAGCTCTGTACTTGTGTGACTAATCACTTTTTTAATCAATTTTAAAGTGTTCACTGTCAATACTTTGTGGAAAGGCAATATCTTAAGATAGACACAGTATTCCATTGTACTTATTTTCACTTTTATGTACTGATATTAGTACCGGTTTCGCTCATGGCGAGAATTATCAACTGATAGGAAATATAATTTAACAGTGCTATTTATACAATTTGTTTTTTGAATGTTTGCTCCAGACTTATATCCCTAATTATTTAAAAAAAAAAGAGAGGTTGGGCAAATGAATGACCAGCATTTATCGTAGAAAAAAGCTTACGTTAAGATAAACTTTAGTAGGCGTCTATATGCTCCATATTGAGAACGGACATGGTAAAAAATACACTACAGCTAAAATTGTTAAAAATAAACAACATCAGACCACAAATTGCCATACTCAATAGAGAAAATTTAATTTGAGAAGCTAGGTTGATAGCCCCACTATGTGATTTGTACGAGTTTTGAATAAGCCCGTTTCTCCCGTTGGATTTTAATAAAAGCCTGTGCAAACATAGTGAGCGGAACGTTGTATACGCCTTTGAACTAATGGTGCACAGCCACCAAACGGATGAGTAGTTTTGTTTTCTGGCTGTCGAGTACGTTCAACATTCCCCGAACTTGAAATGAAATAATAGGATTTGCAAAACAAACCCGCACATTGTCCACTCGCACTTCTGCCAAACTGTACCCGGTGGCGTTATTTCAAATATGGAATATTGTCCTATTCGATCGTATTTCGTGGCTGTCAAATAATTTTCGCGCACTCAGCCAGTTATAGCAGGACTTTGACAGCTCAATCATTTATTCCACGCACCTAATTTTCATTTGATAATTTCCATTACTTGTTATAATTAATCATCAATAGTTTGATATAATCGTAGCGGAATAATATTTTGATTCTCCCATAAATTTTACGTATTTTAATGATCAAATAATGTTTTTTATAGACGACTTCAGCGGTTTTCTGAATGTCTCAAAGAGCATAAAATGGCCAATAGATAATGTTGATAGTTTTTATGTTTATTTTTTTATTAAAGGAAGTAATTAAGGTCAATTGGTTTTTCATTTTGCAGGAATTAATATTCTTATTAGAATTACAAAATTTTGTCTATAATTAATATAATAAAAAAAAAACAAAAAAGATTTTTAGTACTTTTTCCACTTAAAATTTATTTGATCAGGACCGGTTTTGCTCCTCACGAGCATTATCAACTGATAAGGAAAATAAACTAAACAGTGTTATTTATACAAGTTAAATTGAAATAAAAAGGTGTAAGCAATTACTAACAATTAAAAGGATTTACAAATTACATTATAATTACACAAAATTAAAATGCTTAACACCTATAACATACAATTAAAAAATCATCAATAAATATAAGTGGCAAATGATGTCAATTATAAACACAATTAAAATTTGGGAAATTTTTAAAACAAATTATCAATTCAGGAATTAGAATCATTGACAGCACACCCAAATAACAAATAAACGTCAACAAGCAATCAATTTATAGCTCGTAATTTTTTTTACGTAAAACTTACCATGAAGCTTTCTATACGGATCTTATTGTGTTCGTATCGGCTACATAAATTATTATAGGCTGTAAGTATAATATTACACGGTGACTACCGAGCTTGCAGATCCGCGATTGTATTTCAGCCATCAATTCTCGATCGTTGACTTTAACTGTGGCCTTTTCGTTTCATTAAATATCTCATTAAGGCTTATCAGGGCGGTTTCGTTGGAGGTTTTTGTTAGTCCTCCATTTTCTCTACTTACTTGTGTCACTATAATGTTGAGGGATTGACGGTCATTGCGCTATCGTGTATCTCAACAAACAATGTTTTGTTAACTACATTTTTATTATACCCGACAATTTATTACTGTCAACGTCTATACGTATATTTCTATAAATATACGCCGCCTTTGTGGTCGAGTGGTCAAAGTCGTTGGCTACCGCTACGGAGGTCCCGTGATCGAATCCCAGTACGGGTAGTTTTATAAATTGATTTTTCAATCGATTTATGAATTTCTGTTCAAAGGCATGGATATATGTGATGTCTTGAATCCCCCCTCCCACCCACCCTATCCTATGAATGGGGCGCCAAGGGAGCGATTAGCTAACCACTAGTCCTGTCCTAGCCCTTTCCTTCTATTTCTACTCTCTTTGGAAAAAGAGAGGTTGGGCAACTGAGTAACAAGCAGTTCTCGTAGAAACACTTCTGTTGAGATAAACTCCATTAGGAGTCCATATGCTCCACATTGGGAGCGGACATGGTAAAAAAAAATAGAAATATATACGGCATTACATCTAAATACAAAAAATTCTGTTACACTAAAATAAACTGGGGGAGAAATTATAAAAATATTATGCTATAACTATGTTTTTTATAATTAACAGAACCGGTTTGTTCTCGTCGCATTTTGCACGCATGAAAAATATATTTTAAAACAGTCATTCTAAATGATTTATAATATGGAATACAAAACAACTGGTAAAATGAATATGGTAAGAATGTACAGGTAACCTTACAAACTAAAAATAAATTATCTGTAATTAAAATGTTTACGGCATCTTAAAAATAAATGACTACCCATTTATAATCAAAAATTAAATCATTCAAATAGTTAATTAGGTATTAAAATATAACGAGTTAAAAATTGATTGTTAAATATTCAATAATACAATAAATTGGACAAGGGCGAACTTTTGAAAAACAATTTATTCAAACTGTATATGCATTATTTATTATTTAAATTGAATTACCATTATTTAGCAAAACTCCAATATAAAATGATAAAAAAAAAATGCTAAGTTGTTCTGACGATGTTGTGACGCCAGAATATTTATGAAAAATATTTGGCAATACTTGTGGAACTAAATAAATTTATACATAATAACACCGCAAAAAATATATACAAAAATGGTTCACGGAATGCTTTAGTAGAGATAAAATGAAATGAGCAACATAATAAATAATAAAAATAAATCAATACTTACTTCTGAGATCAATTTTATCTTAATAATTTGTATTTGGATAAATTTTAGATTTATCTCGGTATAATTTACGCAATGAGATCTTTCTTAGCACATAAATTGAATAAATTAATCCGAGATGCCAGTTAAATGTAGCATGCAAACCACGTTATCATATTTCTCCCTCCAAAAGTAGCTACGACATAAGACACAAAGAAGTGTATATTACAACGCTTTGATAATATTATAAAGGACTCGAGAAATCACTTCGTTTAATCATATCAGCGATATGAATCCCGTTAACAAATTAATTATAGTGCTTCGCTTTGATTCTATCTAAGTTTTAATTAGTTAAGTCAACAGAATTTGTTTATATAGCTTAGATTATACGTAGAATACGGGCAGAGAATAAACTTTAATTTTAACAATATTCTTAGTTGTTTGTGCTAAATTCACTGTAAACAAATGGGATTTTTACGCTCACTGTTGAACTTATCAACAATTTGTATAAACGTCACAATGCATAGGGATAGGACTTGAGTTTGGTACGTAGTAGTAAAATTATGTTTCTTGTGTGCTCCTCTCACGGACACAAAAATATGATATAATTAATTATTTGTTATGATCTTTTCGTCGAACTTATCGAAAATACTGTTTGATTTCAGTAATTTAATTTTGGATGCCTCCCATTAGCCCAGACGACCTCGACACAAGAAGAAAAACGTGTAATTCAGAGTACTTTAATTTGTTACCGTTTGTGGAAGTTTATGAGCAGTTACATATAGGTAGATGGTTCATTGATTGCACTCACAGATAATAAAAGTATTTTTTACATCTTTGGCTGCAAGTTTACAGTATAAATAGGTGTATAGTTTATTCAAAATGTGTGAATGAAAATAATCTGGTGCACCCTCGTTTTTCTTTCCCTAAGCAATGCTTAGTGTATTAAAGGTCTAATCCAGTCCCGCCAAGACCCACGTTGTTCTGCTGCGTTTATTATTACAAAAATTGCAAAAGTTCGACTTCATTTCACGCTTCATAGATATAGCAAAATAGTATATATTGAAACGCAGACATATTCGGCAAATTCAGACTAATTAACAGCTTTGTCTAGATCGATTACCTTGTGAAATATAGTATGATGACACTAAAGAAATAGACAAATGAAAAACACCAACTAGCAAATACTTGTATATTGTAGCTTACTTTCAAGAAGAAACTTTACTTAACTGCCAATCAACTTAACAAAATGAAGGGTACGTCAAATATTTTCTGAAGAAATAATCTCCACTGCATCCTTTGGCTAGAAAGATGTATAGGCTGAAAGAAAAATTCAAGCAATTATGATCGAGAGGCTGCGAAGGTTCAGTTATTGTGCACCATATGGCATTTTCATGATGGATATTGTTGCCGTATGTCAAGCCTCGATGATGAACATGCCAGATTTCGTAGAAGTGACAAAATTATCCGAACAATAGTCGCGAAACGACAATAGTAACGCAGCAATTATTCGATACGTATTGTTTCCGCGCTAAAATGTTTTTTTTTTCTCATCGAGAGATCTGTTTTACTTGCCATTGTTTCACTCACCGAGATGGGGTTTTAACGCAGTGTGGGGAAATGGTCGTTAGGCAGGAAAATCCGCATTGGAAAATGTACGGAGAGGTTTTATGAAGCGTCCTTTTTGAATTAGATATCGCTGCGGAGTAAGTACTCCGCGTTTACTGTACTCTAGGTGCAATTCACGGGAGGCAACCGCCATATTGTAAAACATTTTAATATTACAAAATCGAGCTGTTTAACAATATACATAATACCAAATCACGCTTTCCCTTTACATTTGACTTTAATAACGATTTTTCTTTTTAAGTACATGTCCGTCAAGATATCTCAATAGAAGTTTTTTACGAGAACTGTTTGTTAGTCAGTTGCTCAACCTCGCTTTTTTTCAAAGACAGTATTGATAAATTAGAATTATTTTCATAATCTACGTTTCCACAAAAATCTTGGTCGAACACGACCCGGGTTTTCCTCGCGGCGAACGTGTTCGTTTTTGTGGAAACTTACATTATAAAAATAATTCTAATTGAACGTTAAATTTCCATCAAGCACCTTCAGTCGAAATTCTAAATTACAGTATTGATAGAACGATATGTATTACCACGCAGGCAGCGGAAAACATTTAATTTAATACAATAAAATATGTATGGCTAGTTATATCATAAATTATTCAAAATCATTGCTCTTATTTTTTCAATGGGTCACTTTGAAGAAATACATTTTCAACAGACAAGTAAAATTGATAACTTTGCTAATGGCTTATAACTTTTTCTGGGTTACATTTGACACGTGTTTCCTTCGTTTGAAATGTTTTCAGATTGATTTAAATTCACTGTTACCGAACCGTAATATGTTTATACAATTTTTTAAGCCTTTTTGTGTTAAATCGAAACTATTAGGAATTTAATTCTATTTTGACGATTTTCCAAGGGGAGTTACTAATCAACACCGTCATACATTTTACATTCGGTCGTTAATAAATATGTGTTTTTTATTGACTTTTTTTGGTAAAGCCGCCAAGTATAAAATTCAGTTTAAATAACACTGGGGAAGTGTCTAGCTAGTCTTGGAGGGTATTCAAATAAATATGTAAACCAATTAAAAAAAAAAAAAAAAAAAGAATGCTTATAACTCACCTCTTGCTAGCAATAAGCTGTATAAAAGAATTTTCCTTTTCTGTCAGTCTTAATGCTTGAAGAGGGGAAAACTTCAGTAAAGCCAAAACTGAGTAAATTGTGTATACGAGTATTTTAATTTTGTTTAAAAAGTAATGCATCTGTATATGTTTACTAAAACTAATCAACTTCTTCCCTTTCACACCTACTTTTTACAGTCGACACCAAACTTTAAAATATCACTGCATCTTTAACAACGTTTTATTTTGTAAAATCCAACGTTTTATTGAGATGTTGCCAATAATAAGCTGCAATTTTTTTTTCAATCATGTATAGCAGAGCTCAAGCAACCTGAGGACAGCATTTCGAAAAAAAATATTCATCCACGAGCAGCACCAGAAATTGTATAGTTCATTTATCAATTTTCTTTGAAAGTCTAATATTGGTTATGTTTAGTTATAACTTATATATATACTGGAAGTAAAAATCATAGGGTTCCATTATTGATTTGGCATTTACTCGGAAGAACTCCATTTTAATAGGGTAAAAATATCAAAGTATTTCAGTTCTACAGTTTTTTATATGTTATATGTTGATAGCTATTTCGGCTTTCGCCATCGTCAGAACTATGCTTAAACGTAAATTTGCTCAGCTATATATACTGGCTAAGAAGAGATACACAATGCATCATATTATTCACTCTAACATATGATATGATGCATTGTGTATCTCTTCTTAGCCAGTATATATAGCTGAGCCAATTTACGTTTAAGCATAGTTCTGACGATGGCGAAAGCCGAAATAGCTATCAACGCATAACATATAAAAAACTGTAGAACTGAAATACTTTGATATTTTTACCCTATCATAGGGTTCCATTATTTGTATCGAATTTAGTTTATTTTAATGAGAATTCTTCGGCAGTTCTGTATTCTTTACTAAAGTTTGTATCAGGACGTAAAATAATACGTTTGGACAAGTTTCACTCAACGAAGTCAGAACGACTTAAGTTGAAAGAGTCCAATTCGCAGATTTCGGAAGAAATATCAATTGAAATTGCTTACTCACCAGACGAAACTAGTCCTATGTTTTAGTATCTTCAAAATAAAATGGGTATAAACGTCTTAATGAGACTACATTTCGTAGAGATCGCTATGTATGTACGTTTGAATTAATTGAAAACAACTGTCTGGTAATGAAATCAAAAAAAAAAAAACAACGAATGTTTATTAAGTTTTACTTATCCTTTGTACAGCGGAAATCATTCACATTTGAGATGTGGAAAAGTAGTTTGTCGATCAGAGCTGCGAAATTGACTTTCAGTTCGGGAAGCCAGCGCAGGGTGGGATTATGAGTAATGAGTCGGACACCCTGCGAGGGATGTGAATGAATGGACCGGGGTAGGGATACCCGCAAATAAGTAACGCATACACTGCAAGAATTTAAATGAGTTCTCGAGACGTAGTCTTACAACCATCAACAAGCACACTGCAACCTTCATTAGAAAGGATGTTAGTAGATTAAGTTGTAACTGAAACTTGTACGTGTAAAAACACTCTTTTTATAATACGAATACAAACGAATTCAAAAAAAAAAAATATTGTCCCTCTAAACCGTTTGAAACCGAGAACGACATTGTTAGTGAGACACATTTTCTCCTTGAATTGATTGTGGGTGTTTTTTGATTCACCGACCATCAAAATAAAATTGTACAATGGCAATTTATTTAAAAAAAAAAAAATATTCGTTGAAAATTAGTACATTAAGAAAAAAATGTACGGACATAATGGTGTCTCAATTGAACAAAATGACTGAGATAATTTCATCAGTTTGTTCGTAGTGATAAATGATTTTTATATACTCGATGCATTTCGTGGAAACTTTGTGAAAATACCAATTTAATATGAAATACTTGTGATGTTATAACACAAGTGAATTATAAGTAAGTAACATTTTAAATAGGAGAGGCGTCTCACTACTGTTGAATTGATTTTATATACATATATGGATTGTATCCTTCATTATATATGTAATTAGTGCAATTATTGTTTGTATCTTACCATTTGCATCGCCCAGTAGAAGGGAAAATCCTCATCCATTTCGTTTTTCGTAAAATAAGAATAATAATCAACCCTTATATTAAAAAATGCTTCTCATCGAGGGTTTCACAATTTATAGCACAATCAGTAAAATTGCAAAGTTATATAATTTAAATTGTATATAGTAACATTTTCCCAATACCAGTGACAATTTTATCAGTCAGTTCAATTATAATTCAATGTGATGGTGATATATCTTACGATGAAGAAATTTATGTTACCCTACGACCCTTTGTAATCAGGATATATTTATTTATGATTAAATGTCGACGTGTTGGCCGATTTCGTATAAAAAAATAAAAATTAATAAACCGTGTATGTGTGTATGCCTGTATATTGGACAAGGGCGGTGAAGTGTATGTTGAAAAAGTTTGCGGGGGGTTTTAGGGTTGATCGCGGATAACGCGCCCAGCTAGGCGATATTATTTGACGGTGTAGTAAAAAAAGATACCGACACTTAAAAAGCTTTGATAGAGGGAAGCTTTTCATATGTTTGATTGTTAAATCGTGAATTTTAATCACGCGTGTTTGTTTGGTCGTATTGCTTTAACAGACGCTAAGCAAATATTTTGATTTAATTTTCTACGTTCGTACTTTGAATGAATTATACATTTTCAAATACAACTTACTTTTTTGTTTATCATTACGTCACCTTTCTGGCAAAAAAACTAAGTTAAACAAAATGAGTTAAGTATAAAAATAGGTTATTCACATCTTTATTTGTCTGGAATATTTTGTTTTTATTTTATACAATTGCTGTTTTTATCACATAATTAAGTAGGAAGAAAATACATAAGTATCGAATGGTACCAATTGATCGTTTTTATGTTACAATCTTATATAAAAGGTAGTATGCAAAAATGCAACGACATGTCTAAATAATATATTTTCTTTCAACAAATTGACTAAAGAAAATAGTAAATTTAATTATCTTAACTTTGCAGAGGATTATCAACAGAGCGTAATGTTTTTTATTTGATTATCTCATTTTAAGAATATGCTTTATAATGGAAACGACATTTATGACATTAATAATACACGTTTAACCGTACAAGCTTAATGTATTTTTGATATATGTATTGCGAAAAATAAGTAAATTTCAAAAACTACAAAAACATTGATTCAATACTGCAATTATTACGATTTAGATTGAAACTATTTCTACACTTATTGTAGATACTTTGTTATCAATTAACTATAATAGTTAGTGTAATGTCACGGTAAAAGTGAACAACCGTATTTATGTTAATTTATTAGAATAAATTTAAAGTAAATTAATAAGCAGCATTTCTTTTGATAAGAATTAAAGGTTTTGTCGTTCAATACAAAAGTAAACTGCCTTGAATTTTTGCACAATCCAATTTGTAGTATTCAAGAGTATCCCAGATCAAGGACGTCAGTAGGTACAATGCAAATACATTTACAATAGACACAGAAAGTAAGGAAGAAGGTAGTGCGCTGAAATTTCCAAGTTTCGGGTCGGGACGGGCCTCTCGGAAACCCAACTGCGAATAATGGCTTAGAACGGCTGAATTCACACGGACCCGGATATTCTATTCTTGGAGGGCCGCAGGAGGGAGGAGCGAAGAAAGGATGGGACTGTGAAGAAAGGACGACAGGATCTGAAAAGACTTTTAAATGTCACTATTAGGGATGTCCACCTGAGTACTCGCTAAATATCTGAGGTTTTCAACAATGGTGTTTTCGTACAAAATATTCTTTTGTGAAGACACCCTGTTTTGGTTGATGGTATTCAATGTTATTCAAACCTCTATTTTATTAAGAAGGATGAAGGATCCATACTCATTTATAATTATGTGAATGTTTGTTTTATTGGAATCAAGTGACAATTTAAAAATAAATGAACGACCAATTTATCAATAACATTATTATCTAACATGTGCAGTTTGTTACATGTTTCGGGTCGTAAATAATGATTGTCAGATTAGATGCATCGTAAGATTTTTATTGAACACATATTCGCGGACAATCATGCAATCATACGGACATTATCGATTATTAATATATAGATTCCTATAAGTTGAAAATGCTTGTAGTGACCAGATAGTCCAGAGCATGTTAAAAAAAAGTTTTTATTTTTTTAATATGATACCATTTCAGTAAGTTTTGATAGTGCACACCTTAAATGTGACATACTATAAACAATTGTGATTTAAGACTTCTCCAGAAGCAAAAGTTCTACACTTTTTTTTTGTTATCCATGTCCGCTCCTAATGTGAAGCAAATGGTCTCCTAACTGAGATATCTCAACAGAAGTTTTTCTACGAGAACTGTCTGTTACTCAGTCGCTCAACCTCACTTTTTTCAAAGTGAGTAATAGGGAAAGAAAGGATAAGGCTAGAACAGGACTAGTGGTTTTCTAATCGCTATCGCTGCACCCAGTTATTAAAAGATCAGAAGGATGGGAGGAGAGGAAATAATGTAAATTGACATCACAAACATCCAGTCTTCGATCACAACTTTGAATTGAATATTTCTTAAATTCACTGTAATCCAACCGGGAATCGAACCCGGACCTGCGTGACCGGTAGAGCAAGCTCTAACTAACTGGGCCACAGCAGGCGACGGAGTATTTTTTTCAATTCGTGTAATTTAATAAAGTTTTAGTGATTCGATACTCGACTGCTCAAATGTTACGCGTGACATCTCTAATCACCATTAGTGTGCAGGGCCGCTTAATTTTACCGGACATGTTTGAATTGGTAACGATTTTATGAATAGGCCTGGTTTAAAATTTAGGTACGAATGATATTATGTTTACCCGCATATATTATATTATACGTATGTTAAGTTTAGGATTACAGTATAAGTAAACCAGCACTGATAAAACGGTGAGATTATAAATGAGTAAGGTTTAATGAATAATCTAATAATCATTCAAAATGTCACGTTAATACATTTTATATTGTAGAATCTGTGGTGCAGTGGTTAACGTCGTTGGCTTCCATGACGTACCTTACTGGTTCAAGTCTCATTACGAACAGTATTTTTAACTGAATTATTTATTTCTGTTCGAAGACATGAATGTTTGTTTTGTCTAAAAATTTTCTCCCACCCTACCAAGCCAAGATAAGTTAGCCATTATTCCTGTTATATCCCTTCGATTACTATACTCTCTTCGAAAAAAGAGAAATTGAACAGCTGAATAAGGATCAGGTTTTGTAGAAAAACTTATTTTAAGATATCTCAATTAAAACGCCATATGCTTCACATTGGAAGCGAGCATGGATTTAAAAAAACGTATGATTGAACGATCTTGATGACTGATCAAAATATCAGTTTATTACGACTGTTCTGTACTTATGATCAAAATATTTTAGTTTAATCGTTAAACAATTTTAACAATAAATGATTAGCCTGACTTGGTAGTTTTAAAAACTTTGGTTAGCTTCTGGAAGTTGTAAAATTGCTGGCGACGCTAAATATTAAATGCTGACGTCTTCGATTGATAGCTTTATTTTAAGTTTCGGGCATAAACGTTTTATATATTTTCTCGTAAAGTTGACCTCTGAGGACATGTCCGATTTTCGCAGAGATTTCACATTGACCAGTTCTAACAATCATTATAAAATACGATTTATCTAGTGTTTATATTTTTTGCGTATTATATTACCAATTAACATGGTCTTGATTTTACCATCAGATTCACTATGGACATCGTTTTACGTTCAGTAGTTCGAATGCTATGCAAGACATCAAAATGAATTGATATTTCAATTGAATTATGTTTTAGACATAGCCATAATGCCCATAATATTTACAATCCATGTGAAAAAGTAAAACATTCATAGCTAATTCATTAGTATTTCCTTAAAATTTACCGTATTTAATAAGTTTTTTGAGCGACTGGTTCGACCCTCGGTAAATGAGTATAGCAATCTTCACATTTTTTCTAATATGACTTTTCATTTAAGGTTGATTGAAATCTACAAAAAAAAAACAATTTGTTACTTTTTACGGGTCGGAAGAATTGAAAGGAAATGTATTGCAGAATTCAAGCGCCTTTGCGAAAAAATACATTTTTGTAGATCTTATCTTTTATTTGGAATAAAAAAATAACAAAAACGCAATTTATCTTTATAATTAATTATGAAAAGGTAAAAAACGGCTCGATATAAAAACGACTTGTTGTGGTCGTCATTTACATTTATTAATGGAATTTTCGGCGCGAATATTTTTCGCCTTCAAACGGAAATAGAAAACATCACTTCTGACAGTAGCAGCTAGCGATTGCCAAATGACATTTTTAAGAATACGTGCTATTTAGAATATTATGTCAATCAAATAAAATGTTCAATGTAATTTTGTGAACTGTAATTTCTTGGGAGAAAGACACGATAGTCATAAAAATACAACAGTATTACTATATAACATAAAAAAAAATTGTCCCGTTTCTTAATAATATCGAGAACGGTTTTAATTTTAAGATAATGATTTTCTGTTTTATACAAACTGACTTACGATAAATATTTAAGCTTTCTTACCTACATTGATTCCACGTGTTTTTTAACAAAAAGAATCACTCGATATGATTTTAATATTATACTAGATAATATAAGATATATATATATATTATATCTGGGGCTTAATGCTAGAAGTGCCTTTGTCAAGTATATCAAATGTTCAGTAGAGCCAATTGTTTGTTTATTTGTGGTATCTATGTAGTCTGGTATAGTGGTTATTTTTCGTAATTTAACTGCCCAAGTGAATATAAACACTAAACTAATAAATCATAACTTATATGTGAACATAACCATTTCCTGGTACAAAGTATACTGCAACATTACTTAGACATACAAATAAGCTTTCTCTCTATTTCATTATGTTTTTTAATCGAATGACATAGGGATTTATAGCATAATGGAAAGAGTATTTTAACGTGTTTTCTGATTTTTAACTTCTAATGTCCAAAATCTTACATAAGCACATCTTGCATTAAGGCCCAGATATATATTATAAATCAATACATTGTATATTTTTTATCATTATATCTTTTTAGTTATCAATTATATCAACGCAAAGCTGCAGAACGTTTCAAATAAGCATTGAATGAGTTTTAAAACATGAGCTTACCAATTCAATTTCAGAGGCGGACCAATCACCACTTTCCCTAAAATCAATTTAAACTTGACGTAAACACAAGAACACTTCGTCACTTTTTATCACCAAGAACTTTCTATCCACAAATGAAATTCTCAGTCCACACAAGTTACAACTCACTCGCCACAAATACAACTTGGAGGACTTTTGGAGTTTGCTAACTTTTAGAATTAAGTAATCACTCAAAAGATATTAGTGAGTTGAAAACAAAACTTCGCACGAAACAGCACTTCAGAACTGATTACAGATTATTTTTTCGGCTTATAAGGTAGAATATATTCAATTTAGGATAAACTTTTTCTAAAAAAATAGCCAAACAAACTTTCGTATTATAAAATCGATAAGTATAAACTCGGTGACAATATTAATAGAAAATTAATTGACAGGATTTCAAACAATCATATTTTGTTTCCTAAATAAACAAATACTGATTCGATAAATATATAATGATTCATAATTTATTTAAATAGATTTTCCATAAAAAAAAACTCGGCTGCAATATGAAAAAAGATTTCATAAAAACTCATTTACAAGTAAATAAATAATAAAAGATATTTACTGTTGTTAGTGTTTTTAAATAATTTTAAACGTTTGTATCAATAAGGACGAAATTTTTTATTTGTATGGTCAATAGGGAAGCTAGATAAATAACATACGTGTAATCAAAATAATTTTATCAGAAAAATACATGTTTATCTCAAACACGAAATGATAATGTGCAAAACATTTAAATTTAAAAAAAAGAACAGAATAAGTATCGTCCATTTACAGTCATGGTTGACAGTTAGAAAAGAAGTTTGATAAACAAGTTATTTAAATTATTACACTGTACGTAAATTCAATATTAACTCACTGTTGTTTATGTATCAAAGCTTATCTTTATGACTCGTCAAATATTGACATCCACCGATGAATAATTATTACATTAATCACTGCAACGCACGTACGGCCAGTGAATTTATTAAACACTTCAAATAAAACATTAATCAAATTTAATTACCCACTTGCAACACTGAATATTTTATTGGCGGGAAATAGTGACGTTTCCACGTTCGAAATGCGCGGACAGATGAAATTGTTATGTGCGATTTATTTTTCCGTGAAAAACGACGTCTCTAGTTCGACGCTGAGAGGCGTCTACGCCGCGTGGGGGCCGGCGTGCTACTGACAGTCGGCAGAATAGAGAACCTAAATAGAATGCGCCAACACATTCATCCCTTGTTTTCCCTGATGGGAAATGTATGGCCGTTTATAGGTGAACTCTACATAAAGATATACAAGTAAAACCGAATAAATATCCATACACAATACGTGATAAAAAAAAAAAGATATATTGGATCGCTCTATCAAATTACGTAGCGTAAAAAAATACACAAATTCACAATCATTAAATAATGTATTCATCAATTTTATAATAATAAAGAGAACTTATTAATTATTAATTGGGTCCGTACGTTGTCTTTCGTGACGGATGGATATTCCAGCAATCTAAAAATTCCATTCCAATCTTACAATAACTCTCATCGAAAAACAGTTGTAAAAATTTCTGTTGACATTCTTCCATTAGAAGGCCATGTGCTCCACATTGAGAGCGGACATGCATTAAAATATATATTTATTTAGTTATTTACTTTGTAGGTTATTCGCTTATATCAATTGCGTGCGTTATGTATTCATGTCATTTTGTTTCATCTGCTTCATATACTATTAATTATTATATTAAAGCAATCAATTTCTTGCAATTCAATATTATATTGAATTAACAGTTTATTTGTTTAACATATATTGATTTATCAGACTTGTGACCAAAAATAATTATAATCAAAGAAAAACACAAAAGCGATGCATTGCAGTAATAATTAATTTGAATTTTTTATTTGTCAATTGCGTAGGTAACTTCACAAATAAATCAACAGCACGTTGTTTGCTCCTGATAGATAATAAAACAAAACCAATGACAAGTTTTGGGTAAAATAGATTCGTAGTTTGAAATAATTATAAAAAGCAATATAATTAATTATATATTGACAGTGATATTAACAAGTTCTAAAATATGAAAACCTTTTAATTCTACTATGACTTTTTAAAAAATATTTGATACGTTTTCATGCCTTGGCAGGATATTTAGCGAAAGCCTAAAAATATGTATATTTAAATCAATGTTTAATTAACTTAAATTTAAATTAATGTTTCTTTAATCTGAGGCAGTTGTTGTTGTCTTATGTATTGATGTTTTTTTTTCAATTTTTTGTTATTATGTTAAATGTAGATAATCATTTTCTTTATCGATTATGTCATAATTTTAAATGTAAGTTTCACGCTTGTATCAAATGAGTCTTTTAGTAAAAAACGGTTACAGTGTTATAAAATATAAAATCAATTTGTATGTTTTGTATGATACCACATTGCTTTGAATAAAATTTGCTGATTATCGGTATAAAGGACGGCATATAATTGCCAAAGGAACCTGCAAACTTACTGACTAAACTCTGGCCAAATTATAAAGGTCGATCCAGTCTGGCAAACATGACCCGCGTAATCATACGTCACCAATAAGAGAACGCCAAGCATAGGGTTCCATCTGTCTCTTCACTTCCTGCACAAGTTGAGGTCGTTTTAATAAATATTCTGAATCTCACTCGCCCGACTCTTAGCACATTTGATTCTCAGTCTCAGGGGTTAAAAACACTTAGGGCGGCAGGCTCTCCTCCTGGCACAGATCAACGGTAGGGGATGGTTGCCAAGGGGAACTCCCTGTACGGAATTACTGTTTCCGCTCATCTTCGTAATAGGTTCGGATTTTTAATTAGTTTGCACATTGTCGTGTGACTTTTACGCTAGTTTAATTCACTTACATATTGTTCTGTACTACTTAACCTGCCTCTGCGGCATTTCACTGGCTTCTCAGAAAACTGTATTGTGATAATTTTCAATGAATTATTCGAGAATATCTGAAATTTATAGTACAACACGTACAGTAAATGATAAGATCAATTTAAATGTAGAAAATAAGTAATTCATTTAAATTGATTGATTTCAGTACACTTCCGTATTCATTTAGTAATAAATCGTTAATTTGATATTAAAATACACATTGTATATCATCAAATAATAATAAAACATATCACAACCATAAGTTAAAATGCGAAAATAATTGGCCGAACAAAAACCACACTACCCATCTAAAAATAAAATATGAGAAAACCTGTAAGAGAGATCCGTAACAAAAATAGCTCTACAAGGCCAACCGATTAAATTTAGGGGAGCACGTCGATTAATCTGCCACTGGCGACCCATAAATAGTTCAGGCACGCCCCTGTCCCTTCACTAAAGGCATATAATGCAAGAAAAAGAGAAAAACTAAAAAGCCCCCTTTCTTTTATTACATAGCACGTTGGAAAAGTGACTAACATTGTCTCACATTATTAAACTTCTCTCTCTTTTAGTGTGCTTTTTAAGGCTTTTCGAGCGTATCTTGTCCGATGTGATAGTCGACTGCTTTTATCCTTGTCTATTCGGCTTCAAAAACGGCTATTTCCTTTAAAGATCACTTGGTTAATACTGCTTAACGCATTTTGTAGGATTTTGTTGAAAGAAACAAAGTATTTTGATGCAACATAAAGAAGATAGTTTAGTGAAAGAGGTATGTATTTTCCGGCAGTTAACAGTTTTCTTTATTCGTTTTTTTATTGCAGAAGTCTTTAAAAAAGACATTTTTAAAGTCAAACATTAAAGAAAAAGGCATTAAAAAAAAGCTTTACTCGTTTAACGTTTGGTGAAACGATTTTATTAAATTTAATAGTTCTACACGTAAAAATGTAAGTTCAAATTTTATCTCCGCTATAAAATTTGATATTAACTCAAATTTTGAATATAAAAATAGAAAGAATACAAACATGAAATCAGAACTCATTATACAAGCAAACATTTACTTTGGAAGGCAGGCTATGATTCGAAACAAATAATTATGGCTATACAATAAATTAACATATGCAAATTATCTATGGCATGTACAATATATTTCTCCCACATACATAAAATGAAATATCTATTCCTCGGTATAAAATTCTTGTCAGATAATAAACGTTGCAAATTCGAAGAAATATATTTAACGTAGTATCTATTCACACGAAATATATTTATATTCAAGGAAAATTTTATTTTGTTTTTGATATGTAGTTTGACGACGGCCATTTGTAAATTTCGGAATCAGAGTCACGGTTTTTTTCATAACTTAACAGTCTTGATATATAATAACTTAATACATAAAACGATTTATAACTATAACAGAAGAAACACAGAAGTTGGTTGTTGATCGTCCCCTAACCACCCGTTATGTTTATGCAACCGCTGTTTCACGCCCACCTCAAATAAGGAGAAAACGATCAAAAAAAGAAACGAATTTACTTGTTACATTATTGGCCCGATACAGAGCTGCACGCGAAAAAATATACACACAAAAAGTATAAATAAACATACTGGTAGTTTTTTAACTGAAAACAAATAATAAACAGAATGAAATAATAAATAAACACATTTTTTCAATATTATTTTTTCCGATGTCCATATAAATATATATGTATTAACTTCATAAGTGTCCTTGAAAGTGTGTTATCGTAATAATCTAGTCACACAGGGGTAGTGCTAGAAAGGCAGTGCCCTCGAAACGACCCCTGGTCAAGTTACCCTAGTTGAAATCATTGAATTTACTTTGGAGGACTATTCAAGCCAAGTGTGAAATGAAAATTTTCTCCCAGACGCTTATTACCATTTAGAAAACCTCAAATTACAACTGGCGTAACTTCCTTTCATATTTCCTCGCGCAGTCAGCGAAGGTCACGGTAGAATGAAAATGATCTGTTCCTGTCATCTTTTTACTGGTATTTACGATGAAAAATCATCGGCAATAAAAATTATAATAAATTTATTGTTTGTGAACAAAAAATTCTATGATTTTATACGAAACAGATTATTAATTTTAATTGCATGTTTATAATTACCTTTATAACATTAAATACCAAAGTGTAGTCCATTTTTATGTTTTTATTTTATTAGATACCAATTTACTTTGTTTAGAATGTAGTTAAAAATAAAGTTATAAGATTAAAATTGGTTGACTTAACTAGCATTTCCTTGGTAGATCTTTATTGTAATAAGGTGAAAAAAATAGCTTTGATAAATTTATTCATGCTTTTAGTGGTGTATTTAAACCAATATACATATTTTTTTTAAATTTAAATAATTTTCAAAGAATTCGGCGATTACTTTGTGATAGTTCGTTTTTAGTATACAATTAAAGTTGATAACTTTGTTACTTCATTTGTTATGTTCTAAACTTTGATAAAATTTGCGATACTCTGTCAAATGATGCTTTTTCAAAAAGCGAAACACGTGTCATATTTTGTAAAAAAAATAATCTAAATTTGATTTTGAATTATTCTGTTGCATTGAACTGTAGTATTAAGAAAAGCAGATACTTCTTTGTACTTAGTTCCCAAGATTGGGATCGGTTTCGTTCATGGCGAGCATTTTCAACTGAACCGGTCCTCATCTTGGTAAATAAAAGTGGGAAAAGGTACAAAAAAATATTGTGTTTTTCTTAATATAACGCTTTTCCACTAAGTATTGACAGTGAACACCCTAAAAGTGAGTTCACAGTACACAGTACAGTTGTAGTACATTTATTTATAAAGAACATACATTTTTGGATCGAGCGAGAATGATTATCTTACAACTAGTCTTAAGATGCTTCTCAAAGAGGTCTCAAAAACATATCACAATTTTTAATTCAATCAGAATGACAAAGATATAAAATTTAATTTTATATTCACAAATCACAATTAATTTTCACAAAATTACCACCGAATAATTGGAAAATATTACCATTACTGATCACCTTTTTCTAGTTCAATTTTTCTATCTTTACTCATTTATAATGTATTATATATGAATGATAATATATAATGTATAGGTGGATATGAATGATTCAATAGCTCCGTGCATAAAAAAATATTGAACGAAAAGCAATGCTTCTACTTCATTTGTACCATTGTCACTTGTAAATTCTCTTTTTGTGTGAAAGTATAGTTGAAGCTTAATTTTTTCGGGTTTCCTTTAAGGAAACGACTTACTTTAAGCAGTAAATATCACGAAACAAAGACGGATTGTGCTTGAAATGTCTCCGAAGGCTATAAACGCAGGCTTTTACCAGTTGTAAATCTGCGATTCCCTTTTGAATTAACGTTTAAATTTGCATTTTAAAGATTTTCTCCGGGAAATTCACAACGCATACTTAAGTAGGCATACAATCTTAAATGCAGACATCTTTAGATGAGAATTGATGCTTCACAAATTTAATTTGACCTCCGTCAGCTTTCGTTATTATATTCCGAGAAAAATCATTTTTATGAAAAGGACTTGGGTACTACTCGAACCTATCAGTGACAGGATATAAAATATTAATATAAATCACATTATAACATTAGATCAAAAATTATAAATGCTAAGAGAATTCAATGAAAATTTACTACAACTATGCAATTTTTAAATCCGTTTATCTAATGTCAGCATTTTATTTTTGTTACTCAGTCGCTCAACCTCTCTTATTCCAAAAAGAATAGTAGGGATGGAAGGATAAGGCTATGACAGGACTAGTGGTTAACTAATCGCTCTTGCTACACCCAATAATTAAAGGATCAGAAAAGGTGGGATGAAATTGTTAGACATCACAAACACCCATGCTTTCGAACAGAAATCGATAAATCGATCGAAATAATGCTGTTCGTACTGGGACTCGAACCCGCGAAGTTCGGCACGAAAGCCCACAACGCTAATCGATGCGCCATAGGACCCGACATGTCAGCTTTACTACATGGTTATTGATTTATTGTAAAAAAAATGTCATCCTAGAAAGGTTTTTCAAAGAGAATTAAGGAGTTCTACCAAGTAAATGTTTTTTTTTCATTTTTTTAATTATTTTTTTTTTACTTACATGACGTCAAAAATGTTGGAAGATTTAAAACCATGTCATTTGAACATACCTGAAACAAGAAACAAAAAAAAATGTATTTTCTGGGTTTATTAATTTGTATGTTCTGTGTAATTATTTTTTAATTAACTCGCCCATTTTATTAAAAGATTTATTTCACTTAATATAACAGAGATTATTTTAAATTAAAGCAATGTTTAAATTGGTTATTATAAACATATAATTTATTAATTCACATGTCAAACAACTAAATATACGACCTCGCTATATAGTAAAAACTGTTCATAAAAACTAAACATCATAAAACACGCATATAAATAACAAATTCAAAATAGGAATTGTTCTTTATACATGATTATGTTATTCATAAAAAAAAGGTAATTAATTAATTTCTTGATATATTTAAAAAGAGAATATTCTAGTCATGTTTAAAAATATCTTAAATCGTGCCAGCAGCGTTTTTTAAACAATCATTAATCATTGTATACTTTGAAATTTGAATACGTGCAGAATCATTATCATTGTCATGCTTTATAAACACAATTTCCGCATCTTTATTTTCAGACTGCAAGGAACAAATTGAACCCCTTAACTGAGTGTCATTTTACATTTCCTGAACAAGAACTGAAGAGAAGAGCACTTCTTCCGGAGCGCATTAACTTAACCCTTTCGCTATTCCCTCCACCAAACATTAAATTGAAAACAGAGGAATTCTCTTAGAGTTAACAATAAAAGTACAGACAAAAAGGATTAGGGCGTCATAATAAGTACGCAAATATGTTTCGTTGATGATGTCGAAAGATTCTTTAAGAATACAAGTAATTTACTCATATTATGAATTTTAATAAACATGCGTTAACAAAGTTATTTTGAAAATTTTGGGTATGTCTCTTAGTAATTCTAAAATTACGAAACATTTCAAAAGCATAACCACTGTCTCATACGTTTACATTCAATTTATATCAACATAACTTGACTCAATTAATCTATTTAATTAATCATACATTTGTTTCAGGAACGAAGTACGGTATAACGTACTAGGCAAAATTTTAGAATTCAAAGTTAATCGTCTTTAAATTAATAGACAGTCGTCATCATCACAATAAATACAGATAACGTTAAATCTTTTGTTGATTTAATAGGAATTTACATGGTAGAACCAGAGCTGTGGAGTAGGGTAAAAAAAGGCGGTGATTGATTGTTTATTTTTTCTAAACCAGTATATATTTAAAGCTTAATTTAATGTATGTTTAAACATTGTTCTGATAAGGGCAGGGAGCAAACCGGTGTATCAACCACACATAAAAGAATATTTGTAAAGCAAAAGTACTTTGTTTCTTTTTTGCCTTATTAAATCGTTTACATATAAATTTTCCATGACTAACATAGTAATACTATAATAACTGGAAGCTGGCTTATGCAAATTAAACCAACATTTAAAGGTGGTATTTCATTTTTGACATTATGTCAGCGGTGAGTGGTAAAATGACAGACCGCCATTATAAGTTCAGGGCACGTTGCAAAAAGGATTATGTATGGTGAATAAAAAAAAATTACCGCTGCCACTTAAATAATAGGTTAGTAGAAAGTATGAAGTGGTTTACGCAAAAGGGCTCAACCTCGATGTTCACTGGCTTGGAGAAAATTTACCCTCGCTAAGCAAGTGAAATGTTACGCTCGCGAAAAATCTTCAAGGCTCTTACAAATAACGAATACCTGAGCTTCTATATACACGTGATAGCTTTCCATTGCATACATGATCGATGTCGCTAAAAACATATAACACACACGAATGGTTGCCTCAATTTTAAGGTACAGAATTTTAATTAAAGGAGAGCTTAATTCAAATAAAAATAATATAACATACGGCTTCGTTTTTTAACAGAAAAATCGATAGAAAATTAGACGATAGTGTTTGCGACGAAGCTTTCAACATGACCGGTCGACCTGTATGTCAGATTGTATATGTGACAATATAGCATATGATACTTGATGTCCTCTGGGAATATCAGATAATTGACAATGGGAGTGTAAAATTTCTCATGCCACTTCTTCCTGGTGGCCTAGAGTGTTTATTACATAAGCTCGCTACTGAGAAGTGTCATTTCAGAAGGGAACTTTAATAAGTAGAATCATTTCTTCTATGTTCAATCATGAAACACAAGAAAAAATGTTGTTAATATCAAGCGGGTACAGAGTTTTCTACACAACCTAAGGTGGTAAGAGTGTTTAGGCTTCTAGGACTTTTTCTGTATATGCCAACAATGCAAGGCATTATAGTAACTCCTATTGTATTTCGTTAGTCAACAAGTGAATTAAGAAATACGTAGGTATAATGATAAATTTTAAACATAAAATAAAAGCTAATAATATATTACAATCAATCTAAATATTTTTTTAATAAGTTAGAATTTGAAAAATAAATAAGGGCAACTATACAGGGATCGCAGACGTCAGCTCCTGTGTGGTCAAGTGGTCAACGTCGTTAGCTTCGGTTACAGAGGTCATGGGTTTTTTCTATGAATTTTTGAATTTCTGTTCGAAGGCATGGATGTATGTAATGTCTTCAATTCCCCTCTCCCACCCACTTTATCCTATGAACGGGGCGTATCGAGAGCGATTAGCTAACCGCTATTCCTGTCCTAACCGTATCCTTCCATTTCTACTCTTTTTGTAAAAAGAGTAAATTGAGTATTTGAGTAACAAACAGTTCTTGTAGAAACATTTATGTTGAGATGAACTCCATTAGGAGTCCATTTGCTCCACATTGGGAGCGGACATGGTAAAAAAATAAAATAATGATGATGACATTTAATATATCAGTTATTCGTAAATAAAAAGTGTATAGGTAATTAAATTGGGTGTAATGTTTGAAACTTATCACTGACTTGTAACTGAATTTCGGAATGAAAAAGTTTTATGTGCAAAACCGTAACATATACGTAAATGGCACTATAAATTCAGGGTTGCCGTACGTCTTATGTCACGTCTTATATCGACGTGTCAAAAATTTCATGTTCGTTAATATTGAGTTAGGAATTTATTTGATTACGTCAAAATATTTTAGGGAAAAGACAATTTTCAGGTACGCAACGGCATCACATTGACAATGGAGAAAATTCTTACTTAGTTTAATATTTGGATGATTACTTTTATGATTCTGTAATGTTATTTGTTAATTTTTGAATATCATAGAATTATGCTGATAAGTAAACATAAATGTAATATTATGTTTTTAATAACAATAAATGCATGTGGTTGTGAAATCCTGCACATAAATATGTATATCTATCATTGATCAATGATATGAGTATATCGAGACCATACATGACATAAAGACTAAGTACATTTGTACAAAAAACCTATTTGACAATGTTTTTCTACAATAATAGCTTGTTACCCAATAGTCAATAAGTGTATAATAAGGTTAATAACAAATGTAATTTAGAATTTCGACTGAAGGTGCTAAATGGAAATTTAATAACAAATGTATAAACTAGGGCTGTGGAGTCGTGTAAAAAAAAGACGACTCCGACTCCAGCTTTAAAATAATTTACGCCTCCGATTCCGACTTCGAGGAAATTTTTCAAAAATTTAATTTTAACTTATATATAATACATATATGTATTCCATAAGATCATCTTTAGTCAGCCAAGCAGGCAATGTCAACACTGGCCTATTTTGTTTGAATACACATCATAAAAAATATTTTTCAAAAAAAAATCGAGCCGTTCATTTTTCATGACTCCGACTCCGACTATGGCCAAAATACCGCGACTCCGCCACTCCAACTGCGACTCCACAGCCATGGTATAAATGGTTATGTTGAACATTTGACGTGAATATTTAACTATTGGTAATTTTTTCATGTACCTATCACACAGAAAAAAATGATATACGCCTTTTACTAGGGTTTATGTAATTGTGTAACCTGTTTTTTTATAAATTCATGTCCGTTCTCAATGTGGAACATATGGCTTCTTAATGCAGTTTTTTCCCAGTTGCTAAACTAAAAGTATAAATAGGAAGCTAGGAAAGAACTAGTAGTCAACTAATCGCTATTTTTTAGACAACATTAAAACCCATGCCTTCGAACAGAAATCGATAAATCGATTGATGAAATGCTGTTTGTACTAAGTCGAGAACACGTGAGGTCCGTCACGCAAACCAAGGATGTTGACCATTGCGCCACTGACTCTAACAGGCTACATGTTTATGGGCAAAGAAAGTCTTATAAATAAGCCAGGCTTCATTGTTTCCATAGCTTTATCATTTACATAAGATTAATTCATTTTTGTATGATATTAACATCAAAGGTACGAAATATTAAAGAAAGCATTTTAGTGTAACTGTTGTATTTATGTAATGTTTTACGTCGCATTAAATTAATGACAAACAGTTATTAACAGAGAAACACAAAAGGTATATTAATAATGTAGAAACGAAAATTATTAGTTGGGTCTCAACACACCGCAGGTTCTCGGAATACTCACTTATATTGCCTGTACCCTAAACCGCAGTACACACAATGTCAAACTTACAATATTACAATGTTACCAGCTTTTAGAGTGAGCTTAAAGCACATACCGATAGCTGGGACGTAATGTGAACTGTAGTTCTCACTTACGCCGCAGATGGTTGCCAGCTATTAGCTACTCATAGCTGAAAGTTTGGCTATTATTTTGCGCTCAGCGTTTGAGGTTTTGAAGCTTTCGAGTAAAGCTAAGAGATCCATAATGATTGAATAGATAGTTAGTCTCTCGAGAGGTTATATTATCCCATATAACTATAATATACAAAAGACTATCTAAAGTTTGGTGAGTATTGTACCCTTTATCGAAACAAACTTACAATACTTCCCAATGTAGTATTTTTTTAAATATACATTAAATAAAATATCTGTTTATGTTAAGTTTAACTTTTCCGGTTCTAAGCTCAAGAAATGCGACCACCCCAATACCCACATTTTCTTAAATATCTATTTTAATATGGGTGATACAATGTTTATAATTAAGGTATTCTTATGTCATAGTTTTTTTGATCTTTTGTAGTTTATATAAATACGCGATAACGCGATAACGAGATAAGCGCCCGCTTATCAGCGATCGTTCGTAAGATAGCTGGGCTAAACGCGTCAGTTGCAAATTCATATTTGTGCTGGGATGACGTCTTTTTTACGCGCAACTTAAAATATGATTATTTATTTAAAAACCACGGATTTTTATATAAAAAAAAATGTATGAGAAATGATGCAGAGAGATATTTTAAAGCCTTTAGACTATTTTTTTTTAAATCATAAGAATAAGGCCAATAATGAGGAAACCACTGGGGTCCCTAAACGGCCCCCATCGGCAGAGAAGTATTTTTCTAGTCTCCGAGCCGCGAGAGTTAATATTGAATTTGAAATACATGATATTGAAATATAAAAACTACGACATCAAACGGTCACTCTTTTGATCGTTAATCTCTTTTAATCCGACCTCTCACCGCAAGGTTATATGGAGTTTATCGATTAAAACTAAAGTAACCGAACTACAAACAGATACATATTATTTTGGCAAAACATTGTCTTCGTAACGTAGCTGACGTGTCTTCAACAACCTTCTCCTTCACGTGAATCCATATACACAGATTTGCAATAAATGTAACATATTTGTTCCTCTGCGCCTTGAACTTTGTATTTTGTTCTTATACTTAATTTTCGTATTCGTTTTTGGTATAACTAATCCTAGCATTAAAGGAAAGACTCATTGAATGTCCATTATTACACTTACTTCTCGCGAATTGTAAAAACCTCACTAAGGTTTCTTGATGGCGCATCTCTCCGATTTTTTTTAGTTACACATGCTTGAGACCATAATATATATGTGTCAAGTAACTGACAACTTGAATTTGAGGATGGATTACCCAAGATTAAAAATTGCGTTCGTAATGTTTGTGTGTATATATCAAAAATCGGTCGAGTAACGCTTTAAATGGACGATAAAGTTCAGCCATGACTGGTGTACGTTTTATTGTCTGGTAAAAAACAATGAAGTGCCAATAATAATAGTATTTTAATATATGTTCATGTATCTTTCGATTCTAGGATAAAGCTAGACAGGAAAAAGCGTACAATACCAAGCAGGATAAAACGAACTAGAAATAATCACACTTTTAGGGTGTTCACTATCAATACTTAGTGGAAAGGCATTATATCAATAAAAACACAATATTCCTTTGTACTTTATTCCACTTAATTTAAAAGGTCAGGAACGGTTTCGCTCATTGTGAGCATTGTCAAATGATTTGACTGACATATTTTCAAGCTAAAAAAAACTAATGAAGAGATTAGAAGTACTTACCATATTAAATGTAAATATTTTCATGTGCGGTTTTTCTTTGAACGATTAAATCCGTGTACGCTTTTATCCGCGTACCGTTTTGTGTATGTACGGTGTTATCCGTGTACAGCTTTGTGTTTACAGTACCTTACTTTTCTTTTCAAATATGATACATGAATATGGTATTGAATATTTGTTTCACAGTATATTATCGACCAGAAAAATAATATTATTTCTTGAAAGTTGACTTCGACAACGCTACATAATAAGCTGCGTTTTATTGTGTACGTTATTCAAATATTGCCCCAGTCAATCACCGCCCAAAACTTACCATAATTACACTACATTTATACGACAGTTTCCTTTAGCCGTGTGGCTTGTTCTGCTGCATGGACATAAAATAGTTTATTTATAACTTATTTAATATTCAAAATTACAAAATAATGCTGTGGTTTCATGTACAACATGTGCAACATGTATTTAATTAATACTGTGCTGTAAATAAAATTGTTTAAATTAACTACTAAGTAAGCGTAATCTATCAACAATTATATTTTTTTAACGACAAATACTGTATTGTTTCATGTTAACTATAAACATTTATAATCAAGACTGTAATTTTTAAGAGGACATAATATAGTTGATCCCTTTATAGAAACTAAACAGTCAACTGTAGTTAGTAGGGATCAGAATAACTGGGAGAGAGTTTTTAGACATCACAAACACCCATGCCTTCGAACTGAAATCGATCGAAAAATGCTGTATGTATTCGGCACGTAAGCTCACGACGCTAACCGCTACGTCACAGGACCACTCATACGATCAAAAAAGTATAAAGTTGCAAGAGTGGTTTGTTTACCACTAGTCTAGTTCCTAGCACTATTCATATCGCCTTTTCTCTTCGAAAAACAAAGGTCAATAAAATGTGTAACAGTCAGTTCTTTTTGAAACTTCTTTTGGAAATAGACATGAAAAATAATATGCAATTAACGTTTTCAGAAAACCGTCTTATTTTTTAAGCCTTGCTCTTTCTTATGATATGATCAGAATCTGCTTCATTCATTAAGTGAGCATTTTCTCTTTATCATATTGTGTTATAAGTACAGCAAAATGTGTTTAATATTTTTACGAATAATATTAAAGTATTATCAATGGTCCAGTCTACGAGAGATTGTGCATTTAAGAATGTCTTTGCGTATAATTACGAACCTAAACTGGAAAACTTCATGGGAGATATATAGGAAGCAAAACTACTGCATAAACATAACAATAATCTTAATTACTGAGAATACTGGAATAGATCATTCAGGGGTATATTAGAACAGAAGTCAGAGGTCTCCAAAGTGATTTACATGGGTAAAAAATTATTGAATAATACTTGCTATTACAAGATTTGCTATATTTGTGACGCGGGACAACCGTCGGGTACTATCAACTCGGCGTAAATGAAAGATGCTGATAAATTATGATAGGAGGAAGCTAATCGAGCGGCAGAGAATCTTGGAGGCACAGTTGAGTGGTCAAGAGCTCAATATAAGGTGTGGACATGGTTTTAGAAGAATTTTTGTGATTCCATTGCAGCGCGTTTTTTGTAAATATTTTTAATTCAGGAAGAATGTTATGCATTTACAGGTAATAGAAAAATAGATTAAAATGAGAGAAAAAAATACAACATTCCAGCCAATTGGAATCGCAAGACTTGATAAATAAATCAATACTGCTATTTTAATATTCCAGATTAAATATCGTTGAAAAAAAGCATTCTAAGCATTAAAGCAGAAGTCTTAATAAAACTAGAGCACTAATTTTGGAATCTGACAATCGGATTCAAAAATAAGCTTTCAATATAAAAAAAATAACCGAAAAAAGTGCAAAAAGTGTTATATTTTTTTTAATAATAATGCCTTTCCTCTAAAAATTGACAGCGACCACTTAAAAAGGTTTTCCAGAAATCATGAGTTGACATAAAAATAATCATTTCCTCGGCTGAGTTTGAAAATGAGATAGAAATTTTATATTTTTTACTGCCCAAGGGACACTTGATACGAAAAGCAGTTTATAGCTGGATGATCTTCAGAAAATATACAGATAATCAGATAGACAAACATAAGATACCAATATTGCCGAATGCGAACTTTTATTACTAGGAAAAGGGTTATTATAAATATAATAATATCGGCAAAATACTACCGTTTTCTGCGTCAAAAAAGCTCATCTGTGATTGATAGCTCTTTTCAAATCAAGACATTAATCATGGCAAAGTTAACTTCCCGTCATGGAAACGATCGTAAGTGTATTAACAGGGTGCAATCGCCTCTTTTTCAGGGTATAACATAAAAGTTTTAATTACACTGAACTCTTTTTTAAGCGGCAGATACGTTCCACAAAAAACTGTGTTAATAATTAAAAGAATTCATAGAATAATTTAAGATTGGCTCACTGAATTTTAAAAACCGTGTATGAAGAGGTAAACAGGTAAAAATATAGTATTTATTATTTTTAACGAACCGTGTTATATAAAAATCGTCTAAAAAACGTGTGAAAAAAGTGTTGAGTGTATATATGTAAATATAGCCTAAAAGTGCGTAAAAATCAATGTATTTTAAATTGTTTACCACATAAATTTCAATAAATTGACTACAAAAAAGAAATTCGTATTCAACAGTACCAAAAAAAAAAACATTTTTGTCTTCAGTTAGTTGAGAATGATAAAATCAGACTCTGAATTTCAAACAATGCCGGGTAGTAAAAATAACCTTATATGATACATCTGTATTTCGACATGATTTGATGATTTTTTTTAGTTCTTATGCAGAAAAACGTTGAATCAGACCACGAGTAATCGATACATGTATTCAATAAGGATCTAGTGCATCTTTGTAATAAACAGAAAAAAAGAGCACTCAAAAAAGAATATGGAGATGAAAAAAAAATAGTAAAAAAGTGACACGAAGAATAAATAGCTACTATAAAAAAATACTTGGATATTCAAATAACCAGTAAGATTATAAGTAATAATACTTTAGCTGTAAATTTCAAGTGTTGAATTTTCTACACTAAGGTTCATAGTATCGTAGACTCAGACGTGTTCAATTTCAAATTGTGAACACTGCAGCACTCATCCATTAGGGTCATCAGTAGCAATAAATATGTCAATTGGGCTCAAATTTCCATATTGGATATCCCTGCGTTATATATTCGGGTTGTTATTAACCAAACGTCGGTTAAACTCATGAATTAACAATGAGCTTTTCTTGCGGAGGGTTGAAAGGAAAATGCAATTCAAATATCGACCGCCGAAGCCATTATCAGTAGGAAACGACTCGCTGGAGAGGCGGAAGGCGTTCTGGGGTATTTTGACACCAGGGAAATGAATGATCGCCGAAAACTAACAATGCGTGATTAATCGATGTACAATCTAATATTAAAAATTAATAATTGAATTAGCGCGCTGATAGGGGTGTAAAATGTTTCCATTGATTGCTGTAAAACATGCAACGAGATATGAGTACAATTTACGATATATACCGTATTTTTCATAAAATTATGCAAAAAAACAACTGTCTTCTCCTGTCTACGACTGCTTCAAAATGTGTTAATGTGACAACAATTTGTAAATTCTTTGCAATGTCAATGGTTTATTGTATTTTTTTATTTGAATTTGTTTTGTATAAATAGCAATGGTAAATTATATTTCTTATCAGTTGAAAAGTGGAAATAAGTACAAAGGAATATTGTGTTTTTCTTAATATAATGCCTTACCACCAAGTATTGACAGTGAACAGCCAAAGAGAGAACAAAATATGAGCGGGAATAAGACCACAATTCATTTTTTTATATGTATATATAAACAAACTGAGGTACACTGTCGCAAATTGCTTAATTATTATAATATAGAAATCCCGGGATCGGTATTAAGACTCTCCCGGGAGTATGGAATTGCCAAATAGGCCGAGATCCCGGAATTGGATACCCTATAAGTGGCCATTCTAACTTAAATGTTTAACTATATCCAATTAAGTGTTACTTATTCATATTCTGTACCTTTATTTGAAAATACCTTTCTTATATGCCAATTGTTCGTTACACCCTTTTAAAATGTTAGATGTGGGCGAAACCGGTCCTGATCATTTAAATAAATGTGAAATTAGTGCATAAGAGTGTTTTATGTTTTAAATTAAATATTGCCGCTTTTAAGTAACCATCGAAATCAAATATAAATTCTAAAAGCCGCTTCACTGAGTGAATATGACTGATTGTCAAAGGATCGCTCAACTATTAACTGTTTTCAACCAATCACAACAGACATCTTTTTGTGTGATTTCCATAAGATGAATAGCAAACAGCATCGTAAGTATTCAGGCCCATAGAAAAGTTATCATATAACTTAGAAATCTAAATAAAAATCTCGTGTTTGTATATAAATAGAAAAAAATAACATTTAAGCAACATTGTCCGTATTATAATCAAAAATATTTCTCTCGGTAATATTCGAGAACAATCCTTTGGGAATAATATTTTTGTTTACGAGTAAAATCCCAACAAAAAGCCTCATATTTCGAAGAAATGTTTTTCATCATGCAAAACAATAATGGATTGTTATTCAAGAATTTTAGGGAAAAATGTATGAGAAGATTTTAGGTTGTTGTTGTTGTAAGATGGAGCGGAAGAGGTTAACATATTAAAGTTATGGAATTTCGAGGGATATAATACGTTTTTAAGAGTCTTGAGGAATTTTATTATTACAGCGGAAATAAGATTTTTAGAGTTGTTTTGGTTAAAACGATTACGCAGAAACTATTTACAAAAATTATTCATTGGTAATTTACCCAAATTAAAATCTTCGTTGTTTTTGGTAAAAGACCTTAAGACAACGCTTGATTAAAATGACAAATTAGAGTAGGATGATAAATGTTGTGTTACATTAGAAATGAGACATAATTTAGACAAGCGCAAATCAAACATTTTGAATCGATTGCCATCACTGATTCTCTGCAAATCATTTATTTGTTCACTAAATCCTATATGAGTAAAGCAGCGTAAACGTGAAAAAGCTATTGATTCGTGATAATTCCAATCTTTGGCAAACGAATCACGTCAAGGATTTTTGTTCGTTTATATAAAAACTTATATCAATCATATATATTTCTACAATTCAAATTTAATTAAAACAAAAGATACAAATTAATCATTGCTATTCAACACCATTCAAGCGATCAAACCAACTATATTAATATATTTTTAGACCAACCATAATCAATGTTAGTTATACAAATACAAGGTAAAATCTATAATAATGTTATTTATCTATTTCCAAAAAAATAGTTGGCATACGGCTGTATTATCGAGACTATGTACACCCGGATATGTCCTAAGCTTGTAGCTAGGAATTGGTTTGTGGAACAGGCGCCTGGTCGCCTGGGATATCTATCACTCCTACAGGCCTCGCCGATGATAACAATAATGGGAATCCGTCGGCCGCAAACAATTATGCTCACAGTCTACGATCACGACGTTATTATTACTGTCGAAATATGGGACGGGGATCGTTCAGTTAATGCGGCCTTCAATCAATGTCGAATGTTTTGACACGTTATTCGGTTGCTTTGTTATTAGTTACTGGGAAATATATCATAATTATATGAATAATGACGATAATTAAGGCTTATAGATCTAATATTTTCAATGAAATATTATTACAGCTTTCGATAGTAAGAAAATTCATGGAGTAAAATATAGATATAAGTACTATTGAGACGTTTATTATGAGAAAATAAAATTTTAAGAAACGTTTGTAGAAACAAGGAAAAATCATTTATTTAAATAACGATATTGTGCCTTATTAGAGACGGTTTGTATTGTGATAATGAGAGACATTGACTTATTACTTTGTATAAACAGACAATTCCATAATTATTTAAATAAATTTAATATTTAAAAACTTTTATCGTTTGCGGTTTTCTAGATAAAAAAAAATTACTGTATAAAGGATTGTTGATTTGTAAGTTTTGTTGTAAGTTTTGACTGAGAATATTCAAAATCTTTTAATAGCTTTATTATAGAGTAAAACCACGATATAACAGATTTAAGATGTAAGGAACAGAATACTAACGACAAAACTGTAGCCTGGATTGACTGTGTTTTGTATATATGTGGCTAAAGAAAGCTAACGTTTTCGGACATCACAAAAAAACAAAGACAATTAATGTGTTGTTGGTGCGAACGTTTATCCCACATAACGTATCCATTTGGCTCTAAAATCTACTTTCATAACTTTTATACTTCAAACAAACGGATATTTTGGATTTAATGCACACCTTGTCTACATTCGTAAGTCATGTAAAAATTATATTGTGATAATGTCCAAAAATATTACATGAATCTACAGCTCAATATGCAGTGTATATTCAAACGGAAAACTCTCAATGATACCTGTAATACTTGACTTCAATATGTAAAACTCTTTAGCAATAACACTTGGATTTGGAGGTGCAAATTCTCAGCCATTCAGACTATAGTGCGGTCGCAATGGTACCTCGTATTTACAAGGGAGCTTATCCTTCTAAGTCGGAAACAAATACGAGAAGATCTAATGTGTGTGCTCAGCAAAGCTACATTCAATACGAGATGCAAACGCAATTTCTCGGCGGTCAGGATAAAGTCAAATCGATGGTAACGTATATTCCTACAAAGTAGTAAACATGCAAATATCTATTTCGTTGCAAATGTATTTGAGTTTGCCAAAAATAAAATCACATCTCACTATAAATTCAAGGCATGGAAGATGAGAACCGCTTTTTTTATCATATTTTCATATCATGTTTTTTTACAATTCTTTCAATGAATAAATTACTGAGAAATTTAATTGGGATTTACTTGGTAATACATGCATTATAATAAGGTGTCCTAACCTTATCATTCACATCCTTACTATATTCAACAAAAAAAGAAAGTGTTAGAAACTGGCTAACCATAAGTTCTAGTAGAAAAACTTCTGTTGAAATCCTTTCATTGGAAGGCAATATGTTCTTCATCTCATTATCGTCAGGAAAAACACACTAATTCGTTTAAAAAAACACTTACTGTACTTACTTCACATTATTAAAAGAACAGGGCCGTTTTCGCTTATCGCAAGCATTACTGATGTTTTCTTTTTTTTATTAATATAATGGCATTACACCAAGAATTGACAGTGGACGCTAATTCGTGAAAAAAATATATATTTGAATATTAACTAACAGTTAATAAATTGACATTTAATTCTGGAGTATTTTTTAATAATATTGGAAATAACACGTAAATATTCAAAATAATAGATTTAATCAATTAATCAACATCATTTATGGCCAGAACGACTTTAATACGTACAATTTAAAATCAATACAAAAATATATAACCACAGCTAGGGCATCCAAATGCATAACCCGGTTATCGGTTATTTTTTCATAAACTAACCGGGTAGCCGGTTTGGTTCCGGGTAATTTTTGTCAACAATTATATACTGAATGAACTAGAGTTAAAATTTAAAATATACCGATTATGTGTATAATAAATAAAAAAAATGATAATAGCATTATGCCTCAAAAAAAAATGATTTATTTACTGATAAATTACAAAAAAATTAAACAGATTTATTATTGTTGATATTTAATTTAATCGAAATACTTATATAAACATAATAATTAAATAAAAAAAATATAAGGATATATACTGATGTTTTGCAAAAAGAAATTATATTCAGAGAATCTTACATCTTGAAAAAATATACATTTATAATGTTGGGAAATCAAATATTATGATGAAATTATAGTAACCGGGTACCCGTTAAAAATTACCCGGTTTTCGGTTCTTTTAAAAACGTGCGGTTTCCCGGTTCCGGTTCAACCCGGGTCGGAGGCCCTAAAAACGGCGCATAACATTATGTGGGTACATGGGTTAAACGTGTCGATAGTTTGTGTACAATGTACAACTAATGGGGCCTCTACGACGATAAAGCCTCCAAAATCCTATTTTTAGAAAACCATTACGGCACCGGAACTCTCGTCGCTATGTAGCCGAAGATAGGATCAGTTAATAGCTTCACGAGCCGTCCCTTTTGCCTCTGATGGACCTTCACATTGCCTGTATTAGGGTCTGTCCAACACAAATCAATTACAGGTCCAGAGGCGTCCGTTAAATCCTTGGCCATAGATACTGTTACGAGTCGGTTTATCGGTTTCTATCCATTATATATGTAGATGTGCCCACATTTCTCCGCCAGTGTTGTCAACTAGTGCGTGTATACTGTCCAGTAACACGGTAGACTTATTAACTTATATATTCATTTATATCGCTCGCTTAACATGATAACTATAAAGTCGGAACTCGGAACTCAGAATATTATAAAAAAAAGTACATATACATATGAGAGGTTTAGTATCAAAACTTATAATCTCCATGTTTGATGTTTTTGAGATAAGTATGTGAAAAAATTCTAAATGCATTTGTTGCAATGCTAATTGCAATGGTTGATTAAAATAAAACTATAAATGTTATTATCAGGTTATAATGCTATCTGTGCTCTAAGCTCTGTATACTGAGCAGGCAGAGAAAGAATGTGTGTACTACGTTTTCAAAATCCACACTATACACAAACACTCATTATTAACGCATGCGCTGAGATAGAGTGTGTATGTTGCGTTACATATAACACTGACAAATCAAAACAAATATCTATCCAGTAATCCAGTAATCCAGTAAAATACGCAATTACACAATATATTCTGAAATGATTTTTTTCAACCATGTTCATTCTCAATGTGGGCCATATAGACATCTAATAGAGCGTCTCAATAAAAACGGTTTTACGAGAACTGGTTGTTTTTCTGACCTCTTTTTATTCTGAGAACATAAGGCTAAGCGGACGGGGCCAGCACAGGACTAGTAGTAAGCTAATAGTTAAAGATTCTCGCTTCAGGATTATTTGATTAAATTGACCATACAGGGACCTGAGCCCGTGGATACTGTAACCGGATATGACTAACGCCCAATGGCGTTGGGCAATCGGCTTTCTATAATCATAATTCTAAATAAAGATACCTTGTCATCACATCCAGTAACTTTCATCTTTGTCAATCAGATGTAATATTATCTTCACTAAAAATTCCAAGAAACGAACAAATAAATAATAAAGAATCGATAGTATATTGCACTACATATTATATAAACAATATAAAAAAAAATGATGCTTTCAATACCTATAGATAAACACCATGTGGTATAAGCCAAGTAACTGGCATTTGTAAAGAAGGTTTAGAGAGCTTAACGTTTATATAGTAGTAAACCGGTGATTAAGGAGACCGCTAAACTGTTCGAATGACCCTCACATAGAATGGCGACACCAATTAAAAGCTTAAAGCACATGCTTTTATTATGATTGGAGGCTTTAGATTTTCATTATAATTTATAATATCATTCATTAATAATTATTGGGTACATTAAAAAGTTATAAAGCTATATTTCATCGCAGAAAACGTTATGTATATTTGTTCTTAAATTGCATAGAACTAAAATCGAACGATTCGGTTAAATTTTCAACATTTTTTTTAAAACCAACATACGAAAAATATTACTTGTCTTATGCGAAGGAGTGTAGGTCATAAATATAAGAATAGTCTTCACCAAGGCTTCGCCAGGGCGGGTTAAAAAAAATATGTCTTCGTCTCCGGCTTAAGTTAAAAACCGACCACGAATTGATTTTTTCAATCATATCCATGTGTATTACATATCTGTATACCATCAGATCATTTTACATATGTAGTTACTAAAATAATTCTAGGTTATTTCACCAAACAATACGATGAATGAACTAATATTTTTTCAATATCTTTAAATTATTTTACTCAGATTTGTACGACTCCATCTCAGGAAAAAAACACCCAACTCCACAGCTCTTGGCGCCATTATATTTTATTAATCTGTATTAATAATTATAAAAAACCTTTTATTTAATTACAAAAAGGAATTTCTTGGTGGAAAGGCATAATTTAAAAAACAAAGATTCTTTTTATCAATTTCACATTATTTATTTAGATAAGAACCGGTTGCGCTCATACGAGCTAATTCGGATGAAAATATAAATCGATGAAGGGTTATTTATAAAAAAGCAAGACTAATAGCAAGGTGTAAACAAACAAGATATTTAGGTTTCTTATCGGTTGATAATGTTAAGCAAAGCTAGTCATATTTTTAATAAATAATGTTAAGAAGGTAAAAGTGTTTTATTTTTAAACATTACAATTGCTCAACATTAATTTGGAAATATTATACATTTAATGATCTGTAGATTTAAGAAAACATTAATGTGGCATTCAAATAATAAGATTTAGAATTTATACTGCCACATTTTTTTTCAATTTAATTTTTACTTATGTCATCGCTAACGACTAAGCTACCAAGTTTTAGCTATTTTTTTACTTTGAAAAATATGCGTAAAATTCTGATATTTCATACACGGACAGACAAAAAACTGTCTCGGCGTTCGTAGCATACAAAATGGGCTCGTTTTAAACATAGATTCGTTTTTATGATCGCGTTATTAGATATCCACGAAATTTTCTTTTTTTTGGTCTAGCAAATTCATCTAATCTATGTAAAAGCGTAAAGTATGGAACTCAGAAGTAATGTAAAATTTTATTATAGTAAAAATTCTGTAACTTATAGTTAAATTAATATGCCACAATTCAAGATGAATAATCTGTACTGCTAGTCAATGGATGTATGTATATAAAAAGGAAAACAGAGTAAGCAGAGATATCAGAGTTATTTTTTACAAGATAATTGTTTAAGCTAAATTTAAATCACGATTAAAATATTCATACTTGTCGTAAATAAGTTACATAAAAGTAGGTTTTCCGGGCCAATTAAATACGTTTTCTGGAATTAATGTTCGCAGCTATATCAAACAGTAAGGCAAATGTATTCATGTTGTCTTTGTTTTATTTTAATGTCGCTAAAAGTTTGCTTTATAATGCCATATTGCTCAAATATACATTCCACAGATAATTAGATTTCAATTTTGTCCACTATACCCGAAGTCTGTTGTATCGAGATTCTACAGAGTATTTGTATACACTTTATTAATAACTAATACGGCACTGTTGCAAGATTTGTAAGTAATAAAGTTAAAGACATTGCCGAGCCAAATGGTGTAAAACGAGCCAATCGATTTGGAAAGGTTTATCGAGAAACTGCGAACAGAATAAATTATTACAATAGGACGATAAAGACTTTCAATTCTTTAAATTTTTTTCACTTTAAAATGATAGTAAGATACTCACATCGATTAACATTTACACAGACTATGGTCTTCTTTAGCTAAGCGGCAAGCACATTCTTAACACTCAGAATATGGTATTCAATTCTGACAAAGTCAAAAGAATTCTCTGTAACTTTCATGTGATTTATCAACTATTGGCCTATAGTTATATTTAATGTCTCCAAAAAATAGTGGTTTAATGTCTGTATTACAACCAGTTCTAGCACATTTTATATGCTCCATTATGATTCTAAATTATAATCTACATTGGGCGCGAGAATGTTTAACAAAAGTGGACAAAATTAAAAATTAAAAAATGTTATGTCAATTATGAAACATAATTATTCTTCATAATAAATACATTGTTTAGTATCCACATCTTTTAACCACTTGAATACCAAGCGGACACAGGTGTCTGGAACATATGCAAGCGAACACGGACGTCCATGACATTTAAAAAATCAAATACTTGGTATTCTAATAGAATATAAGCAATATTTTGATAAATATGTGTAGTGCTATCTATACTGTGTCAATATAGGTTTATAAAATATCGAATTCGAGTGTATATTAGGTAAAATTATTTGTCTCAAAAACACGCGGTATCTCTGGGACATATTAATGATTTATTCGCGCGGTATTCAAACGGTTAACAAATATCAGGACTAGCTTACAAGCATTATAAACTGACGAAAACATTAATCGATACAGGGTTTATATAAATAACTATGTCGATTTATATTTGTATCCGTTGGAAATCGCAAATTGCTCGTGTTAAGCCAAAACTGTCGTGATCTTTATTTTAACATCAATTTCCGCAAGAAACGACTGTAAACACATTTAAAGTAATACAATTATTAGTTTTAAAACGAAACAACACATGGTCTCATAATAATAAACATTTTTATGACAGTCTACATTTTTAATTTTTTTATTTATTAAGATTAATTATTAATATCTCTTAGTCAGTTGTGATCGAAGACTGGGTGTTTGTGATGTCAATTCACATCATTTCCTCTCCTCCAATCCTTCTAAGATCCTTTAATAACTGGGCGTAGAATAGCGATTAGCCAACCACTAGTCCTGTTCTAGCCTTATCCTTCTTTCCCTACTCACTTTGAAAAAAAGTGAGGTTGAGCGACTGAGTAACAAACAGTTCTCGTAGAAAAACTTCTGTTAAGATACCTCCATTAGGAGGCCATATGCTCCACATTTGTAGCGGACATGGATTAAAAAAATATATATCTCAAATCGTAATACATAATCCAATCACATGCGTATCAAGGCTTGCAATGTATCTTTTTTACCAGATTAATCCAATAATAAGCCACATTTTAACACCATTTATGTCCCGCATACGAATGTCAGCAATTTTCAATTCGCTAATGGATAACATCCTCATTTTTCACAGAGAGGAAATTCACCCACCAATGGATTTATAATTTATAGGACGTGTTGTTTGTTTACAGCGTAAAAATATACAAACGTGTAGATTTAAGGGCGGTACATTTATTAGCAGAAGAGTACTATACGTCCTATAATAAATAATAGCAGTACGCTGCTTTTTGTAAATATACTTAGGGTTACATACGTAAAACGTATATCCGTATATTTTGCATCTACATTACTTAGATATACTTGTTGATCCATGATGTATTACGTTTTTATTATTGTTTCTATACATCAATAGTTTTTTTCAACTGTTTAGAAATCATACTGTTTAAAATTGGTTTAACAGAAACTGGTATTTTTTTAGCCTTTTAAACTATATTCTTAAAAATAATAATGACATTTTTTTTCCGTTTCCAATAGAGAGAGCTTGTACAAAAACCTACTTTATAAAAAAACATTTTTTGAATTTCAATGTCTTCGACAAAATCGACATACTTGTATAGCAATTCTAGAATTCTTTACATCACAATCGGTTTTTTTTCTTTGCGGGTGCAGTTTAGCCTTTCGTATGCAAGCAATTTTGACGACGATATTTTAAATTTCGGTTAAAATCGGTTTTCTAAGTTCCACAAAATGGCCATTTAATTAAAATGGCGATTTTTTTTTTTTATTTCATTCATTAACAATGCAAAAATATAATAAAATTTACAAAAAAAATATTTAATGTTCCTATTCGACGATGGACGTTTCAAGTCAATATACTACCTTTATCAATAGGATACTATTGATAAAAATGAAATACTTATTTTTATATTTAAAACCAACTTAACAGTTGAAAAAAAACGAATTTCGAATATCGCGAATTTAGGTTGAAAACCAACAAGCCATAGTTTTCAGGATCTTTGGTAAAATTAGTGTTTTAAAAACATCATGCGCTTCATTACTAAAAAAAGTGGCGTAAGTGTATCTCTATTTAATATTAACATCGACCGAAGTATCAAGCAACGAAATATCTATATAAACACAAGCACACATGTCAGAAGTTTGTGAATAATAAAAATGAAAAAGCTTTCAGTGTGATGGAAATCGGTCTGATTGATGCAACAACGCATAGACCTCTCTTCGTGCAGTATACACGCATCAAACAAAGCACTCAGTTTGATTGTCTTCAATGTCAAAATTACACATTTCAAGACTACTAGATTCACGAAAACTATTCCAACCATTCTGTTGAACACCAAAATCAAACGTAGCAACTTATTATAATGAGATTCATACATTAAACCACACGGTAAACCTTCAATATATGCAGGGGTAGATATCTGTTCAACCTTAAAGGCCTTTCTTTACAGGTTTACCGATTGATTTTTATTTTAGAACTATAAAATTACGTAGCTTTTAATGAAAATTGAGGTACTTTAAAGCTATTATTTTTTATTATTATTTTACCATGTCCGCTCTCAATGTGGAGCATATGGACTCTCAATGGAGTTTATCTCAACAGAAGTATTTTTCTACGAGAACTGCTTGTTACTCAGTTGCTCAACCTCTCTTTTTCCAAAGAGAGTAGGAATAGAAGGAAATGGCTAGGACAGGACTAGTGGTTAGCTAATCGCTCTCGATACGCCCCGTTCATATGATTGGAAGGGTTGGGAGGGGGGAACTCAAGACATCACATACATCCATGCCTTTTTAACAGAAATTCATAAATCGATTGAAAAATCAATTTATAAAACTGCCCACACTGGGATTCGAACCCGTGACCTCCGTAGCAGTAGCCAATGACGTTGACCACTTGAGCACACAGGCGGTAAAGCTATTTTACTGACTATAATAACGTACACGACGAAACTTTCAAATCGATTTAACTTTTCGAAAGTTTTATATGAACCAATTAAATTTGCGTGAGTTTTTAAATTTATCTACGTCTTATTTTTCTCTTTTAACATTTTTATATTTGATGGTCCCTTTAAAAACGCTAAAATATAGTATTGTTTCGTATTCTCGCTGATACAAAAAAAAATGTCATTGTTTATTTGTTTATCAAACGAAACAAGTACTACTTTCGATGGTTTCGGCGGTAACTTTGTGGAAGTTCATTTTAATATAAAATTTAAAATAACTTTGATTATTCCACGTATTGTGTAACTAACTGTGACACGTGTTTCGCCTCCTTCAAAGCTCAGACTTACCATCGCAAATTTTGCTTAAGTAATGAAGCAAGATTGATTCCAAAAATTTTAAATTATGAAATTACAAAATGGAGTTTGGGTTTTTTTCCTTTTAAACCCCAAAAAAAAAACCCTTAAAAACCCAAACTCCTGTCCTGACGTCCTGACGCAAATAAAATGTTCAAATTAAGTAGTGGGTTGCATGTTATATGTATATTTTTGTAGCACCTCCTTATATATTTCATTGTTTATTTGAATCTCTTCGCTAAAAATAATTGACGAAAGCAGTTAAGAAGTTGCGAGGGCAAAGTTAAATTGGTTTTGATATTCGATTAGCACGGACCCTTGTGTTTCTCTCGCCTCCTAGAAAAAAAGAAAAATAGGCCCAGGTAAGTGAAACTTCCATAGGGTGACTTCAGAAAGCAATGCCCCCGCGGTAGGGTGACGGCTTCTTGTGCCCAATATTACATATACAACTATGAACTATCAATGTATTTGACAAATAGAAATTCATTCGGTAGATTCTACAGAGGTGGTTACTTAATAAAAAATAGAACGCAGAGGAGAGTTGATTCAACAATAACACAACAGTTTAAATATTAAATGCTGAATCGATCCAAACATTCATTACAAATGAAATTGGAATAATGTAACATTAACGAAATTTCTTTTTTGCTAAATTTATAAAATTATTTTTGTGTAAATCTAAAGTAATTTTAAATGCCAAAAAAAGAATCATGGGCATTATCAATAACTGTTTCAAGCTTTTTTCCTTTCATTTTTTTTAAATAAAAAAATATATTTGGCATTACAGCTAATGCCAATGCGCCAAATATTTTAAAGTTAAAATATCATGCGAGAAAAACTCAATAAGAATTTATTGTTTGTCACTAGAGATCAACTCGAGGTAAATTGAAATCACAAACACCCACGTCTTAGGTCACATATTTAAATTGAAAATTTTGACATTTACCTTACCGGGGATCAAACCCAGACCCACCTGGTCGGTAGAGAAAGCTCTAACCAATTAATCCACAGCGGGCACCAGGAATCGAACCCAAAACCACCTGGTCGGTAGAGCAAGCTCTAAACAACTAGACCACAGTGGGCTACTGAAAAAAAAAACTGAACAGAATCAATAGAAATTGCTCACTGGCTAATTGAAAGTTTTTTTTAAATTGAAATTGTGATAGTATTTTTTATTGTTGTATCGAATGGTGGATTTTTACAAAACAGTAAAAAATAATAACTGTTCCAACTGAAAATACACATATATTCAAATTTAAATAAAAGTAGCACTGCAGCCGTATAATTAAAAAATATATAAAAAATGTACAATAATTGTTATAAAACTAGTAAATCTCCAATGACAAATTTTTCTAGTTTTGTCTGTTTTTTTTTCCTTACTTCCCTAATTTTCAGACTTCGTGCTTTCAAATTTGTAGCGTTTTTATTTATATACAATGCCAGGCACTTAGATAATTTCCCAAATGTATGGTTACTCTTGTAAGCAGTCTGACAATGTTCTGTAGCAGGGTAGAAAAAGGATCCTGATGAAATGTTTTCCTCGCAACTTAAGGGATGAAAAATGAAGCGCCACCCTTTTGAAAAAAAAGAACGGGGACCTCACCGACTTTAAAAACAACTTCGGCTAACTTTTTTTTGGATCCCTCGTTACATTTTTTTTACAACACCGCACAAATATTATAAGTTAAAAGATTTGAGAGAGCTTTTAATGGCTTTTTATATTGCATTGTTATAATAAATAAATAAGATCAACTTATAAATTAACAGCATATAAATAGCTTTGGTTCGATATATTACAATATATTAAAAGTTATATGATACGAAAAATTACATTGCATATAAATTCGGTATTTTGATGTTCTGGTTTCTCAGATAATAGAAAATCAACAACGATGGTAGCTTAAAAATGCATTATGTAATTCAGCAACCTATCCACCAGAGTCCCGTTTAGACATCAGAAGATATCATACTCAAAGTCATGTTGTTTTATTCATTCAAATCACTATTTATGATTTTCAGTTTAAACGTTTGCAGTGTATTTGTTTGTTCTATACTGTTACCACGAATGCCGTATATCTGTTATAGTTTTAAAGAAAAAAACATTTTTCTCTTACTTAGGGTTTCTGAAATATCTAAGCTCATTATAAAATAATATTAACCATTTAAATGCCGCATGTATATGCAATGTAATCTTTCATATCATATAACTGTCAGCATAGCAGTGCCAGATGTTTTAGCTATGCATATTTTCAGAATGGTATGTACGAGTGATAGTGCATAAATAGAAATGTTTAAATTTCATGACCATTGAAAATGACGATTATCTCAATATAAGGTTTGTTTACTTAGTGCTTTTAGTCAATATACCGACAATATGTAAACGTCAAACGAAGCTCTTCGATGAAATGATGTTCGTAATCGTTTTGCGATTTGTGATTATTTAATATATGGTATCATAGAAAAAATTCTATAGTGACTAAAATAGAACACGTGTACACGCTTATTTTGTATGGCCAGGTTGATGTGATTGAAAATATGGATCGTTTGTGGCACACAAACTTTTAAAAACATGCAACGCTTGATCTGACTGATAATCAAAAAAGAAAATTGAAACGTATTGTAGACGAAAATAATCAATATATGTTATGATTATCGATAAAAATTTAGCTTCACATCTTTCATTCGTCGTGAGCGCGAATATTATTTAATAATGTTCACTATTTCCGGCAACGCGAGCACCAGTTCGTATTTACATTTCCGTTTCTGTCCGTTGATTGAAAATTTCATCAAAATATGGAAATGACCGGAATAATATTGGCGAAAATAATAACTTTGACTTTCAACACGGCGAATTAGGCCTCGTTAAAATACGATTAATTAAATTTCCGCCATATCTGAATGAAACGAAGTAAAATCAACTTGTTTATTAGCGCTAAAAATCGTTACTGGATATTTAATTTGAGCCTGGCAAAATATTATTTAAAGACACGCTTTTTATTTCATAAAAGGGTTAGAAGTTTTGCTTCTTAAATTAAATTAAATGATGCTTATCACAAGTAATCAAAATTAGACACTCTAGTAAACAAAAACGACAAAAAACACATTTCTGAAAAATTGTATGTATTGCAGTAAATTTACGGTATAACAGACAAATTTAGATAACAGGGTGCGTGTTATAAAATAACATTAAATTTTTCAAATGCAGTTTGAATAAGAATACAATATAACAGACTTAAACGGGTGAAGAGGTGCCTGTTAAAGCCAAACATCTAAAATATAAAACTAAGTTTTCCAAGAAAATTGCATTGCATAAAAATTGGTTCTTTTTGTCGGCTTGTCTTGTTTGCTTTATTATGCAAAATTGTCTCGAAATTTGTGTGTTAATATTTTATTTTTCATGTTCTAAGTCCGCTATATCGAGGTTATAAAGTATTGTTTTACAAACAAATGGTGATTGATGTATGTGTAGATGCGATGTGGCTTATCGCATTTCCCATCATCGGCCGGCACGCGTTTAACCTTCTACTGTTTACAAGCGGTGAATCTTGGATTAAGGTATAAATAAAGTTATCGGGATATTTTTAATCGTGTTTAAATTAACTGAGAATTTCGTAGCACATTAGACCTTTATGTCTTTTTTTATATTTACTATAAAAGTTTTTTAACTGGATGGCTGCCACAGACGAGATATCTCGTCAAATTGTTCGTGCTCAATACACCAAAGACGAGTTACCTCGTCAATAACTAGTTAAATTAATAATTGCAAATTATAGCATAAATAAAATTTCCATAATCATGACCTGATAGATGAAATAATTAAATGACAACAAGAGTATTTTCCAACCCATAAGGATAAAATGAAAAATGTCATTAATAAAGATGCTTTGGGAGACAACATATTTGAATTAGTATTTGTATTACACGTATAATTTCACAGAACGTGTAACGTAGTAAACATATCTCAATGCTACATAATCAAATACGCACACGGACATTTTTGTTGCGGGCATATTTCCCGAACCCCGTCGGGAATTCCTCTACGAAAAAATGCGAGGGCAAAATCGCGCCCGCCGTTTTATTTAGCATAACGATGGCAATACCGAAAAAAATAAACTTAGCCCTGGCAACTCAGCTTCCCCTACCTCTCTGTAAAGGTAGGGAATCCCGCAAACAACAATAAACCCTAATTTGAGAACACAATACTCACATTTTTCGTGGCTGTTTATTCACTTGCACTATTTCGTTTGGAATATGCGATAAATGTCGACTACACGAAGATTATTTTTGAGAAAATAATTCTTCGGAATAGTATCTTACTTTTGTAATTGTTACAGCCTAGACATGTCTCATTTAGGCCAACCGAGAACGCGGCGGAGAGAGTGAACTCGGCCGAACAAAAAACAATCTGAATGCGACGCACGGATTTAACCGAGCGATTCGACGAATGAGTTTAAGTGAGCGAGTGAATAAAAACCGTTTGTATTTCCTCAGTCGAGAAGAAACCCTTAGCACGTGTACCACGCACTAGCTCACGTTTTTGAGGTTTCAGGACAGGCGTTTGAAAAGTGTTATTGAATTGAATGAAAATAAACTGAATCGCTAAAAAAACTTATATGCGAGTAGACACTTACTTCGTTCATATTTTTGCAGCGTGCTTGGCTGGCCAAAGATGATTTAGAGTTTAAAATTAACTGTCCCAAGCTTAAAAGCACCTTAAGAAAGTAAGTCACCACAGGAATATTATTCTACTATTGTTCCAAACTATCAAAAATAAGTTGATATCCTATCATATCGCCAACTTTATATTCGTAAATAATTATTTTATTCGTAAAAGTTCGTTTTAAAAATAATATTAAATTTGATTTTACTACACTTGATGTATTACAAATTGTGACGCATCATCACACAGAATATCGTAAGATTTACAAATAGATTTAAAATTAATTCTAATTCTTAAGTTATAATATAATAAGTTGGGTGCATTCATAGTATTAGTACTGGCAATTTGAAAGGAACTAAAAATGCGATCATTGATCGATTGACTTTAAGATTATTATAACCAATTTCACTTAACACTTCTTCAATTGTCTCTAATAAGGGGAAAGAAGTAATAATACGAAGTATTGTAGAAATTGTTTGTATGCTATAAAAATTAGAGCAACTGGTAAATTTATACGCACCGCCACTACACAATACGTTTTACCTAAACAAAATATTCAACAACAGCGTTTGCGATGTTAATGCCGGTTGGTTGTATTTATGATTTTTTTTTCCAGAATTTCTTCTCGCACTTTGATAAATTTTCGTCCTGCAAATTGGAAGGATAACCTTGAATAAATAAGGAATCACGAATATTTAAAGTAAAAACAATACAAAATAAAATTAGAATTATTTTCATAATGTACGTTTCCATAAAAATCCTGGTCGAACGCGACCCGGGTTTCGAATCTCGGCATCTTCCAGCGTTACTCATTGCGCGAATGCACTCGAACTCGAAATGTCAGTTCGAGTGCATTTGCGGGTCGCGTTCGACCAGGATTTTTATGGAAACGTACATTATGAAAATAATTCTAATTTAAAGTTAAATTTCCATCAAACACCTTCAGTCGAAATTCTAAATTATACAAAATAAACTTAAATATAAGATTATGTATTGACTTTGAAACGACATACTTTATCGTGTTTTATTTATAACCAAGGCAGTTTTTAATTGAATAATATAACCCGGTTACCAAGTTAAAAAAAAAAACGACTTTCGAATGTCGCGAAATTTGCTTGTAACCCACACTGTACATTTTTTAAAGGATGCCCATAAAACGTTTTTTGATGACTTTGGACCACAGTTCAAATATTTAATATACACAACTGAGCGGACGAAGACTAATAAACTGATGTTGTATTTACTCAATGTAGCATTAAGTAAAGTTTTTTAAGAAAAATCTTTTAGCAAGACTTTCTCCTTGTCGCAATTTTCACGACTTTTTTTCCAAAGTAAAAGTTAAATTTAGATACTAATTTGGTATTTGGATTTTACATTGTTATTGTGTTGTTACAATAGAACATGAATCATTGAAGTTGTATATATTGTGATTATGGAAATAAAACTGTAGGCTAAGTCATTTTGCCTATCTAAAATTATTTGCATTAAGCTTATCTCTCTACATTTTTAGGATCAATTACACCATTTCGCAGATGAAAAAAGGTTGGTAACCACTGGAAATCAAGATAAAATAGGAAGTATTGATAGCAAAGTTAATGTACGTTTAAAAATACTACTGGTGATGGTGAAAAGCCGAAATAACTATTAACTAAATTTCAAAATAAAATGTAAACATTGCTATTTTTGAGTAAGTAAATTGCCAATTTTAATATTGAAATTTCTACCTATGAATGTTTCCATTTGAAGATTTGAACTCTTGACCGCGCAATTGGGTGGGTGAAAGCTCGAAAGCATTTACCACTAGTAAAGTGGGATTGAACTATGTTGACAATCCGTATACCACACATTTAAGAGACAATTATGCTAATAAAATATAATTATGTACAGTAAAAATCGAACAGTTATAATCTCACAATCATATTTTATGTAGGATAAATAATAAGCACTTCTCGCTGGCTGTAGTTAAGGTGAAACGGAGTGCTGATTCTAGAATTGTTTTCCCAGAATAATACGTTGAATTTGAACATTCGGAGTAGACAGGAAAGAGGGATGATATGGCCAAAGTGGAGTGGGAAATAATACAAAAAAAGGAATTTATTTGACTGCATTCTACGCTGCAAAAGTGAGGGTGCAAGGCGGTCCAGGCGGACACCCGAACCATCGATATCTCACACCGAAAATATGTTTATACGGTTGATAATATGAAATTAAAGGTTGAGAATCGTTTTACATAAACTTATAATGAAAAATCCTTTTACGATTTTTAAATGAGTATGTTGTAGAAGTAGTGACAAAAATAAACACGCTGTTGAATTGAAGTTACAAATGATGCATTTTTTTATCAATAAAGATTACAAATGTAAATAATAACAGAATTCTTTTATAATTAATTAGTGTACATTTAATCTCAAGGATAGATGAGGCTGTGATACAATTGTAACAAACTTGATTATATAAATTCCAATCGAAAGTTTGATAAGATTATTGTTATAATTTAAATTAGAAATTGAGTTGTTAACTTGTTTATTGTATATTACACTTATTTTTTTGTTCGTTTTAAAATATGTGAATATATTTTATCAGTTGAAAAAGTTCTGTACTGAGCGAAACTGGTCATGTTGATTCCTTTGAAATTGGGTATAATGAAAACAAATAATCCTTATGTCCGTTAAAACATTCACTGTACTTAGTTATTTAATAATCATAATATTTATTTTTTTTATAATTTACTTATATGTCACTTTCCCAAATGTTTAAATTTACTGTGATGTCAGCGAATATGCACTGCGTCGATAGTATATGTTTATTAATAGATGAGGAAATAAAAAATATTTATAAATGCTTGACTGTATTTTTATGACGACATACAATAAATACCTTGCAGGGGAAAAAGTTATGAAAGGACCAAAAGAAAACTCCCACGGAGCTGAAATTTATTGTCAAACTTGACTTCCGATTAGATGGTTTCCGGAAGAGCTTTTCAAAACAAAATAAAAGCACCTGCTATCTTCTGCCTCTCTTCAGATATAGCTTAAAAATGTCTGCCCATTCAAACTTACTTTAAAATATAAACTATTTAATTTATAAAATAACATACATACAGATCTTTACGACATATTTGAATTGATATATTTAATTGATATATATATATATATATAATATTATGGTGTTTTTCATAATGCAAAGAAAGAGTGCGCGTGTGTTTGAAATAGCGTTAAACAAAATTCGATAAGTGGTACTGTCATTTTCTTTATTTATATTACTAATAAATCTGTAAAAAGTGTAGCAAATCAGAGATATTTATAGTTTATGTAGTTTTAATAAAGTTTTGAAATAAAATATATTAATTGCGTTTAGAACACTGATCTTGTAATAGCATTCATTTAAAATCTCATAAACATTAGAAAACCTTTATAATGAAAACAAAACTAATTGTTGAAACACACTGCATCTCAAAAGAATTATATTGATTTTTTTTTATCTAAAAGCAGTTACATTTCAATAACCGATATTGCAAACCATAAAGATTGTGTCAAGAAAGTTCTGCCATAACAATAAACATTAGCTTTACAATAAAAACCACAAAATTACTAAAAAAATCTGTGCATAGTTTATGAGACAGAATTTTGAAGGATGCATAATATGTTAATTTATTTGTACGATATTAACAAAAGAATCAGTTAAATAGTAGCTTTTAAGTATTTGATAAATTTCCAAAGAAAAACAACTAGGTACGCATTGTAATAAATAAATGTTCGTTTATTAATATTTTTTATGAAGTTTTTGAATTTATATTCGTTAAATATACGTAGGTTTAAAAGTGGTTATTTACAGTAATAGAAAATTGCACACAAAATCGCTGTCTGATAATGGACCCTTAAACTTTGTTTTATATAAGATTAGGCAGACAAATATGCACATTTTTTAACGAACAGACATGCACAACGGCGTAGAGTAAAAAGGGTCAGTAATTGCCGAGTCACGTTGTGGGTGGCCAGCTTCGAGACGCCTGCATATTTTACCGCGCTGCATTATCATCCCACGGGCACAGACGCCGCTGAAAAGAGTGCACAATTGGAAAAGAAATATTCCATACTAGAGAAAACTGATTCTCGAAATAGTCAACCATTTGAAATTGACAAGTATTCACATACTCGAATCATTCTTGTTGATTAAAACCAGGGATGTAGAAACCGATTATGAATTGATTTTTTTCTACCATTTCCGTGAAACTTAAATATATGTATGTATATACATCAGATCGTTCTAGTTACTAGAAAACTTCTAGTACATTCCATCAGTCAATTTAATGAAATAGACCAATAATTTTTCAATACTTAGACTTATTTTATTTTTCTCCGATTTTTCCGACTCCGGAGAAAAAACCCGACTCCCACAGCCTTAGTTAAAACACACTATTTTATAACAGTTTACGAATAATCAAGGCAATGGACGAGTATTTTTTAATGCGTAGCTAAAATTTTCAACCGAAGAAAGAATAATTTTTGCCATAACAACTTCTTAGATTTATTTTTAATAGTTACCATGAATCGTCCAGTTGTAATCATTTTTGACGGTAAATGGCCACTGTTAGCAGTATTTAAAATCTTCTTTTTGAACAAGGATATGTTCCATACTTTCATGCGGAAAAGCTTTGCAAAAATCGGCGTTAAAAATGTACATACATAGATAAATTTAAGATATGTTCAATAACATAAAATTATAAAAAAAGCAATCATTTAATATGTTTATTGAATACAGTAGCCACTGTGTTCAGTAAATTTACAGCTAAAATATGTACATAACATAGATAAAAGTATGATACAAAGATTAAAAGTTGAACAGCTACTGAATAAAAAGACCATGCCACTGTTTACTAATAGAAAACGGCCACTCAGTGAGCGAAATCGGGTGTTACCATAATATAAAATGGTTTTAAAATTTATATCAAGTCTCTATATTAATAATTGAGACACTTCGAATTTTAAAACATTTCCTTTTGGGCAATAGAGATCAAAAATGTTCACGATAATGTTGCCGCAAGAAAAATACTACAGATATGATGTGCGTATATTTTTGTTACTCGAGATACAGCAATCCGATGAGCGTCTCCCTAGCGACGGTTGATGCGGGAGAACTTCTCAATATTTTATCGGATTCGGATGCGAGATGCTTTCATATTACCACTTTGAATCCTACTTGGACCATTGGACCGTAAAATGCACGTGAACCTGCAAAAAGGTACACAAGAAGACTATTTACTGGCAACGGTTGTGCCAAAAGAAACGAACAAATACGGGTTTTCGGGGATTCGCTCAATCACTTAGCGATCTTTTATTAATCGATAGGAAGCTGCTTTTGATGTATTATCACAGAAAGTTTATTTCTTTAAGCCTGCTTTTTTTCAGAAATTCCGTGTACGTTAAATATATAGTAAATAAAATACTTTAATTAGAACAACTTTCAGAATAAGTATGGTTTTAGAAAGCCGCTCCATTTTCCATTCAAATGTAAATTTTGGTGTGACTGACTGGTGTATTCCTGGCTAAATATGTTTTTAATATGTAATTATTTCGCTAGTTTTTAATGAGCGAGTATTTTAATGCATATATCTAGTATCTACCTATATTATAATCAATGAATACATTCCTTTTTTGCAGAACCTACCCCCTTCGGACAATGATCAATTACATCGCGATGACAGTTGTATAATGAGTGTTGCAAGTTGAAAAAAATACACCTTCAGTTTTTGGCGGGTATCCAATACCGCGGCAAAAATACGAGGGTGCATAAATTTGGGCGAAAGTTTTCCTTTTTTTGCGCCTTTTCCCTTCTGCAAGCCGGTAAACGTCTTTATACACCTTTTTGCGCTTGAAACTAAATATTTATTCCGACAGTGTGTTGCCATATTATTCCGGGACGGCAGTGGCGAGAACCAGAGTGGTTAACACACACGAGGAACGGGGGGGGGGATGATGTAAACACTGCTAGAAAATTCACTCCGCCATATATACGTGAAAATATTACATAATCTACAAAAAAAGCATTTTAATTTTTTAGTGATTCTCAAAATAAAACGATGGCTCAGTTATATAGTGCTACAACTAGAAATTGGTAATTTTGAGATGAGCTGACCAAAATTTTGATACATCTCTAAGCTGAGTTGTAAAAAGATGATAATTATTGTTCGTCTCATATTTTTAGTGAACCATTAATAAAACTATAACTAGATATTTCGAGTTTTTTACTGAGCTAAAAGATGATTGTTTATATTTCTTTATTTCAAAATGCAAACACGTGCCTGCCAAGAGAAAACTAGTATTTTTTTTAGTTGTCCTAATGTGGAGCTATAAAATATAGTAGGTAATACATCTTAAAACATCTATTTTTTTACTAATTTTTCTATGGAACTAAGCCATTCAAATATCCGTGTAGACTTGAAACTTTTTTTTTTTTTATTTATTCCATATCCGCTCCCTATACGGAGCATATGGTCACCACGAAGTTCCTCCATGACTCTCTATCTCCAGCCAGTCTCCTTGCTTCCTCCCAGGTCATCCCAGCGTCCCGCAACTCCGCTGAGTACATCCTGAGAATGGTCATCAGTGGCCTTCCACGACGCCGGTATCCATCCGGTTGGAAGAAGAGACAGGCAGGGTTCAGGCTCTCTTGAGGCATCCTTAACACGTGTCCAAGCCAGGACCACCGCCGCTTCTTTATTTTGGACGTAATTAGAGGCTGGTTAGTCCGCTCTCTAATCTCCGTATTCCTGACAAAGTCAGACCACTTCACTCCAAGCATTCGCCGCAGGCATCTATTTTCGAAACACAGTATACGGTTACTCTGCGCTTTCGTAAGGTGCCATGATTCGCAACCGTAAAGCAGCACTGTCAAGATACATGCGTTGAACAGGAGGCACTTGGTTCTGACCGAGTACAGCCGTGAATCCCAGACTTTCCGCATTGAGTTAAAGGTTGCTCCAGCTATCCCTAATCGGATCGCGAGCTCTTTACACGGATTGCCATCCCCCGTGATGTGTACCCCCAGGTACCTGAAACCGTCGACTCTTTCGATGTTTTGACCGGCGCTCGTCAAAGGGTAGTGTGGGTCCGGACAGGCACTGTTGCAGAGTACATTGGTTTTACTCGCATTGATTTTAAGACCGATGCGATACGAGTTGCTCTGCAGTTTATCCATTGTATCTTGAATACCCTCGACAGATTTGTCAAATATAACAGCGTCGTCTGCATACTCGAGGTCGCATAGCTTTAGATTGGGGGCAACGGTCACACCTCGGTCAGGTGGAATTGACTTCCTCAGAATGAAGTCGAAGATTATAATGAACAGGAACGGAGCTAAGACGCAGCCCTGTCTGACCCCGGTTGAGACCCCAAACCATTCAGTGGTTATATCACCGATTCTTATGCAGCATTCGCTCCCCTCGTGCAAGCATTTGATGATGGCAACAATCTTGGTTGGGATTCCGTACAATTTTAATATGTTCCATATAGAGGACCGGTGCGGACTATCAAAGGCCTTCTCGTAGTCTACAAAGCAACATGCCAGCGAGCTGTTGTATTCGTTGCTTTGCTGAAGAAGGCACCTAAGATTGTGTATTTGGTCCGCGCAGGATCGGCCAGGTAAGAACCCGGCCTGATTTTCCCTGAGGATATTCATAATTGGAATCCTTATTCTCGCCAATACTATATGCGCCAGAACCTTGCCAGGCACGCTGAGCAGCGTTATGCCACGGTAATTGTCACAGCACAGTGGGTCACCTTTTTACTTGACCTTTAGACTTGAATCTTAAGAGCACTTTTAATTGAACCCACAGCGACTCGTTACAGTTCACATCTGCCATATAATTTATTATTTGCAGGATATGAAACTTTCCGAAATACACATATGAATAAAGAATTTCGACTAACTCGATTTACATTTGTATCTTCTATTAATTCAGTATTCCGTGTTTTTTAATCTGGATCTTTTATTCGTTGTGAAGCAAACTGACACCAGTGAAGCAACCTTTCTCATTGTTAAGGCAAATCCTTAATATTAATATCGACTGTGGAAAGGAAAAAGGACGTAACCCACACATAACAATGTTTTCAGGAGGCACCAAAAACATTTTTTGATAATTTTGGGCCAAAGGCAAATTATGAAATATACACACCTTCAAAGTGCACGGAGACTTATAAAATGGTTTTTCAATTGACTGAATCTAATTTCAATTTGATAAATACATTGTTTAACAAAAACCTTATTTAAGACCTTTTTCCAGGTTGCGATTTTCACAGGCCCTTCTTTTTTTAATCTAAAAACTAAATTTAGATACTAATTTGGCATTTTTAGCTTACATCCTTTTGATAGAATGTGTATCAAGTTGTACACATTGTGATTATTGAAAAAAAGGTGTTTTTTAAAAAACTGTGCGTTACATCATTTTTCCTTTTCACAGTCGATATCGCTTTCTTTGGATGTATTCTAAATTAAAACGGCTTTACTAAACATTTAACAAAAAAGGCTTTATGCGAAAATATTAATTGTGAAAATCCTTTTACGAATATTGACTGTGACTTCAAAGAGAAAAAAATATACCTCAATACAGTTCTATTTACAACTGTGGTTAATTTTGTATTGTAGGATATAGCTATGTACTATTATTATTGTAAACGTTTTTTACTATAAATTAAAACAAAATAGTAATAATTATATTTATTGGACCATGCTTTCATGAATTATGATAAATCATTTTAATAATAACAAAAAATGTATAAAACACGTAGATTTAAAAAAATACTGAAATTAGCGGATATCGTCCTTAATAACACTGATTTATGCATATTTATTTATTGCTAATTGCATCCCGTAATTCGAGCGAGCCTTTTCACCCCTCGGCAAAATAACACATGGCATATGTAATTGTATCACAAACTAAATGTAAACTCATTAACGGAATGTTGCAGTCTCATAAATAGGTTAGGCCCTAGTGTGTAGTAATAATTGCTGAAAGAAGAAAATAAATCACGTTAAGTATGGCAGTAAATAGTGTCACGTGGTAAGAAAATGGTAGACGTTAAATATTTTATTATTATTATCATCAAAGTTTTTATAGTGGACAAATGGGTGGATACAGTAGGAAATGTTTTATATAAAAATAAATCGGTCAACATGAGAAATAACAACGACAAATATTATTCATATAATGTTTTAGACACTTTGAAAACTTCATTGTTTTTTTTTATATTTTGCTCCGTGGATGTATTGGTTTTTAAGATAACTTGATATTGGAAGTGTTACCAGTAATATCAATATAAATTAGTCGGATATTTTAATCCAAATGAGACGAAATAATAACCAAGATATATTAAGCATGTCGAATCAGACCGTTTAATATTTCTAGATCTTTTTTGAATACGTTTGTTCAGATTCCACAACTTGCTTGCATATCAACTGTGGAAAGGAAAAAGGACGTAACCCACACAAAGCGAATTTTACAGGAGGGAAAAAAAGTTGTGCTTTTTTGCATAATAAAGGAAGGGTTAATTAATAAAAATGGATATTTATCACATTTTTTCAATTTCTTATGTTTAACTTATGCTTATAGTCATGTTAATTTATGTAGTTTTAAAAACCAAAATTATTTGAACAGGGGTGAAGAAAAATTCATAAATATCATTTCTTAAACGGTACTAAGATTGTTCAGCTTGCGATAGATTTTCTTTAACGGCTCGTTTTAAAATGCACAATATGTATGTCGAGTGTCGACACAATTATTCAGAAGCATAAAAAATTCTTTCCAGCGTAAATAAAAGTGCTACGAGGTTTTCCTAAGTGTCTCCGTGACATTATAAATTGTTATGATAAACCAGCTCGTCTATGCACGTCTCAAATCGCCGGGAACGTGAAAATGTCACGTAAATGTCAACATTTTAACGTGATCGTAAAATAATCAAAGAACACGCTTTTAGGGAATAAAAATTACTTCGGAAATTTCACTTAGGTACAGCAACACTGTGTCGTTTGTGTTATAAACAAATGATTATAGCACAAACGTAACAGTGTCAACAGCAATCATCTTAGATACAAAGAGTCCAACAGTTGACGCAAAATCTGATTCCAAAATGACGTACAATAATGACATTCAGGGGCCTACTAGTGACAAATACTAATTTAATGATAAATAATTTAACAACAATTAATTTACTGGAGGTGTTATCAGATTCATCATAACCTTTGAATAACTGTTGTTAATACTTCTAAATAATTTAATTTCCGTAACAAAAAATCAAACTTAAATTGGAATCGTTAAAATTATGTACATTCACACAGATTTTGTGACTCAGAGAAGTCAGTTCAAGTCTTGCACTTGAACGCCTGAAGATCCCGAAAGACGAAACCCGGGTCGTTAGTGACAAAATCTGTGTGAATGTACATAATTTGAACGATTCAAATTTAATATTGAAATTCCAGTCGAAATCTTAAATTAAAAAATCAGACGGTTTGACCAAAAGCGTTATGGTATAAAAATATTCACTCAAACATTTTTATACCATAAAGATGTTTCGAAAGAAAATAAATAAAAAAATATAATGAATATTATTATTGGCCATTTCATTGATGCACTAAATTGAAAATATAATATATCGACACAATTTTGAGTTTATATTTTTTTTTACAGAATATGCTTGCTTATTGCTGCATATTTTAACTGCCGTTGACATTTGATCGAGTATTCTTTGAAAATTCAGCTAGTAAATGGGGAAAACATTTTTGAAATGACAACACTATTTTGTTGAACGTCTTCGCGTCAATTATTTACAAGCATTTATTTTTTTATTACTTCACTAAACGGTGCTTCAAATATTATATTATTTAATATTAGTGTATATTTGAAATTGTGATAGTTAAAGCATTCAAAATTAAATTGCTTCAACTTCCCCCGGCACAGTTCATTTGGACATGTTACAACTTCCTCGTCAGTATAAACATGCAAATCGTTCGCTTGGGGGTGCTCAAGGGTTTAAATAAATACCCAACTAATACGGGTAAATAGTACCCTTGTGATAAATTCGATCGCTTTTCAGTTTGCAAGTACTTCACAGGTAAAACTATTTCTAAGCTGAGTCGGGCAGGAAAATCAAATGCGATTACAATATACCCTTAAAATTCTCAAAGGTGCTGTTTACGATGTTTATTGACTGTTGGCATTTACGAAATTGATAATTATATTTCAGTTCAAATTGTTTTGTGTGGTATGTTGAAAATGCTTTTTGTTTTAGTGGCACCTGAAAAGATAGTAAAAATTATGTTATAAACTATTATTTAGTGCAAAAAAAAGATATCGATTACATTACCAATCTGTTTTTATGATTTTTTTAGACTTGCTTAACCAATGGTTACGAAACGTCAGTTTATTATCACAAAAAAAAACATAAGACATTTTAATAATTCAAAAATGATCAGCAATGGATGAAATCTGTAAGTTTTGCAAAATTCAATTCATATATATTTCGTTACTATTCAAATTTTATTTGTAAATAATATTAGATATCCGTAAAATCCGTATATTAGATGTCATTCGATAGTTTTATGAAAATAAACAATAAACAACAAAATACTAGAAGCGCACTTAAGCCGGCCATGATTGGAGTTAAATGTACAACACATTAGCTAGTTTAATATATTATTCATTCGAACGCTACACAAAAGAAAATAATTTTAAAAAATACGAAACAGTGAATATGATTATTACATATATATTCAATTCATACTTTTAATGCTTTTGTTAGTGTTAGCTATTTTATGTACTTTTTGTTTATCTGAATCTATTGGAATAGTATTGGAACCACAATGATAATACACTACTTTAATGTTTAAGTGCACGATCACGGGTAACATAAGTCATTCTTTAGTGGTTATAAAATCAAAGTAATTCAGAAATTGCTTCTAGTGGAATAACTTGCAAGATAACATACAAGCCCTGAGGAAATTTCACCCGTGCAACAAACCCAAACAAACCCTGCCTAAAATGTAAAGCACGTAATTTAAATCCATCACAATCCACGTGAGGCGAGAATAACGAATGCTTACGTCTCCTTGGGAAAGAGAGTCCAGTGATGTTACTCGTTTCAAAATAATTTTAAAGGCAGTTTTACAACTTGTAAGTGCAGCGGTAAATTTATTTTTGTGCAAACGTAGCAAGAATATGAAATCCAAATATACCCACAAGTGGGGTATCCAATCCTGAAATCTCGGGTTCCCCATTCTGTGATCCCGAAATCGCGGGATTTCTGAATTGAGAAAATTATACACAGAAGAGCTAAAAAAAAAGATGACGCGCTGTTATTTTTAGTAAATCCGTAAATTCTTGTGATTTGGGATTTGAAAATTCTTGGAAGAGCTAAAAAAAAAAAGTCCCGCGTTGGTAGTTTTGAGAAATCTGCAAATTTCTGGATTTTTGAAATTTACATGAAATTGTTTGAAAAATCCCATGATTTCAAAATCGCCGACCAAAAATTTTCTCTATTCCGAATTCCAGTTTATACATGATTTTATGGAATCCCAGGATTGAAAAATTGCCAATCCCGAAATCCCGGTATCACAAAGAAGGTCCGGGATTTGATACCCTACCCACAAGCCATTAAAAACAATTATAAGAAGCTTTAAGCCCCCAAAAGCTTACACAGCCATATATTGATACATAGTTTGCTGTATCATTTTTTTTTTATCTAGGATTTCACATCAATTCCAGGAAGTTGGAATTTTAAAAATATTCATTGTACAATGAAAAAAATGCCAGATCAGAGGTAACAATATTGATTTGCAAACAGATTGTAGTTTAACGGGTAGTTTTAAGACTTTCTTAATTTTATCATTAACATTTATCGGTCTGATCGGTAAGACTAACTAACTGTTTTCTAGATTTATTATTTTATAGACAATTTCCATTTTTTTTTCACGACTCTTTAACGTGACTTCAGAAGATAAGCCAAAATAAGAATACACACAACATATAAGACAGAATTCACGACATAGAGAATGCTTTACAAGACATAACCTTTTCGTAAAAAAACAAATTCCAAAAGGCGATCACCCTTTTCTTTGTCCCACAAATAATGTAGAGGTGAACTGACTACCTTCCAAGTTAACCCCCACACCGCGGTCGGTCTCCGGAGCACAGGCATGGACGGTCCGAAATTCAATTTGCACCCTGAGGTATTTTTATAACATTTTCGGGTACACAATAAATGTAGGAAAAACGTGATTTTCGGAAATCGGATTCGATTGGAAAATGCATTACTTATCTCTACCTAGCTGCATCCCTGGATCGATAGCAATGTACTGCGATATAAATTACATAAAATGAATTTATTAAATATCGACTCGTCTTGGCGTCTTGGTTTAATCTGTCATTTGTATCTTTACCTTGTATTAATTAGTACTTAGCAGTGCGCTTTTTGTTTCGCGCGAATTCCATCCGCAACCCTTGTGCGTGTCGCGGGAGTGCAGAGACCGCACACTACACTATTTTTAGTATGATACGGATAGTCCTCGTGTAGAGTTGCATGAGGTCAAGTTTATGATAGTTACTGTAGAAAATTACTTATCACTAACATAATTTTTAAGCGACTTGAGAAATGAACACCTATCATTAGGAACATCTTTATTATCGCTGAATTTGCATTGCAGTTTGGAAATATTTCTTACGCGTACAATTTATCACTTTATTTGAACAATATCAATTAATTAATTCCAGTTCTATATAAAACAGCTTTGGTAGAGACATTGTTAGTTTACTTTATATAATAATAGCGCTCTCCTCTAACTAATACGACTATTGAGAGTATATCTTAACGATCATTTTAACGGGTAAAGTCAAGCAGACTCGTCGAGCGAAGTCTCAATTAAATCGTTTTTGTTGACCTCTACGCGTAAGTTCAAATGACAGAAGGATGGAGATAGAGATAATTGACAGAGGGATGTAGGTACACGAATAAATTATATTATAATTCATTCAGTCAATTAATTGACACATTTTAAGGACAACTTCGAAATATTTAGTCAGATTTACCAACTGAAAATGTTTCCTGAATAGTTGATTCTTTCTGAATGGATATAACTTGTTTAACCTATAACCCTTCAACTTTAAAACGAGTGAACTAGGAATGAATTAGCACAATAGGTGTTTCTGTAAAAATACAACACAAAAGGTAAAAGGGTTTTTAGGGGGTTATAGTTTATTATATATAACGGTATATTATATCGCATCACAAACAATAAGCAGGACGGTAAATGGGTAGGTAAGTCTAACTCAAATGATTATTCGCTTGAAAAATAGATAAGGGGTATCTGCGGTTGACAAGTTTTTAAAAAATCCAGATTTAGTTTACCAACAATCATTTAATAAAAACATATGTCACAATGCACTGGCCCTGAAGAAAAGGTGACTCTTTCTCCGAGTATTTCTGACAGGTGCCAACGCGGTCGACATTTTGTACGCGTGACGTCGTCACGAAAATGTCATCCTTTTTAGAGGAAAACGTCCTCTTAAAAAAATCTAGTTCTATATTTAAGTGTCTCGCTTGCTGGCTCTTGTATAACGGTGCAAAGGAGGCAAAATGGAGGTTAAATTCGTTTGATAAATCAAATTTATCTATGTCAACGGTTCAAGAGAATTCTTGAAAAATATTTTGATATTTTTTATTAAAACATACCATATTTTTTTAATTTAAATCGTATGGTTGTTGTTTAAACCAAATCTTAGTTTATTTTTTAAAAAATCGAACGCAAAAGAACATTTTTTGTCGCAAAAATTTTGATCGGTTGATTTTAATAAATACGTTGGAAGACATTTACAATTAGGAATATATATATTGGAATATTATTCTTTTGAATATCAACATTATAAAAAGGTCACATTAAAATTGTTAAAGCTAAAAGCACTTATTAATAAAAACACAATAATCCTTTGTACTTCATTCCACTTTATTTAATATGTCAGGACCGGTTTCGCTCATTACGAGCATCGTCAACTGACGATGCTCGGATCAGTTGACGATGCTCGTAATGAGCGAAACCGATCCTGACATATTAAATAAAGTGGAATGAAGTACAAAGGATTATTGTGTTTTTATTAATATAATGCCTTTCCACCAAGTATTGACAGTGAACACCCTAAAAGTGATAAAAGCACTTAGTGTTCATTTTAAAGGAAAGGCACCGTTACAGCGAGTACTGCATCTAGCAGGTTCGATCGAAATTCCAAAATCCTTTCTACGAAATTGCCTTTCAAAATAAAGCCTTAAGTTTCTAGCAAGTAAGAAATGCTACAGAATATTAACTTTTCAGTGTGTTTAAGTTGGTTACCTTCAAGTTGTTACTGCAGCATCACTATGCAGTATACAACCACCATAGAGCAAAAACAATTTCTCAAGTTTTCCGTCTACTCTTGATAAATTCAGAAACGGGAGCTTCGCCCTCTAAATTTAATTTTAGACATACCTTTGATAATAAATTATTTTGTTATGTTAACGAGTCTTCGTTTTTTTACCAATGTAATAATTTATATTTCTGGCTAAAATAAAAATATTTTATTGCTGACAGCGATAAAAAAATACGTGTTTATAACCATTCATCAGTATTGCGCGCGATAATTAGTTCAAAAGTTCCAACCCAACGGCGAAAATTTTCGAGTGACATTGTAGAAATAAATCTGGACTCAAAACCTAACCGAACGAAGGGTGGTGCAAAGCGACGCCGAGATTTCGGCGAGATATTAAATTTGCACTCGGCAATAGCCGGCATAATTGAATTTGAATAATTGGGCCTATTTATGGGGTCGCCCCAGCTTGTAAGCTTCTGCACTCGAAGGGACGAAAAGTACAATGCGGCTCGCGTAACTTGATTAGCATCCATGCTGTGGATTCAGTTTTTTTTATACCGACGACGAATGCGCTAAAGTTTTACAATATATCGTCGACTAATAAGTATTTCATCGATCAATAAGATTGAGTCAATAAAACATCAGTCTTCGTGCAATTGGTTGTGTATATTTAATATTTTGACTTTGAACCAAAATCACCAAAAATGTGTGATGGTGCGTCTTTTTGCTTTGTCAAAGGCATTCTTAATACTTTTTTCAACAAATTATTATCAGCAATAGACGACACTGTCACAGAAGCTTTCCCGTGGCTCTTTCTCCTTCAACCATTTATCCGCAACAACTTGTGGTTAACGTCTGTCTGTTGGATCTTACAATATATTTTGTTAACTGTATTCATATTATACTTTTAATTACATCACTAAAATCAACAAAAAAATACGTAAATTGAATACCTGAATACCTGATTTTGATTGATTGAATTTGGTAATAAGGTGAAAAATATCAAAGTATTTACTTCTACAAATATTATTGTTTTTTATAGTGGATTGCTATTTCGGCGTATGCCTTCATCAGAACTATTTTTAAGCTCAGCTCTATATGTATATACTGGCTTAGACGAGATACACAATACATCGTCTTATCCTCTGATTTTGACACTAAATATAAATATGATTTCCAATATCGCAGACTGCAAACTCCATCTCCTGCTACCCATACCCAAACACAAGATTATTTTTAGAGTACTTACGCTAAGATCTAAGCTGCCCTAAATACTTGCCTCGACTTCAATTGTACAGCAACTCGCCTTATCACACGACGATTCAATCAATTTCTTGATCATACATTACCTTCATTACGCAATTCAGACGACACATGCATTATTTTTTTACTATACAGCAGTACACAAATGAAACAACAGAGATAATGCCTTTTTATTAGCAGTTAAAGAAAGTCATTGAGGTGAAATGGGAAAGAGTTTTGTTAGTCACATGCAGAAGAATTGTAAGGAAGCCAATGGAAAACCCACCACCACGAAAGACTGAAACAGAAAACCACGAAGGAGTGAGTTAATTATCATATGTATTAATATATAAATCTAGTGGTATACCGCTTATCCAGATAGCGAGTCTGGTGGTTATTTTATTTTTTTAAATATAAAATCAGTTGGTATGCAAAATATGTATCGTTTCTGAACTAGATAGGTAAATAACAAATGTGTTATTGTAATACGCCATGTTAATAATCGTTAATACAAAATACATGAAGTGCATGCGGAGGTAATGTTGAAGACATACATTAGCAATGAATTTTTATCAAATGCAACAAAACACAAAAACGAAAGCAAACACGTTCATACAAGAACCACATTCCAAGCGCTTAGTTTTAGAGGTGAAAAATGCAAAAAAAAACATCGATAAAAAATGACACCAGCTCTTATCATCATGCTACAGTAAGTTATCATATTAGGCACAAAAATATTTTTTAGTTTAAATAATATATCATAACTATTCTAATCCTCCGAAAAAATATTATTTCAGCGGATTCGGTGGATAACCTTGTGTAATTATTTTTAATATAATGTTGGATAATTTTATCATTTCACTGGCTTAGTAAATTGGTTTAGCAGATTTTTCTTTTATTCGTTTCTCTTTTACGGTTTCTAAGCAGTTGAAGCTTCATGGATTCATAATTGAAAGATTCTCACCTGTATCTGCAGCCGATCTGTATCTTCCATCGTCGACCTTCAAACTCAGCGATCTTTCAGAGCTCTTGAGCGAAGACTCTTCACTCAACGATTTATCACTGATTGATTTTTCACGCGCGGCCAAATCAACGGACGGCTTTCGTAAACTAGCGGCCGATTCAAGGTCACCAGCGGACGGTTTACGAGAACTAGTTGCCGATTCAAGGTCACCGACGGATGGTTTTCGCGAACTCGCGACGGGTACAACTTCACTCGCGGACACTTTGCGGATCACTTGCGCGTAGACATCGCTGGTGGAGGGTTTGCGCGCGCTGGAATCCGGTTCAACGTCTCCCAACGATGGTTTGCGGGCCGCCTCGCGTTGTATGGCAGCGTCGCGGTTGTCTCGGGCGGGGGCTGAGCCCCTGGCCCGAACGTAGTTCCAATCTTCGCGCAATTTGCCAATTTTCTCGCGCAACTCAGCGGACACGTTTTGATGCGCGCCCTCGCACTCTTTCTCGATGTTCGTGTAGTTTTCAACGATTTCGTTGACGTCAGTTTCACGGTCGCGCACCTGAGCCTGTCACATACAAAATAAAAGCAAATATAGTTTCTGCTTTCAGTAATTTAAATAATTAATTCACATTAATGTCAAACGTTTTAACTTAATCTGTATTGACTTATTATTTAGATTAGTGGGTGATTCTTTTACAAAAAAGTGACAATTTGTTGACGTGATTCTATACCACCGTTTGCCATTGACAAATAAATAGTGAAAACGGTAAACTTCGATTTCAAATGAAAACTAGAACTTGAACAAAATACATATGTATATATTTTATAAAAAGGTTGCTCCAATATTAGGCCTGATTTGAGCTTTGCCAATAAGGATGTGATGTGTATTTGCTGCTTACCATAATCGTGTCAATGGTTTTCTTCTGGTCTGCGGGCGACAGATCTTTAGATATGTTAATCCTCGTCTTGGTCTCCATCACCCAAGAGATGACAGAATCCAACCGAGCGTTGTACTTATTCAGAGCTGCCAACTTTGAATTGATGTATTCTTTGTGGCCACCCAAGTTTGTGGACGCCTATTAGACAAAAACATAATCCTCACGTCAATACAAAATGTTGTCAATGTGCCAATAAAATAATATAAAAATCACATTTTTTCAACAGGAAAAAATGTTTACTACAATACATCATAATATAGATTGGTCGATATTCCAAACAAAAATAATTATTTTCATGCGATATATATGAGGCCTGTAGATTATATGTTGGTTGTTGTACGAATTGTTTAATCGTCTAGCCGAATATACTGATTGGACAGATTTGAAAAATACAATCAATCCTCTTTTTTTACGGGGATACGTTTCGTGCGAAAATACTGAGAAAAAGATTGGAGTTGACATGGATAAATGAAAGATAGGTTCCATTACAGTGTAATAACGAAACCGAACAAAAAAGATTAGTAATCCTCCAATTACGCGAAATTCGGGACAGCGTAGTTGGGATATTAAATATCATACATAGTTTCATAGTTTTTCACGAAAAATGCAAAACTGCCAAAACTAAGAATAAATAAAAAAAAATTTGGACAAAATATTTAGTTACTAGGCGGTAAAATGCATAGTCGCCCGCCAACGTTGACTGAATGCACGGCACAGACAGCCACCCACCCGGCTGTGTACAGCCGTGCACGTGCGAAATTTGAAAAAAAAAACATGTACATATCTATAAATTCATGGGCTGTGGAGCCGTGGTGTTTTGGGCCGTAAAATAACGGACGACTCTGACTTTTTTATAATTAAGTGCATAATACGTAAACACTATCCCAGGTTTTGCATATTGCTTTAAATCGAGGTCAAAGTCGCGGTCATTTTTCGTAACTCCACAGTCCTAGTATAGACTCTATCGCGTTAACAACAGAAGTTTAAAATTTGATAGATATGAATTCTGTTAGATTGAAATGAAGACAGAAAACAAGATATTATCATGTGATTGTATGTTTAACACAAACCGTAATTAATTATAATATACTGCTGTTAAATTAAAACAGAAGTATCGACTTACTAGAACATTTACTAAATTATTTGTCAATAAAAAACGTAGTTTGATAATAAGCACGGTTTATCTTTGAAATTGTGTTATTACAATACAAGTGTTTATTTTTTTTGCGTCGATAAATAGTATTAAGTTTCACAAACATACACGTGGATAATATTCCATATAATTTACGAGACTATAAAATATATTTCCAACCAATTCAAAGAAAAAAATAACAAATCTATAAAGCGTTGGCTGCGAACTGAGACAGGTAACTGCAATAAATTTTAAATTTTGTTTTTCTTTTTATATCTTAATGGAATTAAAATTAACGCCACCATTAAAAATTATTATACACATTTGACAGTCGTAATGGCCCTAGGTAATGGTGAAAATAAACACGCATCTATTTTTGTTAATAATATATTTGAGCCTAAAAATAATACCGCAGTAGAAGAATGTGTCACGACGAATAGAATAGCTGATCAAAGAGGGACATCTTTAATATCACGTAACAGATACAAAAGAATACAACTTACAAGTACATAATTTTAGAGACAGAATAATGATTGTTTATTTTGTCGCTGGCTGGTATAATGGAAACTGTGGTTAAATAATTTAAAAATCAATTGTATAAAACACCAGTTAAATTTTAACTAGTTTTTTTTCAACAAATCGACACTTCCAATTTTATTTCATGTAGTCTGTCTGAGTAGACAGACATTAACTATAATAAATCAACGTTCACAATATCATAAAGACATAGTTTATATTTGGCATTCTATTTATAACTTAATTATAAAGCAAAATCTGAAGAAACGTACAACAAAACCGCATCCAGATATTAAATGTTAAATGAAAAAAATATTGATCATGGTATTAAATTGAACTCGAAGCCATCTGATATTTAGGCGGAGCTCTCACCGTTAGACTACATACGTCATTCGCTCAGGCGCTTTGGTTGGAATGAGTAGAATATTTCACTGTAATCAAACTGTTTCAAAATAATCTGAATCTCTGACACTTGAGTATTAGTTTAAGAAGTATGTTTTTACCTTTTCCATTTGTGACTGAACACTATTGACCTGGTCATTCTTGGGGAGCTGCTTAGACTTACGAAGCACCTCCATGTCCTTGCGTTTCGTCGCCAATTCTTCTTCGCGGGCCTGCAACAAACAAACAATAACTGATTGGTTCCGAATCCAGAAAAAAGATGATAAAAAAAAGGAATCGCCATCATCTTCATTTCAGCATTTTCAAAGAATAGATATATTCTATTGAAGAAAATAAGCAGCGTAAAAACGGATATTCAATTATTTTTTTCTGATGAATAAATTAACACAACACCAAAACAATAATAAAACGCTTTGTGATTTCTATATCTATATAGCATACAGTTAACTTTCGATTGTCAATGTAATCTAAAATATGTTCGATCATAGTGATTTTGTTCCTAAATTAGTAGATGTTTAGTAGTTGAGCCAATCGGAGGTTATTTAAAGTATTATAGATATATTTGCATCATGCAGTGATGTAAATATCTTTTCTTCTCAGAAATCATAAGAGAAAGACCGTAAGGATGCAAGAGGAAAGGAAATTATTAGCAATCGACTTTCTCAACATTAGACACTAACATCCGTTGGTACTGTATTGAAGTAAGTCTACCCGAGAGGAATTTGTTGGAAGGGTGTTTTAATCATATTACACAATATGACTAAAATCACTAATAAATCAACAGATTTTTCGTATGACCGATAACGGACAATACTCTGTAACAGCTTTTCGATGTAGGGCGATTTTCATTAATTTCTGTATAATTGTAAGGACAAAGCAATAGAAAACAGCTTATCAACACATCAACAAAAACAAAGAACTCCGTGCCAAAAATGCTGAAATTTCTTAAGTATTTACGCGAACCGAGGAAAAAAATCAGGGGACTTTCCCGAAAAGAGTGAATCGGCAGATCTCGAAGCACGTGCTCGACAAGTAAACAAACACAATTTGCACAACCGCTGGGACAATTCACAATATATCGTATCACTGTGTATCAAAACACAATTGCCGGGTCACTGAACACTGGCTAACCAACTCGGAGGGTCTGATCCGAGTGCGACGTTATTTCTGGACGGTCTTCCCTCCGTACGCCGGCGATATGACAGAAATTCCCGAGCCGTTTCGAGAGATAGTCGGATAGTTGGGAGAGAATACGCGCGCAAAGCAGTGGTGGTGGGCCGGAAATAGAATTTCAACCACTTTGGCGGATCGTGCTCGGTCTTTGCCGCGGTGAACTCTCCAAACAAACTATCGATCGGTACAAACTGATAAATAGTACGTGTTTACAATATCAATTGATTATTTGATCAGTAACTCAATTCGAATACGGTTAGTAACTGGCTTAATAAATGGTCAATAATTACTTATAAAACAGGTTGGTTCAAATCTAAATACGGTCAGTATCTTGTTTCGGTAAGGTCAAGAGTTCCTATCCGGATTATTTCAATATCTGGTATCGATCCCAATTACGATTGCATAAATTCATTTCACCGCATAAAGATTTCGCATTCTTCCTTCCTTCTCCATGTCTTTAAAAGAAATAAGGAAATATTAAATCTGTTTTGTTTGTGTATATATTTAACGATATGCTGCATTTTTAAATGAATATTTTAATATAAAATAAAATAACTTAGATTATTCCACTATTGTGCTACAAACTGTGACACATGTTTCGCCTCTTTCAGAGGCATCTTCGGACAGACTACTTTCACAAATGCTTGCTTAAGTACGAATATTTTAATGTTTGAAGAACTAGAAATAAGCATCAATAAAAAATGTTCTAATAAGATTCTTAAATCGATCGTCAGGTAACATGTATATTCAGGGTAGCTACAAAATTCAAAAAGGTTAGGTTAGGTTATGGCCGTAACTGACGAAATACATACTAAACATTTCGATGTATAACTGACAACTTATTTAATCTACTGATCAAATTTAATCTAAGCCAAAATCAAATTAGAAATAAATCAGGTAAACTTGTTTCTTTATATTATTCTGTCACCTTTTCGAGCACAAGATCGGTACCAAAGTTTTTGTTAGTAAACCAAATAAACCGCATAATAAATAAGCAACTAATTGTGAAAGAAAGTATAAACGATGAGAAAAACTAATCTTCCGATAGTATTGGAATTAATAACAAAGCAACAAAAAAAAACTATAATGCATTCTGATAGGAAATAAGCACCGTTTAGCGTTAAAAATGTTCTTGTTTTAGTCCAGGCAAAATCTATGAAACCGTTTGATGTACAAGTAGTTTTCCCAATTTAACTGTGATATGTAATATTAACTATATATTTCAGTACAAGCAAATCGTTGAAATACCTCTGCGTTATTATTTACTCTATAGTTCATAAATTACGCTTAAATAAGCCACGCAAAATTCGGATTGGTTTAATGGTGGCTTGGGTGACAAACGCTAAATCTAAATCGAAAAAATGAAGTCTACATTTGACGCGGAAATAGTAAAACTACCGCACGGTAAAAGCGGATTAGGTGATAAGGAAAACCGACCGAAGAAAGCGCCGATTCGTATTTCCGTGAAACAATTCCAAACAAACGAAAACGTTTAAAAGAAACCAATCAAACTTTCGTCGGGGCGCAAACGTATTGAAGATGTAAAGAAATTTAATGCAGAGGTGTTGAGGTACGGCCCAGGCGTCACTCGTCAATCACTCAGCCAGTCAATCAGGCTCGTCAATCGCCCGGGAAACTGAGTGAAGCACAAATCAGAAACACTGACAAAACAATTCAATCGCGTTAAATGGAATCTGATGAAAAGCGATTTGTTTGATGCGAACTCTGTAGCAATTAGAAAATCAATTTAAGCCAGGCGTCGGCAATCATTTTGTGAAGGGTCATTCAGGCGAATACTAAATAGGTTTGTAAATGGGTTGAGTGGCCAACGTTGTCTTCGGCGACTTCGTGTCGGAATACGGATACTTTCGCAAATTGATTTTTCAATCGATTCTTGGATTTGTGTTAAATGACAGTGGTGGCGAAGCTTTTTACGTATCAAGCAATTTTTTTTAAACTATATTAACTACAGTTTAAAAATATATAAGTACAAATCATCATGTAATCCAGCGATTTCCAACCTGAGAGGCGCGCCTTTCTGGAGAGGCGCGGACTATTTATTGCAAAGGAAGGTGCAAACAGTTTAAAATATTTATTTACCCTTTCAAACGTGTATTTATTATTATATGAAATAAAGGATGGGGAGGTGCGAAGATATTAATATTTTCAAAGGAGAGCGTAGTAACATAAAGTTTGGAAACCACTGATGCAATCAATACTTTTAACAATTCCAGAAAATTCTATTAAAATAATATCATTTCCTTGCAAAATATTAAATTTGTAAACCGCTCATGTGCCAGCAAAATTCTCGAACCATGCAACATTTTTTTTAACCACGTCCGATCTCAATGTGGAGCATATGGACTCCTTATGGCGTTTATCTCAATATTAGTACTTCTATGAGAACTGCGTGTTACTTAGTTGCTCAACCTCTATTTTCTCAAAGAGAGTGGGGATAAAAGGTTAGGAATAGAACAGGACTACTTGTTATCTTATTGCTCTCGCTACACTCATTTTTAGGATATGATAGGTGGGAGGGAATAAGACATCACATACAACTAATATAAATTTAACTCAATTATTAATTAACTTAGTTATATTGAATAACAATTTATAAAATCAATCTAAAAGAAATTTTTAAAGCAATGATTTTTTCAATCGATTTATAAATATGTTGATGTTTTTATATTTCCTTACTCACCCCTTATCAAATTTCTGAAAACTGAAAGTAATAATAGAAAAAAGCTAACTAGTAGTCCAATGAGAGGGTGAGCGACTGAGGTACGCCATCACTCTGTGTATCACCTCGGTGAAAGCTTCTCAATTTTACAATGAAATGGAGTTTGAAATATATAATATGGTGTAACTCTTTAAGTACAACTACAGTGTAATAGCACAATTAGCACAATAAGCACAAAGTTGTTTTGTCACTTCTTTATTATTAGGTATAATTTTAAATCGCAGCCTGTTGATATTTATTCGCTTGATTTAATCACATAGCAACAGAATTTTTATTATAATTAAAAAAAAAACAGTAGTAACAAATATAATTTTATTAATGTTTCTAGAAATCAAATGTTATATTGAATCAAAAATAACCGTTCAATATTACCCGGTTTTCGGTACAGGTAGTCCCCGACTTACGACGGTTCGACTTACGACAATTCGCACTTACGACCGAAAAAAATAGCATTTTTAAAAAAATTGAATTGCATCACGGGGCACCACAGCAGATGCTTACGTAAAGTAAAATGATGTTACAATGATAATGCAATACACATTTGCTCATATGTACAAATTTAACATTAAAAAATAATATAAAAATGATTTATTTTAATACATCGTCGATGCACATCAAATGTGATATATGTGACTCTGGGTGCATTCTGAGATAGTCGATAAAAACTGCTTAAAAAAACGAAACGGAAAATAACACTTCTATTTATGCACAAATTAGGGGAAAGTATTTTATTCAGTATTAGAATACATGTACATAATGCAAATATTTACTATTTTGAACAAGAAAATGGCATTTTATTGCGTTTTATGTACCATTTTTAATATTTTGCTGTCAAAATATTTTATTAAAAATAATTCAAATTTGATAACTAGGCAATAGTTTAGTCACTAGTGTCAAGTTAACAGAATTTAATAATGAGATTCTATGATCACAACATGTATGTGAATGTTGTGGACATATTATGACAATGGAATTATTAATCGTGTATGCAGAAGATATGATTTTTTTATTATAAAATTATTTATTTATTTTCCGTTTTGACAAACATCCAGATGACAATGTTTTCTTCTATTTTACTATAGGGTATTAACCCTAATCTTTAAATCATTACAACACCCAGACTTACAACACCCATATTTACACAGATCACACAATCTTACTGTCTGATGATTTGATATTTATTGGAATAAAATTCTTTCATAAGGTGCGTGAAACATTCTTGCGCAGACTTACATACATAGTATGTATGTATACCCAAATTGATAAAATGTTTATTTGTTAGTATAACTTTAACCACTAAATATGCTAAAAAAAATTTAATAGCCGATGCTGAAAATTCAACTGAAGTGGGAAACTAACGAATTTTTCACTACTTTGGTGCAGCCTTTTGACTGATTCTTTTTTTTGTTAATAAATCTGAATAATCAGACACTTTTCTTTTAAGATAATCTCCATTAGGAGTATATGTGCTCTAAATTGGTAACACTAATGGTTATAAAATATCCATATGGTTCTTTTGTAGTTTATATCATATTAATAAAAACACAATAATCCTTTGTACTTCATTCCACTTTATTTAATATGTCAGGACCGGTTTCGCTCATTACGAGCATCGTCAACATCGTCATCAGTTGACGATGCTCGTAATGAGCGAAACCGGTCCTGACATATTAAATAAAGTGGAATGAAGTACAAAGGATTATTGTGTTTTTATTAATATAATGCCTTTCCACCAAGTATTGACAGTGAACACCCTAAAAGTGGTTTATATCATATATAAACATAAACTAATGTAATTTCTGTATATTATGCACATTTTTACTTGTGGTGTGCCTTGGAAGATAAAAGTTTGAGGAGCACTGCTTTAGAAGGCTGAGAAAAAAATGTATATTTAGCTAATTTTCATAAAATCGTCACACATGTATGCCATATTTGATGTTCAGCAACGACATATTTTGTATGGAATACGACCTACGACCAATTCGACATACGACCAAAGTTCAGGAACGTATCTCGGTCGTATGTTGAGGACCACCTGTACTTTTAAAATCGTGCGGGTACCTAGTTCGGAAGCCCTAGCTGAATGTCATTAATAAATTCCAAAAACAAATCATCTTCTTCATTCTTACTTAACGCTTTCCAACTAATGTGATTGGGGTGGGATTGAAACAAATCAATTGAAACACCTTTCATTTTCTGTAGGTTAAATTAATACGCACGCTAAAATCGAAATGTATAGGTAGACCTCACGCTAAAGTGGTGCCATTTTTCAAACAAACAACTGGCATAGTTTGACAGCCCCTGATTTAAGCAATGCGTGCTATGGAGAATTTGTTTTTATCTCAACCAATATGAGTAGTAATTCATAATATTGCAGTCCGTTGACCCAATTAAGTGAACAAGATTCCGATTTTTGAATGTCAGTTGGCACAGCATCACTCATCGTGATTTGGCCGTAGATAATTAGGGTCGTTTTTGCAGATCCCTTTCGACAGAAGATTTAAAATATATCCGTCTGAATCCAACAGTAAATAAACTTTTTGGCTTTTCAGAATGACAAGTATGTTTTATACTTTATACAAAATACATTAAAATCAAAGTAAGGTTCATATGAATAAAAAAAGTGATAGTTATTAATATTCAAGGAATACACCACGAAATGGTTTGTTTGATTTTCTTACAAATAAGCAACAAAAAACAAAAGCCATCATGAACTGGAATGTCCTAAACATAAACACTGGAAATTTGCCAGAATCGTGTAACCGCATGCATAATATTAGATGTAATAGAATATTGCATATTATTAACATATTCAGTTCAAAAATGGACAAAGATAAATGTTTGAAAAAATAAATAACAATTTACATACCTAGTCTACTTTTTCTTTCTAATCCATAGAAACAAATGATAACACCATGATATTTTGACATTTCAATATTCAAAAATGGAAATTTGTTGGTAATACTGGATAATTTTTCTTCTATTATGACATGCAGTGCACTGAGTTAATACTTAGAGCAGATGCTCATTGAACAAAATTGCATGTTTTCTTTTGTACAAACATAACATTTATTTAATTGACAGGTAGTGTACTTAATAAGATTTCCAATAATGGACTTCATTCAGAAATAAATTTAAATCATATTGATAGTTTAAAACAGTTTTCATTTAAACCTTTGTCATTCACATTGCAATTGTTTTCTTACTTCCACCATTTGCTGACTACTAATAATATCTAGCTGATATTTATTGTAATTTTCAATAATATGCAAACATTACGCAAATTTCGTACCCCGACTTCGTACCCCGCCGCTCCCCGATTCTATTTTCTACGTTTAGGTACTCAAGTGTTAAGGTTTCTTAAGTATTATTTTTTAACTCAATTAAAAAAATTGATCAATGACGCCAGTACGATAAAAATGGATATTCATTCATTTGAATGCTTGCAATGGGCGAAACCGTACATAAAATTTTAGAATAAATACAAAAAATTGGGTTTTATTATTATAAATATAATATCTTTCCGCCAATAGTTGACAGGTACAGACCTATAAAGCGAAGACTTATTTTCAATGAAAGTGCCTTTTAACACAATTACAAGCCACCTAATTTTCATAATATTGCCTTAGGAAATGATAAAAGAAATACATATTTTCAAAAAAGAGACAGCCAGAGAGAAATTCATGACTACTTTACACATATGTTTTAATCATGTCCACTCACAATTTGGAGCATATAGACTCCTAATAAATTACCTACCTCAAAAGATTTTTTTTTCTACGAGAGCCACTTGCCGTTCAGTTGCTTAGCCTCTTTTTTTCAAAAAGATTAGGGAGAGATACATACAACTGACAGGAAAATTGAATAGCTAACCATTCTTGATACAAACTGTTTTTGGAATTGGATGTGTGGTAGGGAATTTGTCATCATCACAGACATCCATGGATTTCAACAGAAATCAAATGAAAAACCAATTTATGAAACTGTCCGTACTGGAATTCGAGCCCGTGAGCTAGTTCAACCGAAGCCAACATAGGTGACCACTCGACCACAGATCTGATAAAATGTTTTCTATCTTTAAAAAAATTATATCTTACTTTCACGAGACTAAGCCTGATGGAAAGCGACGTGTCATCGGACGGATTAGCGGTGGATCCATTTAGAAGTGACTCCACTTGCTGGAGACAGTTGTGGGTGCTCTGCAGCCAAGTGCTTGCGCCTTCTTTCATCAAATTTGCTGCTTCTTGTCCAGTTATTCTATAAAGTTACAATTTTGTTAAAATTTTTCCTTTTAGCAATCTTTGCTACCCAGATAATTAATAAGATAGGTCTTAGCTATTTCAGCCTCACGACATCGATGATGATGTAAAGCCGAAATAGCTATCAACTATATCTCTTATTTATTATAGAATGAAATACTTTGCTATTTTTATTGAAATGAAGTTCTGCCAAGTGAATGTCAATTCAATCAATGATTGACTCTTCATCACCACAAACTGTTGTCACAACTGCTTTTTGTAGCGCAACGAGATATGAATAAACATTACTTTGATTTTTGGTCTGTCAAAACTTTTACTTTACAAAACAGGCAAAGCATTTTTTTGAAAAACATGTTTTCATGTTTTATAGCAGCGGTCAGCAAAGTTTGGTCCGTGAGAAAATTTTGGTGGTCTGCAGAGAAATCTGACATTATTTTATGAACTTAGCCGCATTTGATCACTTATATTTCAATATGAAATATTTAACACGAAAGTCCAGTTAGTGATCCGCAGGATTAAAATTGTGAATTTAGTGGTCTGTGACCCCAAAAAGTTTGCCGACCACTGTTTTATGGTACAGTTAAGAAACTTGATAATGCTAAAAAATATTACATATAATACCAAAACCTAATTCAAAACAATTTATTCTAATTAAAAAGATTTTATTTTACTAAAAACTATCAGCAACCCCAACTATAAAAAACCAAAGAGTTATCCTGGTACAGAATTGCAAGTATTTTTTCAGAAAGTAAAATAAGAGGAGTAATATTAGCTGAAATAATTGTATTTATTTACCTATCTCGTAGAGAGTTAGTCTTGTTTGTCAGCAGCATCCATCTGTCTTTCAAAATCTCTACTTGCTCAAGAATGTCTTTGCATAGTGGTTGCGAACATTTGCTGACCACATCTCGGCTGACAGATGTGATGGAACTAACTTGACGGTGCTTGCTCGATACCTACAAACAATCAAATGGCATCAGTATTGTAAAATATCACATACAAACGATTCTCTTTTTATAAATATATCATATTACTTAAGGTACTAAGATTACTTACATTGAATAATTGCATTTTTTTAAAACAAAACATTACGATGATTAATTTACTCACTTGCTTCTCAAGATCTTTCTGCTTCTGCTTCATATCCTTGAGAGGAAGACCTTCCTTTCCAATATCCAGCACCATTCGGTCAGCTTGATCCATCCATTCCCCGAATTGGTCCAAGTTCGTGTAGAGACCGAGCCAAATTACTTGACATTTGGTCCACCTGTAGAAAACATTTTAAATAAGGAAAAGATTGTCCGGTATTTTAAATTTCAAGCCACTTAAGATTGACCAAAATTAGGCGAGATGATTTCAGGACAAAAGATATCATAAACATAGTTAGAGATTGCAACACAGGATAAATTTATCAATACTAGTATATAAATAGTTTAAATAAAGCAGTTAAAAATTAGGGCAATTTTATCAGGATCGCATCACCATATGAGTAAATCAAAATCAGTATTTCAATGTTTTATATAAAACACTGTCATTAAAAAATCATAATCTTCAACAGGTGATTTCTGTAAATAACTTACGGATTCTTAAAATAATAATACACCATTGAAAGGCTCATCAATTCTGGAATCTGTCAATATTGATACAACTCTTACTAGATTTTGAATGTTTCAATTCATCACAAACAATTTTATTTAAATATGTGATAGTTTCTATCCATCAAATTTTGACTTTGGTTATTTTCAAAACTGAAATATGATATTTTTGCATTTTTATAACTGGTATTTCGGTATTGAAAAAACGCAACAAATACTGAAATTCCAGTTTTTCTTAAGCCTGTATTGCAATCCCTAGACACAGGTTCGTGGATCGGTGCAAGCCTATAGAAATTTTAAACGTCTACGGGTGCAAGGTTGGGAAAAAAAATAGGTTGTACGATCGCTAAGCAGACCTTTTACCAATTGGCTACAGAGACCACCAATGTTGTTTTCATCAGATTCATAATAATAAAAATATTTACCTCTCATTTCTGTCCTTGAGGCATTTGTTTACAGATATCCACTCCTCTTTAAGTTTATCGTGGATTCGTTTGATCTGATCGGCTTGGTCTTTTTTACATTTCTTCACAATACCGCTGGCCTCTCGATCAATCTCTTCGACTACAGGTCGACATTCTGCCAGTGATGTTTTGATTTTCTGATCAAGATAAAGCCATTTATTAACCAAGTGTAATCATGATAATGGTATCCTCAAAATACATTTAAACTGAATACTAAATGGAACATTTAATTTAGACTGCGCTTGTTAAAGAAATATATTTTTATAGAATAAAGTTAAAAAATACTTACGAGTAAAGAGTCCTCTTGTTGTGGAAACTCATCAAAATCAAGTCCGTTGAGAGGATACGAATTCAACTGCCTAGAAATGGTAGAAACAGTCTCCCGGTTCTTGTTTATCTTGGTAACAAACTCTGATCCCTTCTGCGCAATGGCTTCCTGTAAAAGAAAAAAAAATATTGTAATATATATTTATTTTTATCCATATCCTATATATAATGTTGAACATATGGCCTCCTAACGGAGGTATCTCAACAGAAGTTGTTACTCAGTCGCTCAATCTCTCTTTTTTAAAGAGTAGTAAAGATAGAAGGATAAGGTTAGGACAGGCCTAGAGGTTAACTAAGTTATTAAAGGATCGGAAAGCATGGAAGGGAATTTATATAAACATCACAAATACCCATGCCTTCGAACGGAAACAATAAATCAATCGAAAAAATGCTGTTCGTACTGGGACTCGAACCTGTCAGGTCTGGCACAGAAGCTCACAATGCTAACTGGTGCGTCATAGGACCCAACCAATTGTAATATAATCCATTGTAATTATCTTAAAAACAAAACTGCAACCCTTTTCCAACAGTGAGTGAATTTCATTAAGTATCATAAAATTGAAATATCTCAATATAAACTTTAGCAGAAGTAGATTGGATCAATTAATTGACATTTATATTGTTGGTTGCTATGCGATATCAACATAGCTTTATAATGATTACATCACAGATGTCACATTAAGTAACTTTAGGGCACCTGTACCAGAATATATCTACATACAATACAAATGATGAACCTACGATATCTCCAAGCACAATCCTAAAAGCAATAGTTCCTATTTTGATTATGATTATTAATAACATGAAACTCTGTAAGAGATGATACTGTGGTCTCGTAGAGAGCAGAACTGGAAAGTTTCCTACTAAATGAAATATACAAATAATAAGAGATTCAGATAGTTTATTTAAAATTTTAGTGAACTTTACGGAACAGAGGTATGGAAAACAATAAATTTTCTATCAATACCAGCTTAGCATCATAAAAATACCAGTGAGTTACTATCATTGCAACACTGATTAGATACATTTATGTAATTATGCTTTAGGAATGAAAATAATAAATATTAATACTGATTGAAAACTAAAGGCGCACTGGATTCATGAAAAACGATGCTCGATAAGGTTGAGAAACAATAAAATTACTTACGTTTTTAGCATGCTTTTCTTTGTCTTTAGATGGAGCACTAATAGTAGCATACTGTTCGGCCACTTTCACCCAATCAGCATTAATGTCATTCAGTGTCTTCTCCGGATAACCAACATGCTGCTTCTTCAGCTCTTTAGCAATTTCATTCATCTTTAAGACATCCAATTCTTTGAACTTGAACTCTTCTTTCAGTGACTCCGATTGGTTGTTGTAGTTGTTTGCCGACTGTAATTCGGTCCTGATTTCATTTAACCATTTTTGTAAATCGCTTGCCAACTTATTGAAATCTTTAATGTCGTCTTCTGCTTTACGTGCTACGCTCCGTTTTCCCTCGATTTCTGACATAACTTTTGACCACTTAGTTCTCAATTTTTCTTGATATCTGCTTTGCAGGTGATCTGCGATGGCTGGATTGGTCTTGTGTTTTGCATAGACAAGGCTGTCACCTCGAGACATCAAAGTTGCCAGATCTGGAGTTAGTCCACCTAATTCACTTTTTAAGATCTGAAAAAATGCATACAGGATAAGTTTTTACTTCTTTGCTCTATAACACTTTGGTGGAAATGAAACCATTAAGACAAAAATCTTTCAAGAATTATCAAAAACTAGTTTAAATTTTATCACAGCTCTGGAAGAGAAGTAACGCAGTTTGGTTATCAAATTATTATTTATTTTTTACTCTAAAGCCCATTGTGATTTGATAGATTTATTTTGCTAAGAATAAGGATATAAGGATGTAGAAAAGAGAGAACTAGTAGTAAAATCATTCCTTTTACATCCAACCCAAACAAAAAAAAATAAACATAATTTATATAAGATCCACACATACCTCCAAACGTTTTCCAGGATCTCTTTCATTGTCAACTCCTCCTACAGTCAGTAGCATCACATCCACTCTTCTCATCATTTGATTAGCTTCATGCTCAAACTCGATTAGATCTTCGTCACATTCTCCACCAAACATCTTCTTCATTTCGGAATCCTTCAACATGATTGGTGATACGGGAGCACTCCATTTCAACTCACTGATCTGACTCAATGGAGAATCCATCGAAGAACTGGGAGACGGAGACTTATCGAGGGCAATTTTTGCTGCGATTCTGTCTTTACTAACCGGAATTTGCGACTTATTTTTTCCAATTGGACTTAGAGGCACGGGAATCTTTTTAGTAGGTTTCGGTAAAGGACTAGGTGGAGTTTTAAGTTTTTTATCAAATATCGGGGATGGAATTCCAGTTTTTGATATGACTATTAGAGATTTTGTTTCTTCTTTGGTTGCAGGACTCGCCGGTTGTTTAGTTGGAGTTTCAAATGAATACGGCTTCGTTTTAATTTTCGGAGACAACGCCACAACGGTCACCTGGTCGCCCAATGGTTTTATTTGACAAACATCCGGTTGTTTTTCTTCAGCTTTCTTTATTGGCGTTGAAGTGAACAGAGGAGTCTTGCTATCTGCGTCGACTGCTGCGTTTACCAGATCCTAAATGATTAATAGCAGTCATGTAAAAAATGTAAACAATATATAAGCATCAAAACTCACATTTTTTTATGTCCAAAGATATAGGATATAACATTATTTTTTTAAATATATCATCTACTGCATGAGTAAAAATTGTCTATGAACATACTACAGATATTATCAGCTATGGTAGATATGATAAAATCAATGAACAAACAGAAATAATAATATACTAAATTATCACACAAGTTCTACAAAAAATCAAATATTAATAAGCTAATCAATGTCTAAGCAACTACATATTTGAGTACAATTACATTTAATTATTAATTTAAAGCATCGATAAATAATTCAATGGTCAACATTATATATCGATGGATTTATCTATGCCAAACACACAACAGTTTCTAAGAAATTAGTGCAGCTGAATCGATCGAATAATGTCATCACTCATATGTTAAATTCCTTTGATAAATATTGTCAAATCATTCCATCATGCTAAAATAACTCTTACCGCTTTAGTAAGCAAAATGGCCAACATGATAATTATGTATGTTAGGTATTATTGTTTTGATTATCGATTGCAAGAATCCATGTTACAAAACCCTCGGGAGAACAATTATTTTATTAATTTCACAGAAACAAAAAAGAGAATTTCACATTATTATATTATACCTTAAAGGGAACTTTATTTTGAGATGCTGGGGTTTCGCGGGGGCTGGAATCGGACTCGGAAGCGACGACTTCCATGTCTTCATCGTCATCGTCGGAAAATACCAAAACATCATCAGTTTCTTTATCAGAACCGTAGAAACTTTCATTCTCTTCTTCATTTTCCACCGAGCTTCCTATACCGGATGACTTGCGATTTATTCGAGCTGCCGAACTACCTCCGATACTTACACCAGGAGATTTTTTAACATTTCTTTGTTTAAGGTTGGGCGATTGATTACTGAAGTCACCAGAATCTGAAATCTTGGGCCCGACAGTTTTTGGTTTTTCTTGCATGTAAATATGTTTGACAACTGTGACAGTCTTTACAGTAGTCGTCTGACTAGGCTGGTCAGTGACAGGAGTCATAGTATCATCTAAAATTAAATATTCAGCAACAGAGCCTTTGTCTTTGATTGCAGGAATATTTTCTTTGGCTTCCAAGTCAATGATTCTGTTCTCTATATCTTGCAGCATTGGCATATCGTCGAATAGTGCGTCAACACTCGGAGTGCTAGGCGGAGCGGCTGTCATTTTATCCAAGTATTCCGTACGTTGACCGGGGAATGATACTTCTTGCACAGTGACGACTTTAATTTGTCCTAGATCAATAGTCTGTTGAGATAGTTTCACCTCCCCGTCATTCTCACTATCTGATATGATTCTCCTTTTGAGGATGCCTGTTAGCGGTTTTTGTGACTCTTCTTGTATTACTTCAGGACTCAAATCCTTTTCGCTTGATGTGGACCTGGATACAGACGGTGATGAAACTAGAACAGTCGAATCCAGTTTGGACATTTGAATAGTGGCCCACTCTGACAACCCTTCTTGACTGTCCATAATTTTTTCATCACTGTCAGAGTCTGGCGGTGATTCGGTTTCGGTATCAATAATTTCCACCATCTCAACACTATTCGGTCCAAACCTGATAGCCGTTTCTGTTGTGGATGAAGTATACACTTCCATCGGTTCGATCACTGTAGACTTGACGATTTCGCTTTCTTTAACTTCAACCATTGTACATGCTTGACTCTTGATTATAGATTTTTCATTTGGACTATGAACGACAAGTGTATTTCCCGAGATCTGTGAAAATAGAGAACTATCCTCGGACAGATTGAAAGTGTCAGCTATACTGTGAGTCGGTTGCGGTTGATCATTGCTATCGGGTTTACTCGTTTCAATATTCTCTCTACTATTTTTTCTCAAAGATTCAGCAGATGGAGTTTTCTTTATATTTTTAAGTCCATCTTTTAAGATTTCTTTTCTTATTGGCACAGGACTTCTGAGCGCAAGTGGAATTTTCGATTTGGCGGCTTTCGACTTGGGATCCGAGATTTGAACGATATCAGGTACTGTTGGAGAAGTTTCTTGTCTTCTCTTGATAGTATCGCTGACATTTATAATTTCGTATTCGAGTTTGGGACGTTTTACAGTGTTCAGGTCAGCCAGTTCTAAATTGGCAAGCAAGAATTCATTTTCTTCTTCATGGATTATATTTTCGTCAATCTTGGGAAGTGTATTCTGTAAAACAACAGTTCTCACTTAATGTTCCGTAAAGAATACTAAGCTGACATGCATCCAACCCACTTAACGGCACGTGTGCTTGTATATATGATTTTTTATTTACATTCGGTCAGTCGAATTATACATGTCAAATGGTTCTAATGATAATTTTATGAGAAAGTCAATAGTTGGAAAATAAATTTACTGTATATTTTGCGAGTTTTGTTAAGTATTAAACTGTTTACTGATTTATTGCTTATTCAAGTCAGGTAGCAAAAACGGATTTACAAAAAAAAGCGAATCTTTTAAAATCTCATCAAAAATTTAAAAAGAATTTTAACTGAAAAACATAATCATCATCGTCTTCAGTTGAAAATCAACAGAATATGTAGCTTAGTAAAAAATATAAAGCCTTTAAAAAATATAAAGCCCATAAAACAAAACAAATACTCACAGTTAAATTTTAGATTGCACAAATGTTAAAAAATATGCATTGGGACCACATAAAATCAAATCCATTTTCCAACTAAATTAACTCAATTTATAAGAACAATGTGTCCTTTAATGGGAATCAAGAAAGACTGATGCCGCATGGAATTGCAAGAGTACTTCAATTAGTCAGTTTTAATAGCACCGAGGTACGCCCACATCCAATAATGAAGGTGAGTTCCATATCACAATTTCTGTGCACGTGAATTAGTGTTAATTGCCGCAGAGTGTAGATTGTTTTTGCTTTATTAGTTCCCGATAGATTCAATGACTACCAATGTGTGTGGGTTGGATAAATGTGCATTCAATAATTGTTTACTGTTACAATTGGGCCAAGTTTAAGTTATATGATTAAAGTAAATTTATGATTTACTATTTTGTTTTAATTAAAATTATCATAATGAACGCAATAATGATTACACAATCTGATCTTTTTTATATTTTCTAAGCAGTGACAGTTGAAATTTATATCATTATTATGAATTTTTAGTAACTACAATATTTTCTATGTAAATTTTTCAGATGTTGAATAAAACCTTTTCTAGTATATTTTAAGATTGTAGTAAATGAAGTTAACACTGCCAAATATTTTTTATATAACATAACTTCATCATAAACTTTAACATATAAGTTTTACTGATTTTTCTGACGAAAAATTGTAATCTAATAATTAATTATCACAAGATATATTTAATTTACGGCATTATTGATGATATTGTATTTTTCTCTACAGGTTAAATTATTTCATTTAATATTCTCAAACAAAGCAGTTAGTTTTCATTTTAACAAAAAAATGTTGACACTTTATTAATTTTCCACACTATTAATTTTGACATACAATATTGAAGATATGCTGGAATGATTATTATATAATATATAAGAGTTTTTAAAATATAAAATAAAACATATCGATGATTCAGCCCAATGAATAAAGCATTTTATATTTAGCAAAACCAACACCGTATATGAATTTCAAACTACTTTTGGATACAACTATTCGTACTATAAAAAGTCAAAAACTTCTTACAATAGACATTTGACAATGGAATTAAACAATGCGCAAATATTCAAACAGTTATTTATGTCAAGCATTTTTAGAACTAAGCAATAAAATGTAAGGTTTTGTAGGATTATAATGATATTTAATTTTAGTAAATGAAATTGAAATTTTCAATTGAATTTCTTTTTCTGAAAGTACAACCTAAAAATTAAACAAATATTAACAGATACAATAAAATGTACACAAATATTAAAAAAAAAAAAGCCTTATTACATATTATGTAATTCGTTTGGACATTACAAAGCATTAAGAAATATTTATCAATATATTGCAGACACAAACACAATGAAAAGCAAAATGAATATTTCTTTTTTTTTTCATGTATGTGCACTCTTGAACAAGAAACAATTTATGCAGTGATAATGAAATAAATGGAGAAATATAATACATGTATTTGAACATATGATAAAAAACCTCAAAAATTCAATTATTCATAACATTTACCTTAAAAAAGTTATTCAGTAATTTCCGTTATCATAATGTAAGCTGATTGAAAAATCTTAACATCTAAAACTGTCGCCATTACTGCGTTTAAAAAAAGAGTTTGCGTATGATATCAATACCAAAGTATGAATAATCTTTAGATCAATTTCCTTCTCGATATACCATTTCATGAATGTGTATCGAAACATCATTACTAAGTAGAACTTTTCACGAATAGGAAGCAGCATATCTTTCTTAAAATCGAGATCTTTATACCTTATTCAGCTTTAAATCGGTTCAACAATTAAATTCTACTTTAAGGTGTTACTATCTGTCCAATTTACTGTACTCATTTTTTTTATCTTGAATGGAAAAAGTTGTAGAAAAGAATCAGTGAATTTGTGAGTAAAATTATATATTAATACTTTAGCAAACCATAGTAAAAATTAAGATTAATTTAATTGCTTTTAACCGAGTTAATTTCTATCATAGCGATAAATTATTATTTAATTGAAAAACCTTTCATATATGTGTAAGCTTTTATGATACATGACTTTGCAAATAAACCCATCAACCAAAAGCAGTTCCAGCACCTATTTGTGATAATCTTACTTAGTCCTAGAGAGAAATAATACTTAGGTATATTAGATTCCAGAATAGAAACTTTTAAAATTCATAAATTCCATATTTATATAATTATCTTAGAAAGTTATTCTAGCAATCATACACAATACATGTCATTTTTATTGGTTTAAAATGTTTGGGTTGATTTTAGGAACATTAAACTCTGATTTATTTTTTGGCATACCAATAAGATCATTTTACAGAAACCATTTTTACTCTCCTGTAAAATTGTTTTATTAAGATTTGACCCAATTAGCCAAAACATCATAAATATATAAAATTTCACCTACAATTGACAGATCATTTTACATTATTAAAGAAAGACAATAAAGTTAAAAAGATGTATGTTATCAATTATAAGAAACGAAATTTACGTAATAAAGAAATGTCACAATAAAGTGAAGCATCATCAAGTTAAACATTCTATTCAAAAGTAACTGAAAAGATTTACCAATATCTGATGAAAGAATATAGTATTAGCAAAGTGATTAAGTGATAGTTATTTGACGTAGGATCGAACATTCTTTAGTCAGAAATTTGAGTATTTTAACTGATAGAAGCCATAAAACACTGATAATAACGTAATTAATTCAATCTTTAAATAATACATACCTCAATTTGATCCAGTAAAATTTTCCACTTCTTCACGGTTTGAGGTGTACCAATTTTATCAACATATTCAGCTCTCAGATTCAACTCTTGCCTCATTTCTCTCAATCTATTTACCGACAAACTGTCAGCATTTTCCAACTCTCTTTCCGCATCCTTCAAAAATCTTGTGATGTCTTCCAAATTAGGCTCAGGTACGCCGGAGGTTTTCAATTTGTCCCATCTATCATTCAACTTGTCAATCGATTCTTTTAATGGCTCTAAATAGATAGCTTCGCACTGTTTTGAAAACTCTTTATAGTTAGTATTCAGCTTATCTCGGATGGCCTCCATTCTGGACATTTCCAATTCGAGCGTCTGTTGTCCCATACTACCCACAAGACTATCTAACCATTTATTCAAAGTCGTCAAATCCGTTTGAATTTCCCTGGCGGTTATGAGAGCATTCTCTAACATCTGTTTCGATTCAGTGATCTGCGCTCCGAGTTTATTATAAAGTTCTTTGAGAGTGTCGATTTTCTTTGAGAACGCTTGCGGATCAGCCACTGACTTCTCTTCCACCATCTTTCTTCCGGATTTGATGATCGTTTCAACTTCAGATTTCATCTCACTTAGTGTACGATAGAATCTCTGTTTGAATAGACAAAACAAAAGAAGTATTAGTAACAGGACAATCACAATAAAACAAAAATAACAGGTTTGCATTCTCGGCATTCAACAAACACATTTTTTTTCAATAAAGCAATTCAATAAATAAATTTAGTTGTAATATAATACAGTTTAGATGACAAACAAATAGTTATTTTTAGGCGTTTCTGTTACGAGACCCATGTTATTATATTGACAAACTATATGCGTTGGAAATAACCTTCTGTAACTATTATTAATGCTGTGATCACACATGATTTCTGGTTGGATGTGTTAGTGCATTGAATCTCCCCACCGCGCAGTCATTGATGATATAATTATATACAATTATAATCATCAGAGCGTAACCATTGTATTTTTACGGGTTGACAATATTGTTAAAAGTTTATTTGTAGTATTCAACTATATGTATAAAAATCATCAACAAAGATCTAGAAAGATTTTTTACAAATAGGCAATCCAAACTAAGATATTTTCATGAGTTATAATTAATTAACTCTCATAATTATGTTAGGTAATAAATTTATTAAGGCATGCCAGATATCATATATATTAAATTAGTTGACTAGATAACTAACAACAATCTCAACCTAAATGCTAAATTTGACATTTGAGCTTACAATGAATTGAAGCTTCTGATCGATAAGCAGTCTTGAAATATTATGTTAAAGATAAACGAAAAGCGGTTGCCAATATTTTCATCATGTAAAAATAAGCAGTAACTAAATGATTAATACCATGTATAATCAAATACAGTAGGAAACTTTTTAGCTATCAAAGTATACAAGTAAATTTTTAAATTTATATTTTTATTATTAAATGAAATACCACCATACAACAAAACAAATCCCACCACACAAATAATGTACAACTTCATAAAACTAACGAAATCAAATAGTAAAATATAAAACATCACAATACAGGTTATTAAATTGAATGAATGTGAAGTGTATAAATTAATATAATATCAATAAAGACATGTGGATACTTGTATCTGTAGAATTATTCGATTAATTTGAACTCACAAGGCAATGTTTGAGTTGGCCTGTAACGTCTTCAGGTTCTGCCCCGGCCAACTCTAGAAGATCACATCCTCTATAAACAGCACGAAGTTCTCGGAGAGCTCGGTTCAGACGAGCCTCCATGTCGTTCCCATTTCCGGCGAATGACTCCAGTAATGCTTCGGAATTGGTAAAACTTTGCTGTGAAAGTAATAAAAAAAAAAGCAAATCAGCAATCCAGTTCTATTGGTCGTATTGTAAAATCATAAATATGAATGTGTGCTCAAAGGTATGAAAGTCTTATAAATATCCGCCATGTTTTTACCTTATATTTGTTTTTAGCAGACATTTCTCGTGGCGTAATGTAAAACATTTTCAGTTTTTGCTCGGGGATTGTCTCGGTAACAATCAATCAAGAATTGTAGGCTTGACCTAAGTATGCAGAATTTTTTTCTAATAAAAACGCTGGACGCATTAAGAGTAGACATTTACTCTATCTCTGTATGACGCCGCAAATTTACAAAAAAAAAATATAATTCGCCCTATAAGCTACTAAGTCGGCATGATTTTGATATGCGGGTCTGACAGCTGGTCAGACCAATATGATTAAAGATTGGTGAAAAGGCATTTTATTCAAAAATTAAAATATTCATTTGTACTAATTCTACTTTTATTCAATCATATCAGAACCGGTTTCGATCATGATATAATATAAGCATGAAGGTCTAAAATTACCTCACTCCCATTTACTCAATCCTAAAAACAGAATATGCCGACAATAATCAGCTAGCTACTAGTCCTACTGTCTTAGTCCTATTTAAGCAAGTAGTTCTCAAAAAACAACTTCTATTGAGATAAGCTTCATTATAAGTCGATATGCTCAACATCGAGAGAAGAAATTGTCATGCTGCAATAGCGATTAAACCAGGGCTGTGGAGTCGGAGTTGGAGTTGGAGTTGCGGAGTCGCGGTATTCTGACCGGAGTCGGAGTCGTAAAAATGAGAGGCTCGATTTTCCAAAATTTTACAAAACAGTCAAAAGTGTTGACATTTCATGCATGGCAGACTAAAAATGATCTGATGATATGTATAAGTAAAAATGAAATTATTGAAAAAAAATCCTAAGAGTCGGAGACGTAGTCATTAATTATTTTAAAGCTGGAGTCGGAGTCGTCTTTTTTTTACACGACTCCATAAGCCCTGGATTAAACTGGTAATTTCAAATATATTTTTTTATAATAAACTAAAATAAATTACATGTATGAGTCGAATGGATGTTAATTTAAAAACTTAAAATGTAAATAAAATTGATAGTTGACAAGAAAAATAATCAAAACTAAAATTGTTTTGAAACAAGTGGTAACCCTACCCTATTTATTCAATATGGCATTACACTAATTGAAAAAACGTTGGATTTACAGGTAGATGTGAAGTGACATAATCACTGGCTACAGAAATGAATAAACACAACCATTCTAGGTAACTTTTAGTGCATATCAGAAAAATATAGTACTATTTAATTATTTACTATAGAAGAGTACATTGCAATGAAATGAGAGCAAACTTTTGGGAAAGGTATATAAAATAATGTGATGCATTTAAACGAAAGGTACTTCTCAGTGGAGCAACGCGCCAGGCTAAATTACACAACAAGTTAAGTTTATAAATAATAATTTCATACTTTTGAATTTGCACAATGTAATATAACACAAATTCAATGTAAATAATGATGAAAGAGAAGAAAAATGATTTACCTGCAATAGGTTTAATTGTTCCTTCAGTCTGCTGGCAGCAACATGTTTTCCAACATCCTGATATGCCTTTATTTGACCTTCCATGTCTTTCAACGCTTTCTTTTGAGTTTCAAAACCTTCCACAAGCCTCTGAAATGATATGAATTAAAAAATTACTATACAATTCTATAAAATCATGGATCTAAACGTTAGCATGAAAAATAAACTCAATTAGAAGCGTCTTTGAAAATATTTCCTTCGGCTTATCCTAATTATACTTCTTCTACAAAAAATGACTAGAAAAATATTTGAAGTTTTTCGAACATAATAATAAATTACTGGAAAAATTTCCGCCATAGCATACCTATAACAACAGATGTCAAAAAAGCTTAATCAGAAATGTGAATACTATATAGGTAGTTTTCAGACTGATAAACTTTGACAAATTGTTCTCTTGAAGATTTTGATATTTTACACTTGGTCTCTTTCTCCAGTATGACGTTATGTAAGAAACAATAGTTAAAAATCGGTTATCTGTTAATTGTAGGGCTATAATGCAAAACGTACTATTTCCAAAATGAGCGAAATTGAGTTAGGTATGCAGATAGGGTAATTCAAGTCTAAGGAATCGACTGATCCTATTAGTTTTAATATAAAATGTCTAAGACACTGTCGTTTTCAAATTGGAAATCATATTTTTATGCAAATGTTATTTTGTTTGTGTTATTAGTTATAGTATTTGACTCTACTGAAAAATTCAATTTTTGGAAATAGTACGTTTTGCATATAACTCCACAATTATTAAGCAAGAATCTGATTTAACGTCTTTAGTAATTAGAAGCAATCAAAAAGTCACATTCTAAGATAAAATTAAAAAGAATAAGAATTAATAACAGCTGCATAAAGCGAGAACATTATGTAATAATGTTACGAAAGGTTGACTGTTGTAAAGTCATTATTCAAACCTGATGCTCCTCTGGTAGATCCTGGGCCGTAAGGTCACTCTCCAATCTATCGTTGAGCAAGGAAGTAGCGTTCTGTATCCACTGTTGGATGTTCACAATTGACACTTCATATTTTGTCGCTTCATTCACAGATGTCTCCAGCAGCTGAGTGCGTGCAGCCGCCTGCGTGCAAAATTATTTTGTGCCAAGGCGTGTAAACGTGCAATATTATTAGTGTTTAACTAAATCTAAAGAAAAGCTAAGAAGTGTAGGATTCTGTTATATCAATTAGGAATTTTAAAATGGTGGAAGTCAGTCTGCACAACGCTGTAGAACAGTTTGTCCTAACCATTTTACACCTGTGAACTAGTAAAAACAGGAGAAATATTTCGCAGATTGTTAATGAAAAAAAAGTTATTTTATTTATGGTTGTTGACAAATTTTGATGGACAGGAACTTGTCTATAACCATAGATTAGGGAACTGTTATAGAAATCTTACTTATCTATGCTTAGAAGAAAGTCATTTTAACCATTATCCCACCCATGCGCTTTGGGCATTAATAAGGAGTAGATCACTACCCAAGTAGTTTTTAGCAAAATTCATTTTGCAATTGGTCAGTCACAATGATAACTATGTCTCAATTGAATTCATTACTTATTTAATCTAATATCTATAGTTTGTATATTGTTATAGTAAATACTGTCGCGAAACTCGCCATACTCACTTTCCCTTTAGGGAACCGCTGGGCAGAGAACGATGAAAATCCGTGTTCCCCATATGGACCGCTACGCGTTGAAAGGTTAATTTATAAATTCATTCACAGAAAATCATAGCAGATTCTTAGATGAATAGATAATATTTCAAAAGGTAGAAGGCGCCATTTAAAACTGTCGTTATAATAATTATTTACTTCACTTTTGGGCCAAACATAATTCAAGAAACAAAGTAATGCGTTACTTATGTCCAATTAAAAAAAAACTCTTTAATTGTATTAGAATGTAAATCTTATAACATAAACATTGTAAATACAAAGTGTAACTATATTTTTATTGACTGAAAAGCATCAATCATTATTTTGTTGCTATTCAGTTGCTCAACCTTGCACAGTTATATTCGTGCATGGTTTGAATATAGAGATAAGTCGAGATACATTAATTCGTACAGTTTTTTCAGTGGTTTGTACAAAACTTGGAGTTTTCAAATATTCAAATAGAAAATGCTGGAAATGTGTTTGATATTTCGATATATTTAAGTATGTTTAGTGTGAATAATTAATATAAGTCACTGTACATAGTATTTGCAAACATGTATTATGTCGAGCTGTCAATATATATTCATTTCATACACGGATACGTACTTTCGAATTTTGGTGGCAGATGTAGTCGCAATTTATTTATGCCAATACAACACGAGCACTAATTCAAGAATTACACTATATTTAGAGTTGGTTCCATTAAGTCATGATGCCCTATTTATTTCAGAAATCTCACGACATAGTCGATATTTAATATATTTGTTTGACCAAACAGTAGACTTATTCAAGTGTTTTTGTGACTTTTTTTTATTTCTTCAATCAGTGCAAATAAATCAACGGGTTTAATTTTATTGATTGTTTATATTTTTATCCCTGTGAGAAGCACCGCACTAATCAGGGTGGCATATGCATACTTCTATCCAGAATCAACGCTACTAACATAGTCCTGGCTTTATTAGTATCGTAGCATTTATTGTTGGTTGAATCACCATCAGAATATTAATAGTTTCAATTCATAGTTTAAAGACAATAACTATTTTGAATGATTAATTGAAAATATTAGAGAAATTTAGAAGCATTGAGAAATTGTCAATGTATTATATTGCATGTATTAATGCAAGATGTTTTAATAGAATAGAATCATCACGATCACATGCGTAAACTTGCGCAAGCATTCATTCATACTATCATGTTCTAAATATAAATTATTATCAGGCAAAATCATTTAATAATAATTAAGTCATCAATTACCTGTTTGTTAAGTGCATTCCATCTATCGGTGACAATGTCCACTTCAGTTCGTATGACTTCCGGCATGATGTGGGCATCCACCAGCTGTTTTCCGACGCTCTGTATCCTAGCTAGTCGGTCATCCGAATGGTTACGAACATAATTTTCCAAATCCTGAAATCGAGGAAAAGAATTATAGCTTACAAAATGTTTACCAAAGTGTGGTACGCGTACCCCCTGGGGTACGTGAATAGTTTGGAGAGGGTATGCGCTGCACCGGGCTTTGGCCGTGCCTGGTGCAACAAGCAGCTTATATATTTTGATTGTTATTAAAGTATATGTATTTTTTTTACAAGGGGTACTCAGTGTTACGAAAATTATAGGAGTACACATGTCAAAAGTTTGGGAAACACTAGCTTACATGAATCAATTTTAATAAAATGATTTATTTTTTAACCATGTTTGCTCTCATTGTGGAGCATATGACCTCCTAATAGAGATATTTCAGCATAAGTTTTTTCTAAGAAGCAGTTGTTACTTGATTACTCAACCTCTCTTTTTTATAAAAGTGTAGGGATATAAGAATGGGGCTAGGACAGGACTAGTCATTAACTTATCGCTCTCACTACACCCTGTTATTTTAGAATTGGAAGGGTAGGAGAGAATTTTTAGACATCGAACTCGTGAGATTCGTTATTCGAAAATTCAATGAATGGTGATTATAAAAAGATAATTACATAAAGCTCATCTGATATTTCTTCAGCATCGGCGGGATCGTTTGGACTCTTGCAGAGTTTTCGCTGAAGTCCATCCAGCCAGGACTTCTCTTGGGTTAACCATGCTCTCAATTCTCCATATTCCAATGAAGCTTCTTGAATAACCCTGTTTTTTTATCAAAAAGTTTGAAATCATGAAACTATTGAACCTTATCAGTGACAATTATACATGTTTTCAATATTTTGTAAGTAATAATGCAAAATACATTTTTAGAATAAATATACACTATAACTTACAAATTCGTAATTTTTTTTATTTAATTCAGGATTCTATGGGTTAGTATTACTGAATTTATTGGTGGAAAAATGAATAGGTGCGATAATTAAATACCTCAGAAAACATTGGCAAGCATAAAAACATTTTAAGTATAAATCAGCTATGAAAACAGGGAAATATCCATACTTGCAACGTTCGTAAATAGCATCTGTGACTTGGGTCCACCTGGCATTCAAATGAGTAAACTTTCTCGCCAGATCAGTGAGTGGATTTCCCTCGGATTGAAGAATCATATCATTTCCTAAAAAAAGCATTTGAATAATGTAATTAAATTAATAGTCAAATTAAAGATCCATGTATTTAAAATGAATAATCGGAATTTATAAAGAAAGAAACAAAGATAGTGCAATTATAAAAAAAATATTGTTCACCTGTTTCATTTAAATTCCTGAACTCTTCAGTACGTGCATCACATTTTTCTTTCAGCACTTGAAACTTAGCTTTCATTTGAAATAATTCTGCAGAATTGGTGACATTACACTCTTCGGCATTTGGAATTTCTTTCTCGGTGACATTCAGCCACTCTTCGAATTCATCGATTTGCGCGATAACTTTTTCTGTCTTCTCTAGAGCTCTACGTAGCTTCTCATTGTGCTGGTTTGCAGAATCTATTGTGTCTTTCCAGTTTTTATTGAGTTTCTCTATGCGGGATTTGATATCTTTCGAAAGGACATCATCACAGTTCTCCAGAATTTTGTTAGCTGTAGCGTTCAATTTAGTGTAGTTTATCTTCACAGTATCAATGTCATCCTGTAAGCCCTAATGGGAAGAATAATTTTGAATGGATAATATCACACATCTTCTTTGTGTAGACAAAATACTTTATGTTATACAGGTTTCGACATCGTTTACACACAAACAATTTTGCCCGCCGTATGTAAAAACTGTCAAATATATGTATGTTATACAACTGATTTTTTTTTTGCATCGGAGATATGGTGTATAAAAAAACATGTAAAAAAGATATAGTTAACATAGAACAATAATAGATTATCCCTTATACCCAGTAACATTTTATAAGTTAAATATAAATAGGACACTAAATTTACACAATTTTAATTTTTAATCATATTAATTAAACAAAATACATTTATTAAGTTACCACTCATAATGGATCAATTGACAGAATTTTATAGATGAAACTGAAAAAATAAATACAATGGCAAGTTCTATGAAGAGGTATAACTTACATTGCTCTGTACTAATTTGGCTTCCAATGTTTCAATGTCGCCTACGGGAATATCACTTTCGTCCTCGACAAACTTATCCACAGTATCTAACCAGCTTGAAATATTTAGAGCTTCTTTATCGAACTCGTCCACCATTTCAATACCTATAAAGAATACAATAATACTGTAGAACATTTATTTGGACAAAGAAATGTTTCCAATACTAAATAAGCCAACTATTTTGCTAAAATGATTGATCCATAAGCAATGAACACATTTGCACAATAATATTTCAAACTATTCATAACAAGAAAAGTAATATTTTTTATTAAAGAATAGTTTTTGCATTAAAGGTTTTCATCTTATTTTCCACGAGATTGGTTGAAAATATAGTTGCTGTTTCATATTAAATCATATTTTGTAACATTGAGTAAAAAGCATAGTTATTATTTCTATTTTTTATAAGACTGATAAATCAAATGCAACTGCCAGGATCAAAGCCTAGGACATTTTGCATATCAGTCTGACTTTGCAAAATAACAAAAAACAGACAATATTAATATTACCCTTAGAAAACTTCTCCATCTTCTCGACTAAAATAGCCTTGACATCAGTCCATCTGGTGTTCAGATCATCCAGTTCAAACTTCAACCTTTCTCCCTGAGCATCTAATCCAACTCTACCATAGAGATCACCGCCGACTCTTTTAATATAATCATGTGCTCTGGTAGCCTCTGTCAATCCCGCTTCAATGTCTTTTAAATTCCTCAATTTATTTTGCATTGTCTTCTTTTCGGATAAGATCGCATGCTCGGTGAGAAGAACACTCTCTAGGCTGTCAATTTTGGTTTTCAAATAAGTCACTTCTTCCGTATATCGTTTCGGAGGTGTGGTATCGAGCGCTTTTATCAATTCTGTTTCTTTGCTTACGAGAGCTTTAAAAACAAAATGCCACGTTTCGTTAAGTTTTATTGTATCTTGTTGAATCTTGGATACATCAATCGCAGAGAAACGTTTAGACAATAAACTTCGCGACTTTCCTTGAACAGTCAGCACATTGTTTTCGTTCTCTTTAAGAGAGTTCAGCATATTTTTGCACTGTTCTAAATACTGTTGCTTGTCAGTTGGCTTGACTGCATTTTCAACCCACTTTTTGTACCCATCGAGAACTTTTTCTAATAAATTCATTTCAATGTTGAATGTGGTTCGCTCATTTAGAAACTTGACTAGTTCTTCGCAGTAGACTAAGTCCTTTTGAAGAATAGTCAATCTCTCCTGAATATCAGTGACATCCTTCTGTTGGTTGATTGTTTGGTTACCTATAATGAATGTCATTTTAATACAAAAATAAATATTTACAGTACGAAGAAAATTATGTAGCACTTAACACAACATTGCATCAAAGAATTACTAATGTGAAAATTTAAAAATGTAATCCAAAATTTAATTTAATCTTAATCATATGGGTCGATAATTATCATATGCATCTATCACACATAACAAAATTTTGGATAACATGCATTTTTAGTTGATAACAATTTATCTTAAGCTAATAAAAAAAAATGTTTAAATATAATTTTAACCCTTTCCGGTCCACAAAAAAATAAAAAAATATTACACCTGGTCCACAATAGATTTACAGTATCACGAGGAAAACTAATATTTGCAATTACATTTTTTTTACTAGATTTATAGCAACAGTATAATTTTTTTCTAAATATCAAAATAATGAACTTATTATTTATATTTAAAAAAAATTTAAAGTATGATAACGGCAAAAGCATTTATCATAGCCCAGGTTTTGCCTTACATATTATACAATATATGTATCAAGTTGCTTTTTTGCGTTTTTTTGTAATTTTGGGCATTTTTGCAAGGTTAGAATTATTAGAACAATAGTAAATATCGGTATTAATTTTCAAGTGCACGTGGCAAGTGTTACTGTTGGAAAGAAGAATTTAGAACTTAGCGCCCGAGCTGCGCGAGCCGACCCAGCCCCTAAAACGACCCTTTTTTATCCATTGCAGGCAGGCATACGGTTTCATATTACAATGTTCATAAAAACCATTTGATTCTTTGCTCAGAATACCGCTGTAATAGATACGAGTGGAAAAAAAATATATTCAATACATTTGAACTTATTTTAACTCGATACCAATAAAGAAAAAAAATGTCGAATGACATTCGACATAGGACCCACGGAAATAAAATCGATGTCGAATGAGATTCGACATAGGACCGGAAAGGGTTAAATAACTACTTTGACAACAAAACAATAAATTTTGCGTTATATATCAATAGTTATAAAATAAAATATTTTTTTGTAATGACTTGGCAGTTCTGCTAGAATACTTGTACACAGGTTTGTTTATTTTTTTTTTCACTGTCCTTTAATTTTTGCTTCTTATAAGGCAAATATGTTAAAAATTCTTATTTTATCTTATATAGGTTTTTATATTCAGCTCAGAAAAATAGTGAATGATGTAATCAAAATGTTTTTATTTTACTTTTAATAATTAAATGTCATGTATGATTTCTTTGAAAATTTCAGCCGAAAATATTGTTTGGTTTAGAAGTTGTGTTGATTTTAAGAATGTAATATTTTATTGCACTAATCACTAAAATAACTCCCGCTACAGGCTAGAATTTATTGTTTGGACCGCCCGATTACATAGTGTTAACATGAAAAATCACACTACAAAGACGAGAAACAGTCATTTAAGCCCTGTCAAACAAACAATTACTGCATGACCGGGCTTTTGCTGCATTAAGATTGACTTAAATTGACTTAGAAGAAGGTTATGATTTACACTATGGTTTGGACTTTACCACTTAAGAAAAAAACTTCAATGTGTAATCAACAAAAATGGACTTTTGTTTAATTATTCTGAACTCAAAATATTCTCCTGCTTACAAAAGATTGATTTCTATCAAAATCTTAAAAAAGGTTTAATGTGGACTTAAGTGCATATGATATTTGTGGACTCGTGTGCAATACATAGTTGTTTCATTTTTCAAATAAATATTTAATTCTATATAATCTCTGTTGAAATGAGAAAACTAACTCTGACTTGAACCATCACTTTAAATATCCAGATCATCATTGACGAATAACTTATGAGAGTCAAACGTTATGTAATTCACTTACCTGATTCAATGATCAATTTTTTGAGAACTTTCTGTACATTAACAAAATCCTTTTTCTGGCTGTCAATATCATTTGTCATCTCGTTAACAATCTTATATTTCTCCTCCATCTTGACATCCTCACTCTCCACTTTGCTTTTGCATTTCTCCATCGACTTTTCCATCACCTGAAGCCAGTTGTGGAAATTGGTAAAGGCCTCTTCAAACTCCTCGAGAGTTTTGTTGCCAGATAATCTGGGCTTTTTAGACTTGCTGTGGTCATCTGCAATCATCTTGCCGCCGTCGCCCTTGGTCGATGTCTTTTCAATAGTCATTGTGGTCATGACTGTCTTCGTTACTTCAAAGTCCATCAATGGATCAGTTGATACATATTCGGAGACATTCACTTCGAATCCGAGATCCTTTATCTACACATAAAAACGACATATGAGTTGTTTGGTATCAAAAGCAGAACTAAAAAAAGTTGATAATGCTCAGTTGATAATGCTCGTGAGGAGCGAAACCGGTCCTGATCAAATAAATTTTAGGTGGAAAAAGTACTAAAAATCTTTTTTTTATTATTATAATGCCATTCCACCAAGTATTGACAGTGAACACCTTAAAAGTGAAAAGCAGAACTGTTCCATACATGATGTATGGAACAGTTCTGCTTTGGATACCAGACGACCCACTGAGATATTTTTTTGGAACTGTAAAACACAACAACATATAACATTTAATTTTTAATTCCTCAGTGCAGGTGTTGGCGCAGGAAAATTTGAGAACCAAGAGTGACCCTCGAAGACAAGTGGCTCCTCTTCAATAATATTAAAGATGGGAAACAATCATTATAAAGTACGAATTTAGTAGAATATAATTATATATAGTATGTCGAGAAACCAAACAATCGAGTTGTGTATAAATTAAAAAGTTATTTTTCTCTCAAAACATTTAAAGAAAATGAAGACCATAAGTAAATATCATTCTACATCCATTTTTCCATCAAATGAACTATTAATGCCATCTTGTAGAGACGATTAGTATTATCGAAAAATTTCCTATCTCCTAAAAAATATGTTTATAGAAAGGGATGATCAAGTAAAAATCACTCAGTGATCATACCTACAACATATATATGTACAGCACATTGAATGTTTTTCCCGCAAAAAAATACTTCACTGAAAAATATTTCTTTTCATACATAGGAAATATAATAGTATTTTACAGTGGATGCCCTATTACAAAATAACAAACATAAAGCATTCACAATTTATAGCGGAAGGTTAATTTTAACAATTATTCAGAACTTGAAACTTTAAAAATCGATTTATCAAAAATGACAGAGATAAGTATGAATTTGCTTGAGGTTTTCAAATGCAAGCTATTGTACTACATTTGATTTTTTATAAAATCATAAGGACAAGTCAAAATATAATGTATAGATTTGAGAGAAAATTGTACTTACCCGTCTCTCCTGTATTTCAATTATCAGGAACAGAGCATCGAATTTGTCCTGTAATGATTCAACACGGTCAACATAAATATCCAAAGATTTGACACTCGAATCTTCGATGAGCTGGTTTGTGATTTCTTGGTGAGAGACTAAACTCTGCTGCTGAACGTCCATGGAATGTTTCACAAATTGAAGCTGCTTGATTCTCTCCAGGACTTCACCCATTTCACTGGCAGGATTGGCTTCCATCTGTCAGTTGTACAATAGTTACATTCATTTATATTCATTCACATTTTTTTCAAATAAAACTGATGTTCGTTTATTCAATTTTAAGCAATATTCTATTGCCATCTCCGTTTTAAGTTAAGAAAGGGGGATGGGGTTGTAATATAATGCGATGATAAATAGTGATGGGAATAGGCAGGGTGGATTGTTAAAATATGATTTAACGAGACCAAAAAAAAGGAAGCAAGGAAGCTAAGAGTTAGGCAGGGGACAGTGAATCTTGGAGGCAACTAGGGAGTGAATATTTTCAAAAAGAATGATAGAGTTTTGTAAATTTTAGTATTTATTGCTAATTGTTACCTGTTTAAGTTGAACTTCTTTATCATTAATCCATTGCAATAGTTGCTGGTAAGTGTGGTCGAGTGCTTTCCACTGAGCTTGCAATGCTTGCAATTTACACAACTGTGTTTCAGTCCATTGACAAGTGTGGGTCCAACGCTCACCTAGAGCTCGGAGCTGGTCTTCAATCTCACAAACACCTGAAACATTAACCACAGAGACGTGAATAATAATTTGGCATGGTTAAAATGTAAGAAAAGCCTTTTTTATCTGATCTTTGTCTAATCAAAAAGATTTCGTTACAAAACGATTATAAACTTTGGAAGTTAAATTTGAATCAAAATTTATGAATAAGTTTATATGATAAAAGAATAATTTCGTATGATTCAAAATTACCATTGTCCTGTTGGTCATCGTCAACGACTACAACACAGTTCGCCAAGGAGTCCACTAATGGTTGCTGGTCATCCAAATCAGCCTGCAGAGCTTTTACGGCAGCAATTTGAGCTATGATTTCTTTGGGTCCTCCACAGGCAGAGCCCATGTGGGAAATTCTATCTTCAGTCTGAGTGAGCCATTGTCTGAAATGTTTCATTGAAATCACAATAAAAAAAATCAACCATAAGCTAACTAACTAATGAGAAACCACAATTATTTATAATTATCAGGAATAAGGATACTCTATTCTTGAGAGATGAACAATCATTATTGAAATAAAATTCTGTTTTTAAACATTGGCAGATTCTCAAAATATCTTTTCGAATTATAAAAAAAATATTACATTACCTCAGTTTACTAATTTGTCCTTGTTGTCCATGCACTAAAGCAGCGTGGACAGCTGTCTGGTGGTCCATAGCACGGATTCGAAGTTCTTCCCATCTCTCTCTAAGCAGACGCATCTGCAACCGAACTTCTGCCGATTCTTCACGTGACAGCCGCCCTTCACTAAGAAGGCGAGAACCTTCTTCCAGCACATTACCGACCCTTGATTGATTCTCCGACAGCTCCAACATAAATCTCTGTAATATTTCAAAACAGAATAGTTATCAAAGAATTAATACTAAGCTTTTAACCGAAATAAATCATTTACTAATATCAATGATCGATATATTTTTTTATATTAATATGGTGGACACAAAACTATACAAGTATGAACATCATACTATTATGACTTGAATAATAAATTTTATCATTTTCCATCACCCAGATTACTTGAAAATCATAATGAATGAATGAATCACATAATGTATGTAATAGACTTTTATTAATAATTATAAATAGAAAACTGCTTATCCACCAATAGTTGAATATTTACTACTCATTCCACTGTTTTTCAATATATGAATGTTTAGTTTAGAAACATGTTTCTGAACTAATAACTAATGTAACTACTATGTTATGTTTGCTTTGATAATTTGACTAGAAATGAATTTTACTTAAATTGAAGCAATCAACACTTAAGTGAGTTAGATATTTAAATCTCTCATTATATGTAATTAACTAAAAATAATTATATTATATAGAAGGTTCTAATTAAATAAAATTAATAAGAATATTCCTCATATCACAACTAACCTCATGGTTATGAAAGTGCTCCTTGATCTGGTTTAGGTCGTCAGAAAGTGTTGGATTTGAATTTAGACGGTCCTCAGCCTCCAAAAGCCAAGTGAGAACTTCTTCAAGAGCTGCTCCATAGCCACCCAGTTCCACCGATGCATTTGTTGCTAAAGACAGGGGTCTACTGTGAGAAGACTGAAAAAAAAATCAAAAATATTTGTCCAATACGATTATTACTGATATGATAATGCTATGAAATTTACAAGAATACTCATTGTTATTTATTTTATTCTTATGGACTGCGGTGAACGTTGACCAACTTAATCAATCCCTTCCACTCGGTCATCTATCTCCATATGCTAATTGCTTATGTCTAAAGCACTTGTAAGCCATGTGACACCTCATTCATCCAGCGAAGTCGTGCCTTTCCTCAGAAGTAGAAAATGTGATGCATTTAGGAGGCTTCCACTCATCCATGTATGGTATGTGTTTGGTTCAGCATATGTGTTGAGTTTTGACATATTTAACAATTTTTAACTCAGCATAGAAATTATGGAGTTATCAAACTGATGGTTGTGCCAACAAGTCCAAATACAATCCTCAAAGAAGTCTTTCACGAGGATCTTAAAAATCAAACACTTTCCAGAGTCCATGGAGATAAGTGTCCAGGTCTCTGGGCTATACGCCAAAACTGACTTATACTTAAAATGTTATTAATGAAATACATAATAATTAAATTACCTCGACTGTAGGAGATCCTAGTGGACTAAGTTTGTCAGATTGAACGGACATGTCGATATCGCCGACGTCTTCTCCGGAATGTGGCAGTGATTGAAACATGCACATTACATACATCATTATAGACTTCTTATCAGGCACAGAAGTGTTCACATCTATAAAATTTAAATATTATTTAGTTACATTTCTTTGCTCTATTTTTATTAACAGAAATAATTGTTAGTAATAAATTAAATTCATCAAAAGGTGTACTTTACGCAGAATGTGTGTACATGTTTTATTAGCTTACCTTCAGGATCCAGCAATTTATCTATGCCAAGATGTTCTTGTGCTATTCTAAAAGCGTGCTCTAATCTGGCATTTGGATGCTTTTTAGCAACACTGGAGAAATCAAATAGGTGCGGTCGCCATCTGTGGATAAGCGCATTGAATGCTAGACCGTCTGACCATGATGTGGAGAAATTTTTGATATCCACTCCGGCGTAGCTCTGAAATTTATAAATTTTTATTATACACATTATTTTCTCGTGAAAAATGTACACAGTGAACTTTCTACATTAATCGATGATTGTTTTTACAAATACTGATAATCAACTAAACTTTTTCAATAGCATGGAAGTTAAGAAGTTGTGAGAACTGTTTCTTATTAAATCTTTCAACTACAAATAGAATTAGAATCCGTAAGGACTAAAAATATCACATGATTAAATTGCATATGATTTGACGCTGATCAAGTCGATCCATAATCGACAAAAGATCTTGGACGACACAATTAGGTAAATTGCGTTTTAAGCCAATAATTATTCAATATCGCCATATGCTGATCTTTTTAAGGACCTGTGCATTTTAGAGTTTTGACTTGTTATTGTTAGATCCACGAGGACCCCGGTTGAGAAACGCTGATCTTGAGAACTGAAAATAGTCAGTATTATATCAGGATAGGCATTGACCATATATATCTATTTACAAACCGCATTTAAGTAATTCCTTTATTGAACCTAGTATGAGAGTAATTTAAAAAAAACCCTTCTGTAAAATTTATAAATTGTCAGTTACGATTTTCTACCTATTATGGGTTTGTTAATAATATTGCGAGCAATTGACTTGGAAAATTTTCAACCTGGATTTCAATCTGATACCAGAAACATTGGGAATTAATACTGTAAACCAGGGGTCAGCAATCTGCAAGGCGTCGTGGTGCGGTCCACAAGGTTCTCTAGATTAAAATATTTGCTTACACATATCATTACAGTGTAATGACATTTGACCCAAGTGCGGCCCGCACTAATCCCCACGTAAAATATTTGGCACATTTACAACAAAAGGTTGCCGACCCTTGTTGTAAACAACCAATTGACCGAGATATTTTACATTACTCTTTGTTGCCATTTTCTTTAAACATTGGCATTAGAAGATTATTACGGTATAATACAAAACCTTCAACTCATTAAATAAATGTTGTAGTTACCCTCGAATTCTGTCTGCACCAAGCCAGCAATGTCTTCTCCAGATTGGTCTGCCGCAGTTCAGACATAAGGTCTCGCAGATGGTAATGAACTTGCCAGTGTAAAATTATACTCCACACCAACCCGAGTGTCAGTTTCGGGTTTCCGTCCACAATATCATCGCTACAGATATTGACTAGCTTTACATTGTTTTGCTCTAGGACTCCTAAGGCTCGGTTAACATTGTTAAGGTAGTGCACTCGCATGCGCCCTCGTTCTCGTCTCTGAAATCGTAATATAGATAGTACAGTATGGTACATATTGCATATTAACCGGATGGCTGCCACAAGCGTCTTAAGGCGCGAACATTTCCGTGAACGGTACGCCAATCATACATAAAATGACGTCTTCGGACGCACGCTTTGAACGGGATTTTACTAACGTAAATCAATTATGTTAAACATACAACTGTGTCGAACACACAACGACATCTATTGGGAATATCGTCCTATACTCACAATTGAAACAGTTTTCGTTTTTACTACTTGAAATGTAATTTGAAATAAGTCTGTCTCCGAGTATGAAGATGGCGCAAAATTCAGGGGTGGCAGTCATATTATCACAGTTTATACTACGGGCTTCCTCAAATAAACTCAAATAAACAATTACTTTTGAAATAATATTTAGTTCGCGTATTTTCTATGACAAAATTTGTGACAACCCTGATGTGTCATAAACATTTTAACATTGTTATTATGTATAAATGGCGGCACAATCGCATCGTCATCGGCGCACTCTTCATTTATTTGGTAAGTTTTAACAAATAAACTTTAAAACATTTTCAAAAACGATAAATTAAAAAATATATATAATTGCAATTAAACTCGTGGCGTGCGAGGTACCGCCATACATACACCTGCTGGCAGTTAAAAGGTTAACATCAATGTTATCGTTTCTGAAATATATATCTGCTAACCAAAGTAAACATTTTGGTTCAACGACTAAGCCAATGTACCAAATATTGTAAATCATCAAGTCAATAACACTTTCCAAACTAATAAATACCAAGGAATGAAATACTTACATATTGTTGAGCTGTTAATATCTCAAGCAAGGAAAGTAGTAGCTCCCCATTTCTAAGGTCTAGAAAAAGGTCCTCAACTAGTGATTTGTTGTTCTGAAAATAATAGAAAATTATTAAATGTGTGGTAGTATGTATAGTAGATTAGATACTTTCGATTTTTTTTTATCCATGTCCGATCCCAATGTGGAGAGCATGTCCTCCTAATGGAGATATTGGAGATATCTCAACAGATTTTTTCAACGAGAACTGTTTTTTACCAGTCTCTCAACATCAAGAAAGTAGTAGGGATAGAAGGATAAGGCTAGGACAGGACTTGTGGTAAACTAATCACTCTCACTACGCCCAGTTATTGAAGTATCGGAAGGATGGGAGAAAATTTTAGACATCACAGCTTTTGAACAGGAATTGATCGAAAAAATGATGTTGGTACTGAGACTCGAACCCGTGAGATCCGGCACAACGCTTACCGCTGCACCATAGGAGCCAAAGACTCTCATGATTTGAAACATAAAAAGGTTTTCACAAATTAATATAATGACAAAATTAACTATTTAGGGTAGTTAATTTTGTATTCTTAAGCCGTGGAATTAAATCTCAAAATTGTGAGTTATTATGTTTAAACTATCAACTATCAGCAAGCTCAAACTAACAAACAATAACGCCCATTGGAGATGAAGTGAGAAAGTGGTATTTTAGAAAAAAAAAGTAAGATGCATTGTAATATTTAACACATCTTAAAATATCGTAAAAGTGAAGAAACTTCAGTTAATACACATTGCAAGTGTTATCTCTGTAAAATAAAAATATGCAATCCAAGAAAACACCAAGTAAAGACGTGATTGTTTTACCATTTTACTTGTTGGCTTACCTCACCTCTCCAGGGTTCATATGATCATTCATTTTGTGAGGTGAGTGTGATTTAAATGGGATCTGGGTTGTACTGATTTATGGTGCAAAAGTTATAATTTTACCTTTATCAACTGCGAATTGATCCATTTGGCAAATGTTTTCTTTTGGACATCTTCTCTTTCATCTGAAATTAAAAAAAAAAACATTTTAAAACTATACTAACGTATTAACGAAAATAAAAAAGCATAATTATGCAGAAACTTTGTTCTAAGTATAAAAAAGCACCATTTAAATATTGCTTTTTCGTCAATTCAATAATGTCTAATGAAAAATCATAAAAATAAATCACACTGTTTATAAATACAACACCTTTCCAAATAGAATGGACAGTTAAGACATTAAAAGTGTGAGTGAAAATATCAAAAAAATATAAACATAGCATGAATAGTGATAGGGCAGTGACAGATAACCTTTTTACTAAAATGGCACATTTCAATCTTGCTCTGTTTAAAAAACTGGAAGCTAAGAATAATGATAAAAACACTTTTTATTTGAAACATATTTAACAAAATGATAATTATTCGCCCTTTCATAATATTTAAGTTTTTTTTATGGCAGGCAATATTGATGTGCTATAAATTCACCAGAGTGCCCGCGAGTCTCGGTTTGTTCACCACTGAGATAGAGAAAAAAATCGGGTAAAATACTGTAAATTGATTTTTAATTCCCACGTTTTTTATTGTTGCAAAATTATTTCGAGTTTGTTGGGAACCACTGCAGTGCCAAGATCTCTTAGTGCAGATCAGATAATATAGCACATCTGAAAAGGCTATTAGTTTCAAAAATCTGGTGGCATTGATATGTAACAACTGCATTAAAACAATTAGTTTTTAAAAAAATAAAAAAGGAAGTTTCTCACAATTTCACATGCAGCTATCACTTGTGTTCACATAATACATCGCTCGTTTCACACGAGCCAATTCTGTAAACTAAATAATTACATACCTAGCTACTTAGCAAACAGACAAAAACCAAAGATTAAGTGCGAAATAATAAAGTATTTTATAAGACGATGTTTGCTTAATGTAATAATTATGTTTTGATATACATACCATTATTTACCATATAAAGAAAGATTCATGAGATAAAATTATGCTAGAAGATACAATGTATAATATACATTATTGAAGTCACAATTTAAACATTTTCAGCGAATCTTATCTTAATACACTAATAGCAGTGGTGTAGTGGGGCCTGGTCGGGCCAGGTCTGTGACCCGGCACCTGAAAATGAGCCAAGGCGCCGCCCTGCCACCTTTTTGACTTGTAACGTAATTTTCAAGTACATGTACTTATTCAAAATAATGATCATAAAATTAAAAACCATTTAGACACAGATTTTACAAAAATAAACGTACACATGTAACGTGAATAAATACCACCACTTTTTCTAGGATCTTTCTTTTTAATTTTAATTGCTCGTTTTTATATTGATTTAATTGTTAAAACTTGTGGTTTTTTAACTTCGAACGGATATAAAAGAAAATAGGGAAGAAATCAATGACCGATCTGGTACCTATTTATTTACCACTACACCACTGCCTAATAGTAAAAGTAGTTTCTCACTGCTGTCACCATCGATTAAAAAAAAAAAAACAGTCATTTCAAACAGACAGGAATAATGTCGTTTTATCTTTGTGATACGTCTCTTGAAATATTTTATCACTAGACATATTGACTGATCTTCACAGCGCTTATGATATTAATCACAATAAAATACGCTTCTCAGAGACAATAATTTAGTAGGTAAATTTTTGTGACAATTCGATTTATTCCAACAACAAAAATTTCACATTCAAAGTATTGCATTTATATTCACGGTGTTTCGTAACAGATCCTTGAATGGGACAACATTATATATGAGGTAAACTGCGATATAAGCACAATGGTTGGATAAAAAAACTAAAGAAATACGCACTGAACAAGCGAGCTGTGAATAACTAATTGATCGAGATGAAAAATGTATGAATCGAATATTTTTTTATTTACCGTCGGAAAATAAAAGATGAAACAAACACAGCGCGGTCAGCATTTGTCAATGGATTGAATCCTGTCAACATATGGCTTACCACACCGCTGATGCTGTTGTATCAACCAGGGATACCGAACCATTGAACAAATATACTAATACAGAATATCATCGGTTCGGTGATTCTTCCTAGCACAAATTCTCGGTGCAAGAATACTCCGTACACCGCTTCTTCCGAACACAGATTCTTTCTTTCATAGAACCTACCGTGCATAGAATACTTCGTACACCGATTCTTCCGATCACAGATTTTTTGTTTACAAAACCTTCCGTACATAGAATACTTCGTACACAGAATATTCCGTAAGTTTCCGATAAGTCAATATGTGTTATTTTACCTACTATGTTCAAATATATCTCTTCTATAACTCCACAAAAGTACAAATAGAAAAAAATACTACTTTTCTCTCGGTAGGCAGATGTTTGCATATGGATTAAAAATAAATATAAACAATCTCTCAGTTCCATACAAATAAAACTCGAAATATGTTTGCATGACTGTCAACGTTGCAATAAATTTGAATTGAATTGAGATAAATGAGTAAATGATTGGCTGAAAAGATAGGGAAAAAATATCACTTTTTTACAACTTAGTTTAGATGTGTCAAAACTTTGGTCAGCCATATCTCAAAACTACCATTTTCTAGTTGTAGCACTATAGAACCAAACCATCGATAAGGATATGTCTAGAATATGACTAGTAGATAGACGCAAATCACTACGCCCCGTTTCTAGGAATCGCATGGCTGTAAGGTAATTTTACGAGTTCGGACAGAAATCCCTTGATTTATTGAAAAATGAAACTGCCAGTGCTGGGATTCAAACCCAGTCAATCACGTTGTCCACTGACCCGACAATTTAAGTTAAGTAAGAAATAATGTGGAAATATACATTTTAAAAAAATTAGCTTATCTTTTAGATGTGATATGGAATTTTATGAACGACATTAAATATTTCAGTGTACGCAAGTATTTAACAATGGTAAAAACATTTTTCGTGACCTTGGATATTTCTTGAATAAATTTAAACACGAATCCGTTGACGACCCCTGGTATTGAGATTCGTCACATCATCAGCGTAATAGATACCTTTACCGCGTAGCGTAGTTGATGATTTAAATACATCAGATCCACGCGTTTCGGGTTCAAATCGAATTCGTGGGAAAATTTTATGTCGAGATCCGAAAAATTAGAACGGTCGTGAAAAAATATATATACAGTATCTATCTATATATTAATAGTCGATAATGTCCGTCCGTCCGTCCGTCCGTCTGTAAATTGTCCCCGATTTTCCCTCCCCCTCCTCCGCCCCAACCCCGCTGTCAACCATTTTTTTATTCATACTAAATACATACTTTTTTCGTTTGTATATGGTCGTGATTCCGCCTTTTCGATGACGTCAAGAAAGACGGTCCTCCTCCCCCCCCCCACCCCATCCTGCCCCGCTGTCGCCATTAATTCATTAATTCATTTCTTCATTTTTCTCTGACGTCTATGTGTGAATTTTTGAAGTCAAACAAAATTATCGTACTAACCAAAAATATTCTCTCAAGCTGTGGGATTCGATACCATGCCCCAATTTTCATGCGCGACGTTCGGACAGCTTACACACTGATCTACGAATCCACTTGAGGAAAGCGATATAAAAACTCTATATAATTTAAATAATACAAAGCAAAAAATAAAAACGCGTTTTTAGTGAACTAATAATGACATCTGTGGGTGAAATCTTGCACTAAACGATTTTGAACTCTTCTGAAAATTCCAAGATTTCCACCTGCAGGGTTGTGAACGGCTATATAGGGCTGCTCAACTATAAATATTAATTTAATTAACTATTTATATATATATACGAAAAATGGTTGTTAGCAAACTTAAACATTATTCCAAATATTAAATAATTTACGAAATTTTCGCTAATACGAAAAATAGTTGTTAGCAAACTTAAACATTATTCCAAAAATTAAATAATTTACGAGGTATATTTCTGCTAATAGGAAAAATAATTGTTAGCAAACTTAAAAATTATACCAAAAATAAAATAATTTACGAAATTTCTGCTTCTAAGAAAAATGATTTTTAGCAAACTTAAACATTGTTCCAAAAATTATGTAATTTACAAGGACTATTTTTGCTACTATGAAAAATGGTTGTTAGCAAACTTAAACATTATTCCAAAAATTAAATAATTTACGAGGTCTATTTCTGCTAATAGGAAGAATAATTGTTAGCAAACTTAAACATTATTCCAAAAATTAAGTAATTTACAAGGACTATTTTTGCTACTATGAAAAATGGTTGTTAGCAAACTTAAACATTATTCCAAAAATTAAATAATTTACGAGGTCTATTTCTGCTAATAGGAAAAATAATTGTTAGCAAACTTAAACATTATTCCAAAAATTAAGTAATTTACGAGGTCTATTTCTGCTAATAGGAAAAATAATTGTTAGCAAACTTAAACATTATTCCAAAAATTAAGTAATTTACAAGGACTATTTTTGCTACTATGAAAAATGGTTGTTAGCAAACATAAACATTATTCCAAAAATTAAATAATTTACAAGGACTATTTTTGCTACTATGAAAAATAATTGTTAGCAAACTTAAAAATTATTCCAAAAATTCAATAATTTACGAGGTCTATTTCTGCTAATAGGAAAAATAATTGTTAGCAAACTTAAACATTATTCCAAAAATTAAGTAATTTACAAGGACTATTTTTGCTACTATGAAAAATGGTTGTTAGCAAACTTAAACATTATTCCAAAAATTAAATAATTTACGAGGTCTATTTCTGCTAATAGGAAAAATAATGGTTAGCAAACTTAAAAATTATACCAAAAATAAAATAATTTACGAAATTTCTGCTTCTAAGAAAAATGGTTGTTAGCAAACATAAACATTATTCCAAAAATTAAATAATTTACAAAATTTCTGCTTCTAGGAAACATGGTTGTTAGCAAACTTAAACATTATTCCAAAAATTCAATAACTTACGAAATTTCTGCTATTACGAAAAATAGTTGTTAGCAAACTAGAACATTATTCCAAAAATAAATAATTTACAATTTAAATACTGCAGGGCAGGGCTGTCGATATACGCCCCGAGATATTTCTTTTACTATCAGAATTTCTGGATTATTCAATAAATAGGTTAGTAATTTATTTTTCACGCCAGTAACTTTTCTGACTACTTAAAAATGCAAAAAAAATCCCTCCGTTGAGGTCAACGGGCTTACAGCTAGTATACATAATAAATGGAAGGACACAGCGGTGGTTTGCCAAAACGTCAACAAGGGGATCGGCTAATCATAAAACTATAGGCGATGTTCCGAGGAAAAGGTGGATTTTTTTATCACTCTCATACAATTATACGCGGTAATTATTAGGCAATAGAATTTTTTTAACATACTTAAATAATGTAACAATACACAAAATACCGTAAAGTAATTAATATCAATAGAGTTCCAAGATTAGCGATAAAAAATGTACTATTATTTTCACTCTTATTCCTTAACCATCGTAGACAATAAAATATATGTCAGACTATTGTAAGAAACACGAAATCTATATCGCTGCATTTTTTAATTTAAATACAATGCATAGTTATATAATACATAGATCTGAGAATATTTTATATTTTCAATTTAACAACGGGCTCGCCGAACTACGCCAAATTTAACAAAGGGCTCGCGCGATCCCTTACAGTCTACCTCTGGAATGACACGTCATCAGTTACAATCGTATAATTAAATTAAATTCGGTAGTATATTTAAGTTGATCAATTTATTACAAAAATAACAAACGATTAAAAGCAGAACAAATTTATCCGTAAAGGGAATATAATTTTGAGTTCTGCCATGTGAATGGCAATTGTATTAGTAAAAAAAATATATTAATTTAAGCCGCTAGAGCTGACAATGTATTATTAAGTATTCTAACAGACGATGTAAAAACAATGGATTTAAAAACAGTCGATCAACCCACACACAATTTTTTAATTATTACTAAACTAAACCTAAAAATATGTATATAAATTTGTCGTACTTAATTTCATTAAACTATGTGCAAAGATACTACTAGACTTCTTGAACGACCTTAAAGTTATTAAGTATATAACACTACAATTATACACCAGGTGGAAGTGCCTCCTATCATTATTTGCTTAAAATTCTCCTTTTAAATTTGACGTGGACCGTGCGCAAATTCAGTATTGAACTGTGCGTTACAAATATACATTATATCAAGACAAATAAATGTAAAGTTTAACATTGTAATAAGATTCATGCAATAACTAACGAAATAAGAAATTATCGTTACGTTGCAGATACCTTCATCGCGTGTTATTTATCAGATCACGGTAAGTCTAGTCTTAGGTCTATGTATTCAATGCAAATTAAGTACATATTATATTTTAATAGTGTCATGAAAAGTAGAGTAGAGATCTTGCTAGCATTGTTTATAAGACTTACATACCATAAACACACAGCGTGTAAGAAGTCACTATTGAAAATTATTTAATGGTGCGAAACATTCAGATGATGCTGAGAACAATTGTTCATATTGATATTGACAATGGAAAACCACCTATGCATAACCACATCACCTCCATGTGGAGTGACATAATGAAATATCTGGATACAATTATATCTACGTAGGTATAATAAATCAAATCTATTTTGAGATTTCTATTTTTTTTAAGTATGTCCGCTCCCAAAATAAAGAATATTACAACATAAGTTGTTTTAATTTAAGATTTCGATTGAAGGTGTGTGACGGAATTTAATCATTAAATATGGAAACAAATTAGATGGTCAGAATTTAAATCAATTTTTGGTCAGAATAAAAATATTAAACGGTCAGAATATTTAATAACAATTTTGGTCAGTAGGTTCGGTTAAGTTAGTTTTTTTTTTAATTTCATTTAAATTATGATTATTTATTCTGAACGATATATTCGAGTTCTGACCATGTAATAAAAATTCTGAACAGCGTTATTAAAATTCTGACCAGAAAAATACGAGCCATTAAATATTAACGATTCAAATATAATTAATTGTTACAATAAATAAAACATTTCTGTGTTAAATCAAAATTATTAATTTGAGATCAAGACCGATTTCATGCTCGCTTCAGTTGATAATCCTTGTCATGAGCGAAACTGTTCTGGTAGTGCTATTCCCGCGTATATGATACTTATTTTGAACAGTCTGAAATAGTCGACACAATCACGTTTTGAATATACAGACCGTTCAACACAATCAGTATACTCAAAATGTGATTGTGTTGAGTATTTCAGACTGTCCATAATAAGTGCTATGCACGCGGGAATGGCATTACTGTACCACATATTTACCTTATCGTTATCGCTTTGTCTCTTTTTTAAGATCCGTTAATTGATTGAAAATCGATGTGTGAAAGTAAACGTTCAGGAGTCGAACCCGTGGACACCGTGATTGAATAAAACGAACTCCGGAGAGCGTTGACCACTGGATTCAGTGGCGGATTAAGCAAATGGGAGGCCCAAGGCAAAATAAAATTCGGAGGCTGTGATTTTCGGATAAGATAAAAATGTCAGAAAATTACAATTAAAATAATACAAATATATAAAAATCTGAGCATAAAGTATATATTATATAAGCTATTTTTACGGCCCCAGGCGCGCGCCTCGTTTGCTTGAATGGGAATCCGCCACTGGCTGGGCCCCACAACGAAAGTAGTAGTAGAAGGTAATAGATAATAATAAATATCTGGCAATTATTACTATCGTAATGAAACTAGTACAATTCGAGAGATAGTGGAAGGCGTGGAGGTTATCAATGAAAAATAACCTAACGCGTAAGTGAACGCTGATAATAACTGACAATGCATCATTTATACATTATTTAAACAGGCAACGCTTTCAGAGTTAATAACAATCATTTTCAACAAATAGATATTCACATATCAGAATGATATCAGTCAATTTATGATATCTAGGTTTGTCAGATTGTGAATGTGTCATTGATGCTGATCGCATTGCGTCGGTTGTTGATTGTTCCACCAACACCACCCGTTATGTGTATGCATCCACTGTTTCATGGCCACCTTTAATTGAATGAGGAAGGAAACGACTAATAAGAAGACCGAGGACGCGTATGATGAGGGGATAAAAAAGAACGCCGAAGACCATATCTAAATACGTGACAAGGAACTGGGACTCCAGGATGAGAAAATTGCGACGTGAGTAGCAAAGCCATAAAATATTATTTTAAATAACCTTCAAAGTGACTTCTAAGGTTTCACTTTGAATTTTTAGTGAAGAATAAATGATAAAACATTTAGCTGATACAAAAATTGATAACGAGCATTATCAACTGAGCCTTATCTGCCCTTAAACTTATCAGTTGATATTAGGGAATATGTGTCGAGACATCCCGGGACTTGTCGGGTTTATTGCTGTCTTAAGTCCCGGGACTTTTTTGGAAAATGTCCCGGGAATTGTGACTGATTTATAATGTGCTAATAACATGTACATTTTAATTTTTTTTTAAAATCTTGTGGTTAAGAAACCCTCAAAAGGACTGATGTGTATTGAATGAAAGCAGGTATAAGAGGAGAGACTCAATAAAAACGGACACGACATGGTCGGGACGTGACACTTACCCGGGGTTTAAAAAAAATTAAGTGTGCATATATAAAAGTGATCTGATAGAAAAACAAATGTTTGGGATTTATAATTTCGTAGAAGTTTAAAATATTATGTGTTTATATATTGTAATATAAATGTAGCAAAAGCAAATTACAATACATTAAAAATAAATGTTCATGCCTGATGTTGTTTTATTTACAAATGTTTTTTCACTATTTCACAAAGATACCGATGTCTCAATGGGAAAAAAGGTCTAAAAGCTGTATTGTGAAGTTACGGTCATAAATTTACCCCTGACGGCGGCTTCGTTGATATTAAATTTACCGTTATCATCCCTTCTTAGTAAAAATTAGCCGTAAGCATTGCACATATTCATTACATAAGAAAAATAATAATTATTAAACATTGTTTTTAAAAAACGCATTTTTTACTAGTGCGTACTTTTAAAAGGCGCCGAGTGTAAGTATGTAATACATAAATACATACTTGCAAATATTTAATTTTAATAAAACTATAATTTTATTGAAGGAGAAATAAAAGTCTCGACTCTCGAGTCCCGGGATGTCCTGGGACTTTGACTCTATCACGCCTCGAGTCCCAGAACTTTGAAAACCTCGAGACTTCAGAATCCCTAGTTGATATCAGTAGTCGTACCAATAAATAATATGGAATAAGTACAAAAAGGTTTTATTTTCCTTATAGAAGGTTATGAATCCAATATTCCAATCAATACTTTTACATTAGTTACCAATTCAATTGAAAATGAATCCAAGTAAATTCCCTTCCCGAGACTTGACAGTCAAAACTGGCATACTATTAGTAAATGGCATTGTGCTATAGCGGTGGGCGGGCATTTTTATAATACTACAATAAAATACATAGCTAATAAAATTTGAAAACATTTTTAATGCCATAATCACGACACGAAAATAATTAGATAAACTTTGCCATTGCGTACATTAGTATGGAACTCGTTACAGCGACAAACAATAAAGAATCAATTGAAACTATTAAACTTGTATTTTACTAAGAGAACATGTTGAAACTGCATCATCAATAAATGATTCCCACCGGATTCATTCATGCCGCGGAGAACGGCATAGCAGTTGTAAGCAGAAAATATTGTTATTACAGTTCGATCAACGTATTATGCCAGACTACCTTTTTTTACATTCAATCGAGTTCTACCGGCCGCCGTTGAAACAACGACCGATCGCAACTCACGGGCGATCCAAAAAGCGGAGGTACATTTATTTTTCTGCGATTATAGGTACTAATAAGTTGTTAGAATGATTTAATATCTCAACATATACATACAATATGATTGTGCAATATATTTATCTTTCATAGTAACGTAATTATATAGCATGTGGTATTTCCTGCTGTATGCCGTAAATAAGATTGCCAATGAAAGTGAGCAGTGTATTTTGAATATATTTTAAGATAACTCGTGATAGTTATGAACAGGGCTGTGGAGTCGCGTGAAAAAAAGACGACTTCAACTCAGACTACAGCTTTAAAATAATTGACGACTCCGACTCCGAGGAAATTTTTCAATAATTTCATTTTAACCTATATATATATGTATACCATCAGATCATCTTTAGTTAGCCAAGCATGAAATGTTAACATTTTTGACTATTTTGTTTAATTACACATAATTAAATATATTTTTCAAAGAAAAATCGAGCCGCTCATTTTTCACGACTCCGACTCCGGCCAAAATACCGCGACTCCGCGACTGCGACTCCGACTCCACAGCCATGGTTATGATGTAATAATTATCTACTGGCAGTTGTTACCAAAGAATTGAATGTGGCTCATTCACAAATAGAAGTTTTTTTAATCAAACACTGAATTAACATATAAGTATTGAGCGACATTCTACTGATACAAAGATGCATCTTTTCAACGTGACGTTAAAATCTTGACAACAACCAGACATCATAAAAAAAACAATTGATACGTTCTACATAATATACTAAGAGAGCGGTTGGTAGTGCGTTATAAAATAAAATATGCGGAAAATTTAAACAAAAGTACAACAATCTGAAATCAGAATGATATTAAAATGTAATCAAAAATGTTGGGAAAATACACAATAAGTTTGACTAGCAGATGTGTTTCTCGATATTATCATCGTTAGTCTTTAATAATTAGACAATTTTAACGAAACTGATATGTATAAATTAACAACATACTAAATTTATAAAAATATTGTACCACAACTCGTCAACTGTACTATACTGCGGTACAAGGTAAGAGAATAGATGCATAAATTTATTGGTTTAGTTCTCGCATATTCTATTGCACCGTGGGTCGCGAAGAAAGTGCACGTTGAATTCTTACAAGCTTGCCCTGCGATTGGGTGGCGTGGGCGCGTAATACTAGGTCTGCCCTAAGTCGTGGGCGGGATTCGAACCCAGCGCCCAGCGGTCAGGAGAACCTCAAGCGCTCGACAGGCGCCCACGGAATAAATGCCAAACGGGTACCCTGATGCAGTCGTACTCGCGTAGAAATTACCTTCGATTAATTTTAATGAAGATGCGTTTGGGAGGTGATAGCACATCGATCAACAAAATTCATTTTAAAACGACATTATAAAATCAATTATTATTCCGGTTAGATCTTAGAATCTCTCGAGAATTCATTGGTAAAGAAAGGATAAGGGAAAAAAACTTTCAAATTATATGAATTAATTTATTTTCTTTTATAGATGGCACTTAAATACTTGAGACTTTCTTTACTGTCACTGAAAATTTATCACGCGGTCAATTTCTTATGTAGATAATTTGTCGCTGTGACAATCTAAGTCAAGTAACAATATATCTTGAACAATGTTATTCCACTTGCTGTTACAAATTGTGACACATGTTTCACCTGTTTCGGAAGCATTATCGTAAACCTTGCGATGTTACATTTTGTGACGCATCAGGTGGAATAACAAAGTTATCAAATTTTATTTTATATTAACTTTTCCGGTTCTAAGCTCAAGAAATGCGACCCCAATACCCACATTTTCTTAAATATCTATTTTAATATGGGTGATACAATGTTTATAATTAAGGTATTCTTATATCCTAGTTTTTTGGACCTTTTTTAGTTTATATAAATACGCGATAACGCGATGCGATAACGAGATAAGCGCCCGCTTATCAGCGATCGTTAGTAAGATAACTACGCGTGAACGCATCAGTTGCAAATACATATTTGCACTGAAATGATGTCTTTTTTACACGCAACTTAAAATATGATTATTTATTAAAAAAACACGGATTTTTATAAAAAAAAAAATGTATGAGGAATGATGCAGAGAGATATTTGAAAGCCCTTAGACTATAAGAATAAGGTCAATAATGAGGAAACCACTGGGGTACCTTAACGAGCCCCATCGGCAGAAAAGTATTTTTCTAGTCTCCGAGCCGCGAGAGTTAAAAATGAACTTCCACTAGGTTACCGCCCAATGCTTCGAATAAAAAATACATGTAAGTATGTATATTGAAATGGTTTTCTTTGCCATATTTAAAATATATTGTTCTCAATATCATAATTTTATCTCCTTAATAAAAGACGATTCGAACAGAATGAAACAATTAAATGCAACGAGAATAATTCTTTTAAGCACATATAACTTGCACGTGAGCAGCGACAGTTCGTCTGTAGAGGACTGCAAGTGACATTGACAACCCTACAAAAACAAGACACCACCGTTTAAAAGTTGCCTGACGACATGTCTTAGTGAGTACAGTAAAATTGCAGTTGGCGCATACGTGACAACTTCTTCCATGATTCGTGGTGTACGTTACCCTGCCTGTGCCGGATACCAGATATCCCATACCGACTTCAAAGTCATATAACGAGTCTAAATGTAATGATACAAATCGACATATGAGTTAACATTTCAATAGTTTTAAAAACTAATTGTGTCAACAAAGTTTTGATGAAAGTTTCACCAAGTTTTGACAGTTTCCGCTGACGCTTTCCTTTGAGTTTCCGCTCAGGTGCAATAATAGTACGTTGGGTGTGTTACTGCTAAAACATCTAATTGTATTTCTGTACTGGATTTAATCTAATATAGTAATGCAGTGAACCTTATGTAGTAAGTGTTGATTTGTGAAAACCTTGAACTAATTGAGGTTTTCTTCTTACAATTATATAGGGTCTGATTACAGTTTTTTTTATTTGAGATAAAAATGTTAAAAAGAATAGGTCAACTGATAAGTTGACAATGATAAGAGTCGATCTTATTAGACGCCTGAATTCAACACAAGATTGTTATCAATTTTCAACAAATTATAGTAAGCTAATAACTGACAAGGGTTTCTGGACGGGACCCGACTAGACCCAAACCAGAACCCACCGGGTACCCCCGGATTCGAGTTCCTATAATTTAAGTTATAAAATTAAATATCTTTTGTAGAAATCAAATTGTATTATTACATTTTAAATTATTCAATTTAACTAACAATATTTCGGGAAAAAAAACAGAAGGAAAGTAAATAACTTTAAGAAATATTCGACCAACGAGTGTGTGCTGTTTTGGGCTTGCGGAAGATCGCGTTTGAAATAGATTTTGCCTGGTGTCCATCGTAAGGGGAATATGCGTCTTTGAATAATTTTATTTGGCAATAAATCATTCAAAATAATTGATTTTGGACCCGAACCTGACCCGACTTTGACTCATCAGGCTTACAAAATATTGTACCCGGAATTGACGGTTTTAATTAAAACTCGAATTGTCAGAAAACCTACAACTGACAGTACAGTATTATATTCTTTTAATAACTCATTTTGATAAAAATAATTTCAATGTATTTATAGGTTTTATGTTGTAATTAGAATGAGTCGTGGTCCCACTCTTTCCTGGGTTTAAATATAACAATCTGAAAAAGTGTTATATAACAGAAAAGTAATTTTAACTTCAAAATACTAATTATTTTTATTTGGCTTACGTAAATTGAAGAGGGAAGATCATTTTCATGGACCGGTTTAGACGGAACATTGAAATTTTATAAATGTTATGATTCTTGTCCTGATAAAATATTTAAAAATCTGAAAATATTTTTTTTTAAATATTCAGTCATGTATGTAATGGAATCGAATTTATTTTTTTAGTTCTAGTGTTCAATCCGTGAGAAAACATTACTCACTGCAATAATTTTATTGTGTGCTTTTATTCAAAGCATTAACTTGATACTATCTTCTTTCCCCTCCCGGACATAAAACCTAGAGCCCGCGACTTTAGTCAATCATTAGTCACGGTGCCATAGTTACCACACCTCCTGAACGTTCAATGCAACAGGTTATTTTAATTGTTTTAACTTAACATAAAAGAGTTTTTCTTTCAATCGCCACCCTCAAGATCCGCTTCACTATTGGATGACGGGGTAACCAATCACACACTTCGTTGTTTTCGGTTCTGTGCTGTATTCATAAGATTTACTCTAATAGACATTCAATTTAGTCAACCTTTTGGTATCACACTAATAATATGATGATAGTTTTACGGAGTGAGGTCTAACAGTTTCCGGCTTGAACACGTTTATTATTATAATTTAAGATTTCGACTGAAGGTGCGTTGGAATTTTAATATTAAATTTGAATCGTTCAAAAAATATTATACACAGATTTTGTCATTAACGACCCGGGTTTCACCTTTCGGCGTCTTCAGGCATTCAAGTGGACGGATGAACTTGAACTGACGCTTAGTAAATGAATGTTTCGTGTTTATATAAGAAAGAAATGCATCACAGATCGGGACATTCACTATTTCGAAGACTTTTATACATTTACACATTTTCGTAAGTCGGGATTTTAGAGGAACTTGCAATGCGGGACTCGGGATTTGTCGATTGAACTCGGGACAGTCCCGCTCAAATAGAGACGCCTGGCATCCCTGTACTAAAGTGGTACTGAAAAATTAATTGGTCGTTCTATAAAACGTAGTTAAATAAATGGTGTCGATATTATAATAAAAAATAAAAATGATTCGATTCCATTTCCTCTTTAGTATTATACTAGCTGTAAGCCCGTTGACCTCAACGGGGGGATTTTTGTTGCATTTTTAAGAAGTCAGAAAATTACAAACCTATTTATTGAATAAGCCAGAAATTCTAAAAATAAAATAAATATATCTCGGGGCATATATCGACAGCATGCCCTGTTGTATTTAAATTGTAAATTATTTAATTTTTGGAATAATGTTGAGTTTGCTAACAATTATTTTTCCTATTAGCAGAAATATACCTCGTAAATTACCTAATTTTTGGAATAATGTTTAAGTTTGCTAACATTTTTTTTCGTAGTGACAGAAATTTCGTAAAATATTAAATCTTTGGAATAATGTTCAAGTTTGCTAACAATCATTTTTCATAGTAGCATAAATCGACCTCGGCGCATATATCGACAGCCCTGCAGTTTTAAATTGTAAATTACTTAATTTTTGAAATAATGTTTAAGTTTGCTAATAATCATTTTTCACATGCAAAATGGTATAAATTAATTGCACATTTTATCAAAACAAAATTATCAATTTTCCATGTTACAATCAAATGCATATTTATCAAATTAATAAGAATAAATTAACTTCACTAATTCGCCAAACGGAGCTTATTTTTAGGAATATATGAGTCTTTAAGGGAACCAAACATAAAAATGGTGAAACTTTTCCATTTGACTTTTAAGTGCAATTACGTTTTCAATTTTTTTTTGTGGGAACTGTCATCAACTTTTAATTTTATGTGAAAGTTTTTTCAATAAATAAGCATAAAAAAGTAATACAAAATAACTTAGATTATTCCACGTATTGTGCTACAAACTGTGACACGTGTTTCGCCTATTTCAGAGGCATCCTCAGACAGACTTACTTTCAGTAAGTAAAAGTAAGTCTGTCTGAGGATGCCTCTGAAAATGGCGAAACATGTGTCACAGTTTGTAGCACAATACGTGGAATAATCTAAGTTATTTTTTATTTTATATTCAAATGAACTTCCACAAAGTTACCGACGAATCCATCGAAAGCATAAACAATGTATTTTAGAGAAAAAATGATTTAAATTATGCAATAAAAAGGGTGGGTTCAGTTCACTTTTTCCCATCATCCTAACTTGGCTCACTTTCCGTATTTTAATCTCGTTGTCCCCAATCTATCAAACTATTTCGCTTACTTTATTTATATTACTATTTGAGCATAAATTTACCTTTTCCAAAGCATAGACTCGTTTACTCGTTATTTAAAACAAAAGATACAAAATTATTAAATTATCGGGATAAATTCTAAATACCCTCTGTTAAAACGTAAAATATTTAATAGCCCTCAGCATACATATGACACACATGGAATATTTGCATTTAACTGTCGAAACTATATTATGTAAAATAAACCACATTCATATTTGACAGACGTCACAATCTTGAATAAAAACAATCGAAGTCAGTTTGTGAATCACAAATATCGTTCCATTTTCAAATGCTTGATTTATATAATGTATTTTTATCGCCTTGATATTTATGACGTTAGCTCAGTTGATAGAGAGCTCGACTGGTAATCCAGAGTTCTGTGTTCGATCCACGGTCGCGGCGTTTTTTTGTATGAAATTTTTTCAGCGATATGATTTGTTTCGTCAAATAATAAACAGTGTATTGGGAAAATATGTCTTCAGTATGAATAAAAATATTGCGTCAGCGGAGCTGGTGAAGGAGGGTGTGGGAAGGGGCAGGGGAGGGAAAATCGCGGACAATCATTCAGACGGACGGACATTAACGACTATTAATATATAGACTAGCTGTAAGCCCGTTGACCTCAACGGGGGGATTTTTGTTGCATTTTTAAGAAGTCAGAAAATTACAAACCTATTTATTGAATAAGCCAGAAATTCTAAAAATAAAATAAATATATCTCGGGCCATATATCGACAGCATGCCCTGTAGTATTTAAATTGTAAGTTATTTAATTTTTGGAATAATGTTGAGTTTGCTAACAATTAGTTTTCCTATTAGCAGAAATATACCTCGTAAATTACCTAATTTTTGGAATAATGTTTAAGTTTGCTGACAATTTTTTTCGTAGTGACAAAAATTTCGTAAAATATTAAATCTTTGGAATAATGTTCAAGTTTGCTAACAATCATTTTTCATAGTAGCATAAATCGACCTCGGCGCATATATCGACAGCCCTGCAGTTTTAAATTGTAAATTACTTAATTTTTGAAATAATGTTTAAGTTTGCTAATAATCATTTTTCACATGCAAAATGGTATAAATTAATTGCACATTTTATCAAAACAAAATTATCAATTTTCCATGTTACAATCAAATGCATATTTATCAAATTAATCAGAATAAATTAACTTCACTAATTCACCAAACGGAGCTTATTTTTAGGAATATATGAGTCTTTAAGGGAACCAAACATAAAAATGGTGAAACTTTTCCATTTGACTTTTAAGTGCAATTACGTTTTCAATTAATTTTTGTGGGAACTGTCATCAACTTTTAATTTTATGTGAAAGTTTTTTCAATAAATAAGCATAAAAAAGTAATACAAAATAACTTAGATTATTCCACGTATTGTGCTACAAACTGTGACACGTGTTTCGCCTATTTCAGAGGCATCCTCAGACAGACTTACTTTCAGTAAGTAAAAGTAAGTCTGTCTGAGGATGCCTCTGAAAGAGGCGAAACACGTGTCACAGTTTGTAGCACAATACGTGGAATAATCTAAGTTATTTTTTATTTTATATTCAAATGAACTTCCACAAAGATACCGACGAATCCATCGAAAGCATAAACAATGTATTTTAGAGAAAAAATGATTGAAATTATGCAATAAAAAGGGTGGGTTCAGTTCACTTTTTCCCATCATCCTAACTTGGCTCACTTTGCCGTATTTTAATCTCGTTGACCCCAATCTATCAAACTATTTCGCTTACTTTATTTATATTACTATTTGAGCATAAATTTACCTTGTCCAAAGCATAGACTCGTTTACTCGTTATTTAAAACAAAAGATACAAAACTTTTAAATTATCGGGATAAATTCTAAATACCCTCTGTTAAAAAGTAAAATATTTAATAGCCGTCAGCATATGACACACATGGAATATTTGCATTTAACTGTCGAAACTATATTATGTAAAATATACCACATTCATATTTGACAGACGTCACAATCTTGAATAAAAACAATCGAAGTCAGTTTGTGAATCACAAATATCGTTCCATTTTCAAATGCTTGATTTATATAATGTATTTTTATCGCCTTGATATTTATGACGTTAGCTCAGTTGATAGAGAGCTCGACTGGTAATCCAGAGTTCTGTGTTCGATCCACGGTCGCGGCGTTTTTTTGTATGAAATTTTTTCAGCGATTTGTATCGTCAAATAATAAACAGTGTATTGGGAAAATATGTCTTTAGTATGAATAAAAATATTGCGTCAGCGGAGCTTTGAGAAGGGAGGGGGAAGGGGCAGGGGGAGGGGATATCGCGGACAATCATTCAGACGGACGGACATTATCGAGTATTAATATATAGATTATTGGGCCGAAAACTAACATAAAAATTTCACGGTAATATTTTTTATCGACGATAATGTTACTAATCAAATTACACTTTCTTATACGACCAGTGGAATAGTAAAAATATTAAATGAAATAGTATCATAATTATTTATTTTCCTCCTATATGAAATTTCTACATTCAACTGCTCTATTTTAAGTAATTTTCATGTAACAATGATATTTTTTAACCTCTTGAAAATGGTGATACAATAGTTTATATTGAGACTTAGTAAGGTAAATACTGTGTGATAGTATCACTGATAATAGAAATAACTACAGAGATAAGATAAAAATTGCAAGTTGTCGCTAGAATCAGTACTTTTTTAATTTCATAGAATACTTTTAAACATACGGAAATTTGATACTCAACATATTTTCGGTTGACTAATTATTGTCGGGTAACAAGTGAGGTATTAGTCTTTCGGGCTCGGAGCAGGGGTGGGCTGGAGGGGGCTCGGAGGGGCTCGCGCGAGCCCCTTGTTAGTTTAAGAGAAAACAATATTCTCAGATCAAATTAGAATATATTTGCAATTTCTGACTTATATATTATCTACGACAGCTTTGGTATACAGAGTAGTACTTTTTTAGCCATTTACATTGATAATTTTATGATAAATTGCATATTTTTCATATTTTAGGTGTATTAAGTAACAATCGATTGCTTATTAAGTATCACATATAATTAAATAGGAGTGATAAAAAAATTCACTCCTTCCCCAGGACACCGAGAATTGCTTTGAAATTAAGCGAGCCCTTTGTTAACGTATTGGCAGCCCACCGCTGGCTCGGAGCGGGTAATTTTATAAAATTTCGGCCCGTGCAGACCTCTAGTAGGTACCTACCAATACGTCACACGATAATATAAAACATAATAACAAAATACAACTGTGTCTATACATCAAAAATGACAGCATTTAATTGTCTAACACAAATCACACTGTAACGATTTGTCCCAGAAATACCAACTGTACTTTTGTCTAACTCACACACAATCAAAATACAAAAATAAATGCCAAAATTATTGTGTCACAAGAACTCTCTCTTTTCGTGTACGAAAAACGGTTACTTTTTACGACACTATACCGTGATAGAAGACAGTTTCCTTAATCCCACACAAAGAAATTTCTATATACGTTTAAAACTAACGAAAGAATCTAATGAACTACTAACAATTATAAATTACAGTATAATATACGTGTCTTGATTTTTTTTTCGAAATGTATATGGTGCAAATCGCGACATAGCACACACAAGCACTGTCATCGCATTGAGTGAATGTTGACAGATGTCACTGCCACCTGGTAATAAGTTACTGGTTGAAAATATACGTGTTATACCAGTTTTAATGAGTGAGAATTTTCAATGGTGACTATTATGTTATCGATGACATTTTATCATTTCTTTTATATTGTATGCTTTATTTCTACGTGTGGTATGGATACATGCAGGTCTATTTTCATGTGCATAAGAATCTAGAAATTTATTTTGGACTTTCTGAAATACGCAAGACCGTCACGGTTAGGGCCTCCAATCCCGGGATCCCGTCCAATTTTGTGATTCAAAATCCCGGGATTTCGGAATTAAGGAAAAATAAATAAATACATAAAAAAGTCTCATTTTTTTTTAATTTTTGGAATTCGGTAAATTTCTAGGTTTTTGAAATCGGCAAGCGAGTAAAATTTTTGAAATCTGTGCAAGAGCTACAAAAAAGATGTCACATTTTTTCATTTTTGGAATTGGGAAGTGATTAATGGTTTTTTTACGTTAGATATGTAAATAGAAGAAAATCAAATTCATAAAAGTAAACTACTAAGAAATCTAATTTGAATGACTCAATTCCTGATGTTAACACGTCTAAATGTTAGATACAACTGATACAAGTGATCTAGGCTTTTATATGAATGAAAATCGTCGATTCTGCGGATGAACATGAAGATCATTCAGTATGCTTTATATGGAACGTGAAACAATGGTTGCGCATTCATCGCGCAAACGTTTATAAACAATGCAACTGAGGAAATATAGCGCCGCGAGACATTTTTTACACAATGTGGCGTGACATTAGAAATTAGCGTCAGAAAGAAAGTTATTCATTGCATCTCACGAATAAGTTAATATTGCGTGCAAGCCCTGAACCAAAATTAAAAGGTTTCATTAGGTCATTAATTTCAATAAAATATAGAAAAGTCCATAGTTTCTCAAAAATTTTGAGCCCGTGTCCCCCTTACCCGTTTTTATATAAGCATATAAGCTTATCGAGACTAGTGGACACAATTATTTCGGAATCTTTGAAAATTTTGCTCGCTAGCAAATTTCAAAAGTTTACCCAGGAATTAACGGATTTCCCAAAATGAAAAGACGCGATTCGCTTTTTTTAGCTCTTCCTGGAATTTCAATTTAAAAAAAAACCCGGAATTGTCAAAAATGTGGGACCTCTCTCGCGGAGTTCAAACAATTCCATATATTTGCCAATGACCCCAAAACTGTGCTGTTTTTGCACGGTTGAGAAACCGTGATACAATCAATACATTAAACTTAATTTTTGATTAGTAAAATAGCGTGAATGTACAAATTATTATTAAACTAAAAAAATAGGCGATCATTAAAATACATTTTGTAAAATAAATATCTTGAATAGGTTGGATTCATTTAGCAGAATCAGCATATTTAGTGAATATTTTACAGTCAATAATCAGAATATGTTTTATCAAGTTTTCCTGCTATTCATTTTTCCTCTTATAATTTGCGTGAAATCAACAAGGCAAATACAGAGAACATCGGTATAATAGCTTATAATTAAGACAGCGTTAAAATGTGTCGAAATGCGACAATTGGGAGAGGAAAGGATTAAAATAACAAAAATCCTGTGATGTCATACATGGACGACCCCGTTATTATGTCAGCATATAAGATTTTCCGTTTAGTAAACGAAAGTTACTTGATTGAGGAATTCTGCTACATACTGAATCGCGTATGTAGAAATGTGTCGATAGCTAATAAAATTCATCAATAAACACGACCATAAAAAAACGACATCTTTACAAAACAATCAATCATTTTACGACTCGCATTTATTTTGATATCAAGTACCAAAAACGTCGAACGCAAAACGCTGTGTGAGCCGTAGGTCATACGGCATGCACAAATTTACTTTTCCGAAAGTCGCAATGGCTTATCGAATCGTATGTACCAGATGGTAATGGCGCAAATAACTCTGTACTCGTGGAGAAATGTTGAACGATGGCTATAAATGTCGAAATGGAATCCAATTATTCGATTTATTACAGACCAGAGAATAACTAAATAGCATTAAAAAACATTTGGAAAAACGCATTGACGTATTTTAATACAGCGGTCATTATTTTTCAAATCATTGTAAGAATACATTCCATAATTTGATATCGCCAGTTAATTCTAAGCTTCTTCTTGAACTATAAAATATATCACACATGATGCGTATGAATTTTGGATTGATTAATACGTTTTATTGGAGTGGCCAAGTGGACGTTCGTCCTTTTGTTTGAATCCTCGTATTGAGACTTTCATAATTTGATATTTAATCGATTTCTGTCAAAATAAAGTTTACTTTCCCTTACATCCATCAGATCTTAAAAAACGGAACGTACATACAACGATTAATTAATTACTAACCCTATACTTAAGACCTAGCTCTTTTCAAAAAAGATATGTTTGTACAAGTATGTAATTCTCGTAATAAAAGCAGTTTGTGTTTAGTTGTTCAACTAGAAGTCTATTTGGGAGTGGACATGGTTAAAAAAAGTAATTCAAAATGTTCATGTTTCCCTTTATACTAGGGCATCCAATCCCGTAATCTCGGATCCGGGATCCCGTTCAATTTTCTGATCCCGAAATTCCGGGATTGACATGGTCGCGATCCCGGGATTTCGGGATTGAGAAATTTGGAGTAAATCTCGAAAAGTGAGATGAAATTGGCAAATTGTCGATTCCAATTTCCCCGGTGAGCTAAAAAAAAAAAAAAAACGAGGTTTCGTGAGAATTCGGGGAAAAAGTATACCAAATTGAGGATTTCAAATTCCTCGGTGAGCTAAAAAAAAAAAAAACGAAGTTTCGTGAGAATTCGGGGAAAAAGTATACCAAATTGAGGATTTCAAATTCCTCGGTGAGCTAAAAAAAAAAACGAGGTTTTGTGAGAATTCGGGGAAAAAGTATACCAAATTGAGGATTTCAAATTCCTCGGTGAGCTAAAAAAAAAAAAAACGAGGTTTCGTGAGAATACGGGGAAAAGTATACCAAATCGGAGATTTCAAATTCCTCGGTAAATTTATCTCAATCCCGGGATTGGAAAAAGGCTCCGGGATTGGATACCCTACTTTATACATATTCCGAAATTCCAACACCAAAAATATCGGCCAGGCAGGTACAAGTTTTAATATAAGAAAAAAAAGCATAAAACTTATATTATTGGAAAAAAGTATAACGGAATAATCAATTTTATATACTCACAACAATGTTCCCTCTAAGGCAAGAGGTTAGCTGCGCGGAAATTACAAAGGCTGCGCGGAGGATGCGCGGATCTATCAAATATTAATTGACCAACTGTCTTGTAGTGCGCGCCAACCCGGAATGAGTGTGCGTGGGCTTCCCAACTGCTGCGCGGCCGCGCACGCGCGCAGCTTAGAGGGAACGTTGCAGTCACAATATAATATACCTAGTTCATTTCTCCAAAAATAGACATTAGACTTATTAAGTACCAGAAAACTTTAATTTCAAAATTGGGTGTTTTGAGAGAATGCAAATCGATAGATTTAAACATGCTATACTTATAGTCTCAAAAAACAAACTGACTCATATTACATTTATTTGTTTCGATATTTAAAGAAGTAATACTAACTAATTATATTTCGTTGGCAGTTATTACTGGCAGAAACCTTTATGTAACTTAACTCTTTTTATCCGTAGAGATTTCTTATTTCTACAACTACTCAAAAGACGATTAGACGACTAAACGTTTTTTAGCTGTGGAAATGTTGGTCAAATGTTGTTTATTAATCTGTCTAATTGTCTACCGCCTCGCTACATTTCAGTAAGCTTCGTGATATTTGAACAAGTTTATTATCTCAAAACAAGGTTTTTCGACATAACGTTTTCTGGCAGATATGCTCTTATACGCAAGCTTAACGTATAACCATGAACTTACTTTCTCTCAGCAGTTATATTAAAATCCTTTTTACTCAATGATAATTAATCCCCAAACACAGTAAATTATAAGACAAAACACAACCGGTCCATTAACCATTAACCGAGATGTCAACTTTCTTGAGCGTTCGTACATTGACTAGTGAAAATATACTCTAATGAGGTTTCCCACTTTATCTGTGACATCAACATGGAATCGTTCGACTGTATCTATTTTGAAAAAAAATACAATTTATGCACCGTTGCCGTAAAATTATGAAAGTTCTGCTGTATTGAAAAAAATGCTAGCACTTCCGTCACTTACTAGATTAAAATTAGCATACCATAAATGAGATTTAATAATGTCGGACCTTGATGGTCGATCGATTAGCCATATGAATGAGAGTTCAACTTTGAGATCAGATAATTCGTGCCGTTGCATATTAATAAGCATGTAAAACCGTCGTGCTAAGATCGCCTCGAGATTGTAACTCTCTTCTGCAACAGGTAGTGAAGTGACACTGTCATAGTTATTCTTCCATTCATAGTAATAATAATGCACCTGTTTCTGAATGAAGGTGTTTTTACTGTTAATTCTAATCACAAACTCGTACGTTCAATGTGCATCCATATTTGTATTGTGGGCAGGGCAGTGACATACGCACAGTTAGGGATTGCTTATCCTGGATTACCGAAACCGGAATCCTGGTATTTCGATATTACATTTTTGTATGATTGTTCGTCAAAGTAGAAATGATATTACGGGTTAAGTTGGGTAAGATATGACGAGAGAGCGAGAATGACAACATGATATTGTCATCTTTGAGGTTATATGAAATGTCGATTGAAAGTAAATTGCAACAACTCTCCGACTGCGCGTGTTCATTTATTGTCTCGTACATATACTTAATAAATTAACCGAGTGCATAATTTAACTGTCGCACCGACAAAAAATCAAATTTGATAACAATTATATAATTTTGGAACAACAAATTGTAATGAGTACTCATGATTTTTACTTTGATTTTTTTACTTTTTTCATGTTATTTCAAAAACGGTAATGAACCAAGAGGATAAGTATATGATATAAAATATTTTTAGACGCGTTGCCCCCTCATGATTTATAGAATGAAGAGACGTGTCCCTGTAAAACATTGAAAATTTAGAAATAGAATTATATATTTTTAAATTATTGACACGTCTTATTGTTTTGACTGATTGAACGTTTTTCGAAAAGTAGAGCAAATATGACTGTCATAAACTGGGTCGGTAACGCACTGAAGATTCTGTGTCGAGAAACCCGAGAATAAATTCCCGGTAAATCGACTCATTTTGCCCGTCTCAGTTTCCGTGACATTAAAATAAAACAACCCGATTCTTTTCATTTGAAAACAAATAATATTTGAGAACCTTTCGGTATTTCAAAAGGTAATAAATTTACAAAATCTTCCTCTTATTTAATACAAAAAATATGACCGATATTCGTAATACTGTGACAGGTGTAACTCTGCAATAATAACCATAAATAAATTACTAAGCAACAGACTATTTTTCAAGAAATATCGGCCAAACCAATCAAAGGATTACGATGTGTAATTAAAAGTTTGAGTAAGTTTTGAATTACACACCGTGTTTATGGCCGAAAGAAAAAATCATAAAATATAGAAGTTACTTAAATACTTGCCTTTCTTAGTATTTATTGGTTTGACATTTGCGTTCATTCTCGTACTTTAAAAAAATGATAACTGTCATATCTGCATAATTTTTTAAAATTGAAAATTTCATATCACGCATCCCGGAATATAAAAAATCCGAGACTTCAGAATCCCTATAATGCAGTGACAATTTATATTGATGTTAAAATCAATTGATATGTCATCAAGGCAGTAAGCTTGTTTTATTTGTGTACATTTTTGCACGATGATTTTTTTTTAATATGTATTTTGAATTGTATTTTTGACATTGAAAAATTCGAACTGAGTTACCATTATATGAATACTTGTGTGTTGAATTAATAAAATGATCAAGAACAAACTAAATGGATTGTATGAGAAAATTCTTATTTATAGATAATTTAGACGTCATCGTCAAAACTATACTCATGCTAGGTGCAAAAAGTTTATACGTGTATGCATACTGCATAGTCGTAGTCTTGAAGAAACATAATATGTACTAAGAATAATAAAAAAATCTTATTTTGTTGCGGTCTTTTAATTAACACAAGTTTTTTGTCAAATTGCAATACGATTGAATATACTGGACGAACAATTTATATGAATGGGCTTCAAACGGTTTGTCTAAGATTTGGCAAATCTGATTTCAGTCTTTTCGAAAATAATTAGTAAATATTTACGATTATTAAATGCATCGTCTTATTTTTTTTTTTAAATTCAAGTATTGAATAATTTTAAATAAAAGTTTAGAGCGAAATAGATTTAGTTTTCAAATAAATAATGTAGGATATGACACTTGACACACACGCGCCAGACATGTCTTAGTTTAAATATAATACGACACGTAGGGGGGTAAATACGGTATAAACATTTTTCTGCTACATATCTATAATTCATTTTTCCACTAGACTTTGAATACAACGCGAATTAGTTTTACAAAAAAATCTTGCTATATGCGTTTTTATACAGTTTTATGGTATATGGCAGGGATGGCGAACCTTTTTGGGTCCGCGTGCCAAAAATCCTCAAATACTATGTCTCGATTGTGTGGCCTGCTAAAGCAGTAAAACACATTAGAGATGTACCATTTTAACTTGACTGTGGCAGAACTCAGAACTAAAATTGTCGCCCTAGGACGTGTTGACTATGGCAACGTTAATGATGCGATGGTGGCGCCCTCGCGGGCAGTCAAGTTACGCTGGTACATCTATAACAACATAAATTAAGCGATTTTCGTTTATCTTGGGAAACATTATAAAATTAATAAAATGGAATTAATTAATAATTCACGGATTATTTAATCAAAATTGTATTATTTAAATTTGAAAATCGTTATCGTGCCATCCAAATTCTCAAACGTGCCACCTTGGGCACGCGTGCCCTAGGTTCGCCATCCCTGGTATGTGGTGTATTCTTGAAACAATATTTCTAAATTTACAGGATGCAAAAAGATAAAAACTTATAATTCGGTACATTTTGTTTGATATATGGCAGGTGTCTTTTCCCCCGGTTAAATTCGATGTGATTGTTTTCAGTTCACAAGTTTTCTCTTCCCCTCGCCGGTCGCCGATAAAATCCCCTGAACACTTTATTTGTTCGTACTTATAATAATTAAGCGATTATAATCAGTACCTACGATATCGAAACATTGATTCTAAGGATGCTTCTCAACTAATCAAAAAGGGGGATTCCACAACAATCAATCTTTATTGTATTTATTATTTACTTTCAAGATAAAAAGTTAATCAATAGTAAGTCATGTCTTATTTTCAGTTATTTTTTTATTACCCAAGCTACATTTGAAGTCTTCCACGAATTATATTATAGTTACGAGTTAAAAATATATTATAAACAGGCGAATTAAATTATTTTCAATCAACATAGCTTAATCGCCAAAGTAATAGGTGCTTACGTTGCTTCGCCATATCGGATGCCCTTAAAAGGGTCCCCGGCTGTCGCATCAATGTCCAAAACACGTCGAGGTATCGCATCACAACTTCCTATCAAAGATGGAGAACTCATTTCGCATGCAAATGTCACTTAGGCAGTGCCTCATGAATGCTAATCAACTTTCCGAACCTGCATAATACGGACCAAGTACAGATGCCACTAAATGAGATGCAAGTCGTAAATTGAGCTTAGCATATTCGTCTGCGTTTTATTTAATGCATGCATGCACCTTTGTGGACGAAGAAATTTGCACGATGGCGCCAATTCGCGAGCACGCAATTTGACCCTTCACCATCTTTCATGTACCAGACACCAAATTCAAAGGACCCCCTTTTAATACTCAACGATTTATTTTAGTTCGTATAAATACTATAACTACAAAACTTATAAAAACAAAGTATTTAGGTACTAATTTGTAGGACATTTTTCTAAGAAACAAGATTTGTGTCCTTGGTTATGTGCTCTGTGTTTTTATAATATGTAAAACTCCATATTTTTTTCCAATTTTTGAACTGGTGTCATTCAGCATAACTAACCCCAATTCTACCTTGGTAAAGAATTTCATTGTTTATCAACTGTAGACAAGTTTAGTCGCGCAAATAAAATATTATGCATATGCAAGTGATGTGGTGCTTCAGTTCAAGTTCATTCGTGCACTTGAACGCCTGAAGATACCGACATGTGAAACCCGGATCGTTAGTGACAAAACTTGTGTGAATGTACATAATTTGAACGATTCAAATTTAAATCAAGATTAAAAAAAAATATTTTTATTATTTCGTTAAACAACAATATTACGTTAACAATTTATTTTCAAGCGTAAAATAATAGTAATTATTTTGTATCCGCAATTTATCCGAGTTCACATTACATAATAATATGGAGTTAGTTATAAACGACTGAATTTTCCACGGCCAATCTTTACACCATAAAGCACGTTCAAAAGTGGCTCATTAAGACAAGAATGAAGCGTGCCCAACAATAGGCAATTCAAAGTATTCTTGTCAATTTTTAACTTTATCCGGCATTGCAAAAAGTAAACCAAACAATGCGCAATCAATCTACAGGTCGAATAATGTGTGAAATTTCTCGCGATTACAGACTGGCAAATAAATAGTAAACAAGTTATCGATGACCCACTGTAAGCCCGAAGATTAATTTCAGATGTTTACGATTCGCAGACAGTGTGCACGTCAACACGGCAGTTAAAGCATCGACATTATATTTAAGAAAATTCGGTATTTTTTTTCGCCAATCTCACCTATCGTATTATAAGTATAATAATTATATTTAAAAAGAAATTGTTTGAGTTTGTTTTGTGTTTAGTCAAAGCCCCTTATAGTAACTTAAGACTGCCAAGTTAGTAAAAACACAATATTCCTTTGTACTTCATTCCACTTTATTTAATACGTCAGGACCGGTTTCGCTCATTACGAGCATCGTCAACTGATAAGAAATATAATTTAACAGTGCTATTTATACAAAAATGAACTTTTTAAACATATTAAATAAAGTGGAATGAAGTACAAAGGAATATTGTGTTTTTACTAATATAATGCCTTTCCACCAAGTATTGACAGTGAACACCCTAAAAGTAAGACTGCTAAGGTTTAGTTCGATACAAGTTCATTTATTAAGCCTAGCGAGGAGTCAATTGACCTGTTGTTGGTAATAAGTACTTATAGCTAACTTTACGAACAGTTCCACATGCTTAATAACATACGGGCGTATCTAAATTTCCCCAGTCATGGTATTGTAGTTTTACTGAAATGTACATCTTTGAGGGCCAGGATTGTCGGAAATAAAGTTTAAAAAAAAATCTTTATTTTCAGCCTATCCCTAAAGATACAAATTTGATTAAAACTGAGAATATCTTATAACCGTGAAGTTATATCAAGATGCGATAATGACGGGCGCATGATTGTTAACATAAAGGAACAATATTCAATTAGTGACTATAGGAATATAAAAAAAACGTGTTAAATTATACGCACTTAAGTACAACATCCCATGCATAACGGGCCCCAATATTACGCAAGTCAACAATGCAACATGCCACGTGACACAAAGTTCAATGAATAAATTCGGTGTAGATTTTTAAATTCACATACATTAAAAAAGACAATTCATGGATGGAACAGCGCGTGTTGTATAACGACGTGACACCCGGACCGTGTCCTGAATTTTTGAATAGTCTTGCATCTCGATTCGTTACGTCATGCCCGGAAGAACCACCTATCTACCTTCGGATAAGCTATAAATAAACATTTAACGTGCTTTTAATGTTGAAATTCCGTGAAAATTTACAGAAACACGGCCATTAAAAATGATCAAGACACGAGGAGTAAAATTTAAAATATACATTACCAATCTACTGGACGTCGCTTTTATCTTAATATCAATCGTTTTTGTAGAAGTTAAATTAATTCAAATGCGTATTCCGGTGCTTAATTTTAGAGCTTTTTTAAACTGCGACAAAATATGTGTGGACATGATAAAATAAACTATACCCTGACCGGTGTAAAACGACTCACGGAAGCGTGGTACCTACATAGTTGAAAAAATTCATTACATTTAGATATATGTCTCTGCGATTATCACTCTTCCTCGCAGTTAAATTAAGCACGATCATTTTGTGAACCCTTTAAAACAAAATATTATATCAGTAAATAACTGATGATCTCTTGAATTCCCTTCTCCCACCCATCCTATCCTACAAATGGGGCGTATCGAGAGCGACTAGCTAACCACTAATTCTGTCCTAGCCCTATCCTTATATTTCTACTCTCTTTGGAAAAAAAGGGGTTGAGCAACTGAGTAACAAGCATTTCTCGTAAAAACACTTCTGTTGAGATAAACTCCATTTGTAGTGCATATGCTCCACGTTGGGAGCAGACATGGAAAAAAATAAAAACTAACTTGAATATTTGCATCGGATTCGGGCGTTAATGTAATAAGAAGGTACCTATGTAAAGTAATTGCCAAAAAAAAATATTAAAATAATCATTATACTTAACTGTCACACAAAGTTAGCGAAGAAAAGATTTTTTTATTTTTTTGAATTGGCAGTTACTTGAAAAAACTCCAGTGTAATAAGGTGAATAAATATCTAAGTATTTTAGTTCTAAATATATTATTTTATACAATATACTTAGTTGATAGCTTCTCGCAGATGTTTCTATCAATGGGCACGGAGAACCTCATTTATGAGCTATACGCGAAACTAGAGTACCAACATGGGAAATTCGTCATTTTTTCGCATTATATTTTACCTATATAATATAATATTTTTTTCACTGTGAATTATTTAACATCCTTGATAGAAAAGTAATGTCAGTGGTTTAAATTATATTTGAGACATTTTACATGTTTACACTGTCTATAATTAAGCAAGTCATCGATATTGTATCTTATAATAATATAATGCCTTTTGAAAAAAGACTGAGGTAGAATCCAGCCCTATTTGACTGCAGTCAAGACTAGGGCATCCAATCCCGGGATCCCTTTCAATTTTCTGATCCCGAAATCCCGGGATTGACATGTTCGCGATCTACTTTGAGTAAATCCCGAAAAGTGAGACGATATTGCCAAATTGTGGATATCAAATTCCTCGGAGACCTAAAAAAAAAAAACGAGGTTTTGTGACAATCCTGGGGAAACGTATACCAAATTGGCGATTTCAAATTCCTCGGTGAGCTAAAAAAAAAAAAAACAAGGTTTGCAGATAATCTGAGGAAAAAGTATAGGGAATTGAGGATTTCAAATTCCTCGGTGAACTAATCCCGGGATTGGAAAAAGGCTCCGGGATTGGATACCCTAGTCAAGACCATTATGTCGGTGCATAAACGAATCGAATAAAGAACTCGTTACGTTCGTGTTTCTAGATATTTGATAATGGTGACAATCTTGGTCGACATATTCGCGGATATATTTTGAACGCAAATAAAAAGCATCATGATTATAATTGTGATAGTTTAAATATTTCTATCCTTACTACTGAGCCTTGTATAAGATAAATATATTATATTTCCCACGCAGAAGATCCACGAAACAGCGAGAAGCTTCAGTTGTACGGATTTGGATTTTGGAAGCTTGGGAGGTGTTCTGGCAAAATTTTATCGCAATTTAAAAAATATTCATATTATGTAGGAATTCAAACATGTAGGATGATAACAATGATTTGCGATATGGCTGGTTTATTCTCATTTATTACAAATACGGGTGTTCAAAATTAACGTAATAAATTATTCGTAAATGGCATACTTATTCAATAAAAATAAAATGTCTATTATTCCCGCAATACCATATTTATACGATCACTAGTACTATGGAAGGTAAAACTCATAATAGTTTTTGCCAGAACTTCATGAACTTCCATCAAGTGTTCATACTACAACTTTTGGCCTTAGATTCTTCATTAAAAATCGTGTAGTTATCATGTCTAGGACTTCCAAACCGGTTTAAACCGAAACCGGTTAACCGGTTTTTCGGGTGTTTTTAAATAAACCGAAAACCGGTTTATTTTGGGCGGTTAACCGGGTTAATTAAAAAATCTTTTCCTGCTTTGAACACCACGAGCTTTTATTTAACTATTCATATGTAGAGTATAAATATATAAAAATGTTGTATATAATAATAGTATTATAAGTAGTACAATATAATAAAGTATTTTACTGTTCAATTGTCTAATTTCTGTGACATATTAATAACAAGTATGTAGTCGAATTCATGGACAACTATACTGCTTTCAATTTAACATCTGTAATACGAAAGGATTCTTAAAATATCAATGATAATAAAACAAGTGAACCTTATTGAACCAAAAATACGTTAATCTTTATATCTTTTAAATGAAAAAATATCCGAGCCGAAACTTGTAGTGTTACAAAGCAATTTAAATATTAGTAAACAAAAATTTATAATGTACATTTTTTTCACGTATTCATTTGATCTTTATTAGTCGGATTATTTATAATTATTAACAATATAATATTGGATATGGAACTTGAATATTGTATAATATATACGATTGCTATTATTCCAAGAAAGTAGTAGGTACCTGAACTTAAAAAGATGGCAATTTGTATCCACTTTTTTTGCAGCATGGTGGAGTTTATCTCAGGTGTTTTCACGATAACTGTTTGTTACTCAGCTGCTCAACATCTCTTTTTTCTAAAGATAGTAAAAATCGAAGGGTAAGGCTAGATTAGGACAAGTGACTAGCTAATCGCTCTCGTTACGCTTCGTGCAAGAATTCAAAACATCACAAACTTCACAAACATCCTGGCCTCAAACAGAAAATCATAAATCGATTGATACATTCAAAAAATATATATAAAATTGTTTGTGCCGGGATTTGAACCCGTGACCTTCTCAAACAAAAACAGCGATATTTTTATCTACTTTCTAATTTTATGCACTTATTGACTGTTTTTTAAGTAATCAAAATACTTTTTTTTGAAACATTGGTTAGTGTGGTACTAAAATTGGTTTTTTGAAAATAAATCCGGTTTAAACCGGTTACCCGGTTTATTTATTTGAAAAAAACCGAAAACCGGTTAGTTTAAATGTCCGGTTAATTGGAAGCCCTAATCATGTCCAATCCATCCTATCTATCTCTCATAAGCTCATCTTATTCAACTCATATTTCCAGTTTGCGTAGTGTTCCTCAAATATCCTACGATGGAGGAGGTGGGCTGTGGAGAAATTATGATTTATATTCAGCCTGGTGACAATAATTGATCATCCATCTGGCTATCATTCATCACCAGAGTCACATTTAATATGCATCTAACATCATATTGTTTTCGTCAAAACAATAAAGAGTAACTTTATAAATCAATTTAAGTAAGTCATTAAAATAGTCTAAATATAGTTCTGTATTTGATTGATTAATCGAAAATATTACTTTGGATGTGTTGCCTGTCAACTATTCTTGGTGGAAAATCATTATAATGGATTTATAAAAATAATATTTCTTTTTTATTCATTGCACATGTTTTTATTAATTTCAGCACCTTTTTCGGATGCGATCATTACAGAAACCATGTGGAATAGATACTCGAGTATATATGAGCCCTCGAGAAGTAGAGAGAGCCAAGTAAAACATTTCTATTGGACTTTTTAAGTACAATCACGTCTTTACTGATTGTTTTGGTGGATTGAATATTTTTTATTTTAGGGAGATAACACTTTTGCAGTGAGTGTTTACTGAGATCACTTCACTTTTACGATACTATACGAAGACACGTAGAATATTAAAGCGTACATACTTAACACATTTTTTCCTAAAATACCACTTGGCTCACTAGACCTCTAGGGCCTCATATATGTATATACGTTTGACATACGTATTGAAACGACATTGGTCAACGAACAACACAAGTCTTGATAATTACCTAAGGGGTGCATTCACATTGCAAAATTCTTCTTATTTCAACTATTCGTTAAATATCTAGCTGATATTTATTGCAATCTTAAGTTTAAGCAATTTTTTCTGGGGTCACTTTGTACCCCACCCCATCGGTCTTCGATCTTATTTTCGAAGTTTCAGTACTGAAGTGTTAGATTTCGATAAAAAAAATGGTGGAAATTAGAAGATATTTTCAAAAAAAAATGTTTCCGTCATTCTGTGTACTGAACTTGATTGATATTATATTACAGGTTAATAAAATCCCTTGGGCATATGTGGGTTAACTAAAATTAAAATATGTATTGCCTCTTAATAATAAATAAATTATTTGAAAACTCATCAGTTAGCAAAGAACAATTAAGTTCAAGTGGCGACTAGTATTATATATTGTATTCGCTTATCAGTTGATAATGCTCGTCATGAGCGATACCGGTCTAGATCGTATGAAGTTGTTGGAATATAATGAATGAGCGTTGTATAACATTCTATATTTACTCTTAAATTACGTCATTAGAGATTTTTTAATTACAAGACCAAGATACAGAAGGTTATCTGTTTACATTATGATTGTATAAAAATTGTATTGCTAATATAGAAAATATTAATAGTAAGTTAGCATGTATAGACATTATGATGGTGTAGGTGGGTCTGGGACGGGTGTATGAGCGCATCACAGGTGACGCAATGCGAGGACGATCAAGGCTACTATTCTATATAACACCAAATAGTGTTTCAACCGTCACAACATGAAATAACATCTATTTAACACTACAGTTTTTCCTAGTGATTTCATAACAACCTTAAATCTGCTAATTCTTTTCCATTGTAAGAATTCGACAACGCTTAATATTAAATTGTCAACTGAGTAAGTCAACGTCCTTGACTTCGGTTACGGAGGTCACGGGTTCGGGTCCCAGTACGGACAGTTATATAAATGCTTTGTTCAATCGATTTATATCATCCATGTGTGATTGTAAATCATCCATTTGTTTAAAGGATACATTTTATTTTCAGTTATTTCTCAAATTGGCATTGAGTGTAAGATTTTGGACCATTTAAATATTGTGTTGACTGAGATTTTTAGAATACCGATAAGAGTATGTGTTATCTTGTTATCGCTTCTAAGCACTGCGCCGAAAATATAAAAAAATAGGATGGCTTTTTATGTACCTCTTTTATTAAAAGGGTACATATTTCATTTAAAGATCATAATTAATAGCCACTTAAAGGTGTGTGTTTTTTTTTTAACTTGATCTAGAATAAAGACAATGCATCAATGTTTAACCAGGGCTGTGAAGTCGTGTAAAAAATATGACTCCGACTCCAACTACACCTACAAACTGATAAACGACTCCGACTCATTCAATCATTTCATGTTTAACTTATATAATATATAACTAGCTGGCCCGACGAACTTCGTACCGCCTCAGAATCAATAAATGTTGTGTTGGCTGAATTAAGTTCAGTTGAATGAATACTCAAAATGAATTAAGTTCAATAATTGTTCAAAATTCAAAATGAAAAGTATTTAAATTACATTGATGTTATTCACGTGGTACAGTCGATAGATTTAAAGTAATGCAGTAGATCAACGATTTGATTTTGAATTGTGAAGTTTAAATGATCCATATGTTTTTTCTTAGCCCCAAGAATTGCTCGTTCACTCGACCAATTGCGATTTTTGTGATTAGATGTTTGGGAACATTTTGTTGATGAAGCCGTCCTTCGTTGAGGCGAAATTGCAAAAATTCGGTGGAATCGAAATCAATCCGTTCGATTCGTCAACAGGAACACGGCCGTTACAGATAGTCAGCAAATGCTTGGAGAAATCTGCGGCAGATGGTCGTTTAGAAATACAACTCGCATGTTTGTCGTTAGCTGAAGTTTCTTCACATAGCGCCACAGAGTCGATGTTTTAAGGCAAGCGTTTATTTCATCGGCATCGGTCGATCTTGAAATGACTGGTAGTATTTGGCGAAAATCGCCAGATAGTAGAATCATTGCGCTGATCTTTCATAGTTCAGTTGAGTGCTTCCAATGCGGAGGAAAAATAAGCCACCATTTCCCTCATCAATTGCCTTCATTAAAGTATCGTACACTTTCTGTTGGGGGTTCAACAAAGGTACATTCGTTCGAAGTGATTGGTTCAATGCATCTCGATCATATTCACGTTTACGTTCCGATTCTCGATTGAAAGCGTCGTTCATTCTTTGATCTGGCGACGCATCATGCAGCGCATGAGGTAACACATATCTTCGATCAAAAGCAACGCCTGGTTATGTATCTCCTCATTCACCTCGAGATCGGGATTCCCTGAACTGACGCGAATTTGGTGTAAAGTGTCTTCGGACATGTCATTCTTGTACTTGTTCCACAGTTCTCGTAGATTCAATGGGAAGCATATCAAAATAATGATAGCAAATAATGTGCGTATCTGACGTGGAGATGCAGAAACAATTGCTTCAGCGATTGTCATGTCCCAATGAGTATAGTTTTTAAGCAAATTGAGCTATTGACATGCAGCACAAAATGTTGGGCATACTACGCCATTGACAGTTTGAAGTGATTCAATGATGTCGACCCGAAGGGAATTATTGTTTTTTTTTCAGATTTTTCATGTTCACAGAACTGAAAGACTCTTAGAAAATCATTCCAAGCACTCTTACGAATTGGTTTAGAAGTACTTGGCATAGCTAGTACCTCTTTATTTCACTGTATTTTAAATAATAAAATTACATCTTCACAATGTTGACAAACGACTACTTTTGTTTGACAGTAACTGGCAAACAAAGACTATTAAATTTAGGTAGGATAAATTTGTTCTCAATGCATGTCACCAACATAATGACAGGGATCTTTTCAAAATTATTCAAATAATACTTTTTTATAATTTTACGAAAGTTCATTCTAAATTTTCATATTTTTATATTACGAAATGATATAAATTCTCAATATAACAAAAAACGCAACATTTTCCAAATCTTCAATATTATATTTATGAGATTATCTTACATTAGAAAAAAATATTATTTTTTTGTTTAATGTTCCACACATGGTATGGTTGTTTTCTAACAATAAAATTAGTGATCAGAGTTTGTTCAGATTTTCTTTTTCGATAATTAATTGGTTATGCAGTTTGTTATACCCAGGGATTTTTTTACCCTGTAACGCGGCGGAACGGCGTTCCGGCACCTTTTTTTCTCGAAATTTTAATAAATGTTTAATTTTATTTTTTCTATTTTTAAATATGTATATTTTGTTTTATTTTCTAAGCATTATATGAAAAGCCGTCATTAATTCTATCAAAATGATATTCGAATATATAATAAATAATATACCTTCTTAGAAAATGCTCGAAAAAAGTGCGTTCCGGCACCAACAAAAAAAAGCACTGGTTATACCCATATATAATTTTTTTTAAGTTATCGTTGAAACTTGAATGCGCGATCAGAATTTGAATCATTTAGAAAGAAATGATCTTCTAATTTACTGAAAAGTCGGAGACCTTTTTCAATTATTTTCGCAGTGAATGATCGCAGAATTTCTTTCAGTTCGTCATTGTATTCTGGTTTTTTGTCAATAATTAAATTTAAATTATTGACATCTTTGTCACTTATAGCTTTATCTGTAAGTAATTCGTCGATATAATTTTCGCTAAAGGTATCAAACCTTTCTTCGCCAAGTTCAAGTGCTAAAGTAATCATTTCAGCTGATATTACCGATGCTTCAATGGTTTCATCGACTGTAACACACCTAATTAGGTGGACTTAATTCAGCGATGGCAGATGCAACATGATTTAAACAGTCCGAAATCGTATTTTTTTTCAAATGTCGGTTGTGTTTATGATACTCTCTATTCTATCCAAAATACAACAATATATGCTTTCGATGTAATATTTAACATTTTTATATATCGTAAAATATGGTACATTTAAAAAAATGCATTTCTAAAAAACCGCATTACTTCGAAATCGCATAAAAACAGGATTGACTGTAGATGGGGATCAAAAATAAAATAATGATTTGATAGTATTCAATAACAATATAATATACATGAAAAGTATACTGATTTTTTTTTACATACTTTCTGATTTTATGTACTTTCATTTGTCTTTTCACATTTCAGTATATATTTTAGCGACGGTGATGAACATGAAACATAAATTCCTAAAAGTTTTTTTTTTAAATGGATATTGAAGATTTAGTTTCGAAATTCTGACACGTTCGTCCAAGTTCGTCGGTACATCTCTAATTCAAAGTATGAAACAAATGAATTTTACAACCAACGCCACCTAGTGTATTAAGCATAAACTGCATACGTCATGTTCCGCGTTCGATTCGAAAAATTTAAAAAAACGTATTGTACTGAGATATTTATTTTCTTTATAATTTCTTTTTCGTGATATTTTTCCGATGTTTTAATGCTTATTCTGCTATTCTAGGCCCATACAAATTTAATAAAGCAAAGATCATTGAAAACCGTGGTCTAATTCTCGAGATATACGTGGTGTAAATAACCCCACTTTGTTTTATATATATAGATATGTATACCATCAATCATATATAGAAACATTTCATAGTCGGACTAGCATGCAGTGGCAACACTATGGACTATTGTGGTTTGAATAAATATCATTAAAAAAATGGATCTGACTCAGATCTGAGTCGTATGATTTTTCCGACTCAACAGTCTTGTCAGCAACCCAAATGAAAGTTTTTAAAATTACATAAAATTAGTACTATTAAATTTCCTAAGAAAATTGGAACATAATGTTTTAAGTAAAGTGAGTCATGATAAAAATATAATACGTAGCTAATAAAAATCCTAGTAAATCTTTAAATGTTGAGGCTGGCAATCAGAAGCTTTAAAGGTCACAGAAGCCAATGACGTTGACCACTGCGCTACAGACCTGAATATTTCAAAAGTAAAAATGTTCACCAGGTATATTCCACTAAAAAAACTTTTAACTCGATGGTTGCCACATACGAGATATCTCGTGAATTTTTTCGTGCTCAACAGGCCAAATACGAGTTATCTCGTCAATAACTAATTAAATTAACAGTCGCAAATTATAGCCGGCCTGCTAGGTAATTACTATTAATTATTTACGGCAACGAAAAAGTTAAATAGCCAGGTAGCGACAGACGTACAAAAAAATGAATGTTTAAAGTTATTTCAATATTTTCCCGAATCAATACTTTTCTCTCGACAGCCCATCTCTCTCCGTACAGCGTACAAGTACGGTATGCGATGTGAGAAAGCATACCGTCCTCGAAAATTCTAATCAGTAATCAAATAACCGGTTAATCGGGAGTTATCAATATCAATAGGCAAATAGACGACCCAGTGCGGTAATATCAACGGATCTGATCGAATCAGCAGTTGTACAATACCAGTTTCTAAATAAACGTGTATTGATAAATATGTAGGTGGACATGTTTATGTTAATAATAAAATAAATTACAGGTAAGAATGCTATCAGTATTCGTTGTACATATAATTATTTATTTTGCGAAGTACTTATATCACAGTGAGACACTTTCTATCTATTGGGGGGATTGAATGACTCGTGTGCTTCCCCCGAATACATTTAACTCGTTTTTACACGGTAGATACGGTCTACAAAAAACCGTGTAAAAGGGTGAATTAAATATTAGTTCCCTGAATTTAAAAAAAACCGTGTTTTCTTTAAAGAGAATAAACTTAAAGTATTACGTAGAAGATTGAAGTAGAAGATTGTATAAATAAAGGTAATAATGAAAACTTAATACATATATAAATTACACAAAATATGTACATATTTTAACTGAAAAAAAAGCTTAATCGCTACTAGATTATAAACGGGAGATTTTATGAGGGACTGGACATAAATCGCTATCATCGCTAGAAGTGTCTGACTAGTCTTTTGTGTGTCGTTGAATTTCTTAATATTATAAAACCCTTACGGGTTCCGCTTCTATTTTTTTGCTTCTTGGAATTGTGTAAGAATAAACAATTAATTTAAAAAATATATACTTAATTCGTTAATTTTAGTGTACCGTGTTGTTTTAAAAGCGGTTGACTATTTAATTTCATTTATAAAAATGCCTCTCTGTCTGCATAAGATTAAAGTCCTACAAATCAACAGTGCGAGCCGGTCAATACTCACGTAACATAGCAATTTCTGATCTAATTTACTATACTTATTTGGCTATATCCGTTACACTCAAGACATTCACAGCACCGCAGAATACTTTCAATGAATGGTCATCATCGGCCGTCTAGGAGTGAGGAATATCCGGCTAACAAAATACTCAAGAGACAGTCGGAATTCATGCCCCGCTGAGGTATCGCCAGCACATGCACAAAGCAGGTGTGTGGTCACTTTTTACTTCGGACAAAACAAGGGGTTGCGTAGTCCTCATTAATATTTCCGGATTCCGAAAATCAAAAGGTATTTTCGTAAATTATCGAGACAAAGAAAGCAAACGTAAGTAAAACATCACTGTTATGCATGCATGAAAATAAGTGGCACTTAGTTTTAGTCTAATACAATCATGAGTAACGTAAATGTACCTCACAATACTTGCTCCCACCACCACCCGTCGAAGCCGGTTTTGATATTATTAAATAAATGTGAAAATAGTGCAGTAGTCTTTTATTTTTTTAACATAATGCCTTCCCACCAAGTAAGTATCGACAGTGAAAACCTTAAAATTGATATCTAATGCAGTCAACCTCTCGACGTTCTATACAATCAATACGATTAATACAGATATGAGGAACCTGCAACCTTATATTATATGTCCTAATTGCGACCATTTAACTGAATTAATAACAATCATTCCATTGTTTTTTTTAAAAGAAAAATACTTTAATATTATATCAGTGGCCTAGTTTCATAGAACGATAAGTTAAAAAAAATGTTACTCTTCGTTAGGAAGATGTTTGTTGATGGAAATAAAGAAATATGTATGAACAATCTTCTCTCAGTCCCATAAAGATACAATTATTTTTTTGATTTTGTCAACGTTTCAATAATTTTGAATTGAATACATGACTAAATGATTCAATAAAAAGGTGAGACCAATAATAATTATTAGTTTTTTACAACTCAGATTAGATGTGTCAAAACTTTGGTCAGCCATATCTCAAAACAACCAATTTCTAGTTGTAGCATTATACTTATAACTAAAACATAATATACACGCAAGATTCCTCTGATAATATACCCGTGAAATTTAATTGAATTAATTTACTTAATGTGTAATTTAATTCATTCAAGTATGTATAAGAACCGTGCGAGAAGTTTAGATAACCAAAGAATTTCCGTATCAATTTAAGATATTTTCGTATGACATTGGCGAGTAAGTGTTGACCCCTTGAACTTTTGGCGGCATTTATAAAAATAGATATTAATAAAAACACAATATTATGGCATCATTAAAGTCACACGGCCACTTCGAGTACTACAGCTAATTATCAGCTGTTTGTACTGTTTTTTGAAAGTTCTCTCCCCGGTAATAATACAAATAGATGACTAGCCAAAAGAGGATAGCAAAGATGGAATAAATTGCCAATCGAAATCCAATATATTTACCAGTTTTAATACGTTAATATAGGTGTGACCATCGTTTTATAGAAACATTCTTTTCTATGATATATACCTAAAATACACGAGCAACATTTAACTGCCGCAACCGGCAACGAAAAGCAGCCGATTACCTGGACTGCATATATTGGGTTAGCTGCGGAATGCTGCTGTGTGTGCGCCCAATAGGAGTTTTATATGAAAAAACGGGCTGTCGGTTGCGGCACCTAAATTTTGCTTGAGTATTTTGGGTCATACATTTAGCATTCCTAACTTCTTTCGAAACCAACCAGAATCTTACTAGTTTTTAACTCTCGCGGCTCGGAGACTAGAAAAATACTTCTCTGCGGATGGGGGTCGTTTAGGGATCCCAGTGGTGTCCTAATTATTGGCCTTGTTCTTATGAATTTCAAAAAAAAAAATAGTCTAAGGGCTTTAAAATATCTTTCTGCATCATTCCTCATACATTTTTTTTGTAAAAAATCCGTGGTTTTTTAATAAATATTTTTAATCATATTTTAAGTTGCACGTAAAAAAGACGTCATCCCAGCACAGATATTAATTTGCAACTGACGTGTTTAGCCCAGCTATCTTACGAACGATTGCTATCGCGGGCGCTTATCTCGTTATCGCGTATTTATATAAACTACAAAAGGTCCAAAAAAACCATGATATAAGAATACTTTAATTATAAACATTGTTTCACCTATATCAAAATAGATATTTAAGAAAATGTGGGTATTGGGGTCGCATTTCTTGAGCTTAGAACCGGAAAAGTTAAAAACGGCAGAGTGCAGTCATGGAACAATTTTCGATGTTAACGAGGGGTTTCTTAATACAAATACAAAGATTTCAGCTTTCAAGATTTTTAGTGTAACCGTACTCGTGTTACTAACATAAATAATTAATTTCATGTATAAATAAAATAAAAATCTTTTTTATTAATCGCATGAAGTCGTTATACTATAACCCAACACTCATTTTCCTATATTCGCTGCATTTTTTTCATATGGTATCTGGAACCACACTTATTTAGAATATGGCAATACATATCGGCAAAAGAACTTAAGCGACACAATTCGGTAAATTGCGTTTTAAGCCAATATTCGTGCAATATCCCCTAATAGTGACAACAAATTAGAGCGTTTTCTCCAGGGCGTCGAACAGTTATTTTCGTTCCGGTTCAAGTACAAAAACATAAATCGGTTCGGTTCCGGTTTTCGTTCCGGCAAAAATAACGGTTTTCGGTTCACCTCGAATTCAAAAGCCCAGGAATTTACCGATTTGCCCAAAATATCTCCGTGACTCTTTTTTTTTAGAGCTCACAGAGGAATTTGAAAATCTCAAAACCCTATAAGTACTAGCGTGAACCGAAAAAAAAACCGATATTTTTTTCGGTTCGGTTCCAGTTTTCGTTCCGGCAAAAATAACGGTTTTTAGCGGTTTTCGGTTTCGTTACGGTTCAAAGCCCTGTTTTTCTCATTCGCCTGATCATTTTTATGCCCTGTGTATTTTAGCGTTTTGACTTCTTATCGTTTATTTCACGAGGACCCTGGTTGAGAAACGCTGATCTAGAGAACTAAAATTAGTAAATATTATATCAGGATAGGGATCGATCATAGACAGTGGAACCCCCAATTACACTACCCCGAATTACGCGCTGGCTTGAAATATTCGCCGCAAATCCCCCAATTGCACTGTCACTTTCCATTGTCGTTGCTACAATACGGTCGTCTGTGCGGCGCATAAAGTCTAAATGTTGGCTAGCGTCTTTTTGGTTTTAACTTAATTTAAAAAAAAAAACCTTCTATACAATTTATAAATTGTCGGTTAACCCTTTGGCTGCCGAGAGCCGATTTAATCGGCTTTTGCGTACTAGCCAGAATTGTCTCGTACGTCGGCTCTCATTCGTAAAATAATAAATGTGTGCGATACATCTTGATTGCTCTGTACGGCGTACTCTTCAAGGGTTTTAAACATTTTTAAAAAATACGATATTATTTTTTATCTTTATTATAAAAACACAAAAATACAAATTCCTAAAAATATAATTTACATAGATAAAAAAGATAAAAATTAAATCGAACAAATAAAATGAAAGTTTTTTAAAACTGAATTTTAATTTGAACAGTATTGTAAATGTAAAGATAAATAAAAATGAACACCCATTTCACACTTTACACATATAGTACGTGAACGTTTTCTAAGTTTACCAGAACTACAAACCACAGGTAATTTTCGTATTAGCAATATAATTCACGACTTTCAATGTTCGAATTAGACTCATTATTTTTTCAGTATCATCCACTCGTTTTCAATTGCTTCTATAAGATTGTCTGCCTATTATGGGTCATCATTATCATTATTATTAAATAACTATGTGTTGGTGGCTTGGAGGGTTTAATTGGCTTAAGCTTGATGGTGGACATTCCTTCAGGCAGTGACGTCATTAATTAACCCTTAATTATTGTTAAATTAAAACAGTGGCAGTGAACTGGCGCTGGCCATTTTGTCCGGCTAGGCGCATCTAAGTTGATTGCGTAAATACATACTTACGTAATTGGTATGACGACACATCCTTATGTATACGAAGAATAGAGTAATAACTTGCATATCAAACGGCCATTTCTCAAACAGCTGCCGCTCTCTGATGTTCGGATTAACTGGTGACTTTGAGCAGCGTTTCCCAACTAAATTTTGTCGCAGAACACTTGTTCGTGTATAAATAAGACAGATTACCCATGATATTTGTTTAATGCGTCAGAAATAAATCTCAATGCGGCGAAAATATATTTTTTCAAGGTCAAACATGTTATCAATACTAATCATATTATATTTATTTACTCTAAGATAAGGGTTTACTGTCTCATATTTAGTAATAGCTCTGTTTTTCTGCGTACTTCTGACTGCTTGCTAACGGTTTGCAAACTGTTTTCGAATTGGAATCTAAAAGCTTTCAGAAGTACGCAGAAGAACAGAGCTAATATGTACAACCTTTTTATCGCACCGCCATTGTACACATCAACACATACACCTTTAGAGCCATTGATTTGCGATTATATTTTGTTGATATTCGCTTTGAATATGATACACGCCTGCCTAGTAGCCAGTTAAGCAGCGCTCTTGGGTGTTTCGTCTTATTCGGTTACGGTTTTAACGGATTCGAATAACTGCACGGAGCTTCATATATTGATTTTCAATTTATTAATATTCTATCTGTGACGATTATTATTTTTAATGTGTTCCTTGTCAATAATTAGTGGAAAGGCATTGTATTAAAAATTAATAATACACTCATTTAAGATTTCGACTGAAGGTGCTTGGTGGAATTTCAATATTAAATTTGAATCGTTCAAAGTATGTACACTCCCACAGATTTTGTCAGTTCAAGTTCATTCGTGCGCTTGAACGCCTGAAGGTGCCGAAAGGCGAAACCCGGGTCGTTAGTGACAAAATCTGTGGGAGTGTACATACTTTGAACGATTCAAATTTAATAATACACTCTTTTGTACGTATTTCTTATTGATTTATTAGGATTAGGACCGGTTTCGCTACATAAATATATATGTTTTCCAAATGCCCCCGATGAGCGAAACCGGCCCTGATACAAATATATCATTTTGAAATAAATACAAAAGAATGTTTAGGTATTTTAAATTTGATGATTATATCATCTTCCACAAATCATAACAATAAAACGGAGGGTCCCATTTTTCAACCCTTACGAACTCTAGTTAAAAAAAACAGCTTAATACATTGAATTTCTCATTAGAAATCTATAGGGATGGGCTGGAGGGGGCGCGAAGAGGCAACACGGTCAATTACGGTTATTGATTATTTTACGACATATTGCGTAATTTTTCATAATATACGTGGCATTCGATCGCTTAAATAGTTTTCATTGCATATAATTGGATAATAGTGATTAAAAAATCCACCCATTCTCCATAAAACTGCAAATGGCTCTGATATTAGGAGTCCTTGTAAGCGTATTGGTATTTATATTACACACTGGTAGCGGATAACGTAGAAAAAATGTATAAAATGCAACACCGACAATCTAACACCACTGGTCTATCGGCGATTTATTTTATTGTGGCCCAGGAAATGAAAATCATACACACAAATAAAATGCGAGATGCAGAATCATGACGGACTATTGTACCGCGAGAGAGCGCGTAGTGGCTAATCAAGCATTTACCATTCGAATAACTCATTTTATTATCAATATGTAAGGCATCAAATTATTCAATTGCAATTCCTCTCACTTGACACGTGATACGAGTATATATCTCATTACCTACTCCGAGGAGCGGTTGCCAGTCGCATACTTACAGTATTATATAACACAGCAAGTGTAAATTTCTATGTACCAATGTAAATAATTATGGTATTTTCTAATTTAAGTATCGCACAGCGAGACACAATGATACTCAAACGTTTAACAAAATGAAAAACAGAAGTAGCCTGTTGACAGGGGATACTATACGTTTTGTGTTGATTCATATCAAACGTGATTAAATACACTCAATGTCGAACTGAGAAAAATGAGGTTTTGTCATATCTTGGGATTTTAAATGACTGCAATATGTGAGATTTTGTAAGATTATAGAATCTAAGACCCAAAATGGATCTAAAAAAGACATGAATGTATTCCTCTGTTGCAACATTTTAAAAATATGTTTTTGTTTTGGACTTATGTAATGTAGATAAAATATAGATGGACTTCATTAGTTTTGATAAAATAATAGCCATTCGATAAATTATTTATGGACTTATTTCCGCTTGTTATGTACTGGGTAGCCATTTTTGTCAAATATGAAGGCCATAAAAGTGCGCTAGCTTGTCGCTGATTGGCCAAGAGGGACTTTACAGCGTTAGGTAAATATAGGCATATGGACTTGAGGCAGTTCGATAAAATAGTCTGAGTTTTGGGCGCAATTTCATATATTATATAATGAGTTAAATTATGTTAATTTTAAGTACATTATCAAATGCAGATTTTTATACTCCATACAACGGCATAAATATTGGACTTACCGATGTTTGGTATCTATCAACACTTTTGGGCGTGTTCGCGATAAGCTAATTTTTTCGTTCAACGAGGCATTTAAAAGAAAACAAGTGGTATAAGAATTTATTAACACTCTAAACCAGATATGGACAAACCGTAAACCGGAGCGTTTTTCTGTACCACAATATACAATCATATTTCTGAAACAGATTTCAATTTATTTTCAAAAAACCAATTTTAGTACCACACTAACCAATGTTTCAAAAAAAGTATTTTGATTACTTAAAAAACAGTCAATAAGTGCATAAAATTAGAAAGTAGATAAAAATATCGCTGTTTTTGTTTGAGAAGGTCACGGGTTCAAATCCCGGCACAAACAATTTTATATATTTTTTTGAATGTATCAATCGATTTATGATTTTCTGTTTGAGGCCAGGATGTTTGTGAAGTTTGTGATGTTTTGAATTCTTGCACTAAGCGTAACGAGAGCGATTAGCTAGTCACTTGTCCTGTTCTAGCCTTACCCTTCGATTTTTACTATCTTTGGAAAAAAGAGATGTTGAGCAGCTGAGTAACAAACAGTTATCGTGAAAACCACTGAGATAAACTCCACCATGCTGCAAAAAAAGTGGATACAAATTGCCATCTTTTTAAGTTCAGGTACCTACTACTTTCTTGGAATAATAGCAATCGTATATATTATACAATATTCAAGTTCCATATCAATATTATATTGTTAATAATTATAATAATCCGACTAATAAAGATCAAATGAATACGTGAAAAAAATGTACATTATAAATTTTGTTTACTAATATTTAAATTGCTTTGTAACACTACAAGTTTCGGCTCGGATATTTTTTCATTTAAAAGATATAAAGATTAACGTATTTTGGTTCAATAAGGTTCACTTGTTTTATTATCATTGATATTTAAGAATCCTTTCGTATTACAGATGTTAAATTGAAAGCAGTATAGTTGTCCATGAATTCGACTACATACTGTTATTAATATGTCACAGAAATTAGACATTGAACAGTAAATACTTTATTATATTGTACTACTTATAATACTATTATTATACACATTTTATATATTTATACTGTACATATGAATAGTTAATAAAAGCTCGTGGTGTTCAAGCAGAAAAGATTTTTAATTAACCCGGTTAACCGCCAAAAATAAACCGCTTTACGGTTTATTAAAAAACACCCGTAAAACCGGTTCACCGGTTTCGGTTTATACCGGTTTGGAAGCCCTAGCTGGAAGTAATGAACGCATCTCAGATACACATGTATTTTCACACAATTTCATACAATTATTGAAATATCAATTCATAAATGTCTGTAAGAGGACTCGAGCTCGTAATTGCGTCAAAAAAAAAGGTAAAATTCAAAAGACTACTGTGAGCAAAGCCTTATTTTCATCAAACGAGTACGCTGCTACAGTAATATTAATAGACTAACCGTCTACACGCAAATAATTTGTTTAGCCAGTCGGATCATTTTACGTGGGTTTCATTCAATCCGAGATCGTTCAAACATGGATAAATCTTCGTTAAAAGAAAAAAAACAAGGAACATCTCCATCTCTCGATGACGGATCTACTAGTAACTAGACGAGTCGAAGACTCGAACTAAAATTACCTGAAGAAGAAAATGGATATTGCGCAGACTTATATTTTCCAAGACCAAATATTAAAATGCTTCGTTATCACAGTCATGTTAATGAACTGTTCACCCGACACTTGTCGAAAGATTTTTTTTTATATACCGAGTACGTGAACAGGTACATTGCTGGGAGTGGTAAGCAAGGGGTATGATATCTGGTCAGAACATAAACGATGTATGTTCACTAGCACGCTCATTTCACTAGTCAGCTCATTGGGCCGAGCACTGTACCCCGCATTCATTGTTTAGTATTCGGTCGAATTCACTATGTAGGCAGCGTACTCGGTCAGTTTAAAAAGGCAAAAGGAACCTGATTGATAGCTTGGAATATAAATGAGATAATCTGGACGCAGGTAAACTAATTTTATTTATTACACACAAATATTGAAAATAGTCCAAAATTGTTATATATCTACATAGAAGCAGATTGCGGTTATATTTGATTGAATTGTAAAAGTGATACTTTGCAGTCATCTTGAATGTCTGGAACATTGACATCGGAAAAGAAATAAAAAAAAATTCCCTCGAATTTGGAGACACAATGTCGTTCTGAATGCACAGACACCAAACAGAAACAAAAGGTAAAACGCAGTCGATAGAAGAGAAATCTGCCTTAACCTTCGCAATAGTATAATAAAACGAAATGATCAAATTCCACCGAGCGAGCTCAAACAGAGAACGATTACGTCAGATCAGTCGGCGAGTTGTGAATTTTCAAAAAGAGGTTGCGTTTTGCGTTCAAACAACCAGCGCTAGTAAATAATAAGAATTAGACACATTACCTAAAATCAAAAGTATGTGACAACACAACTGATGCCTCTTAAATAATTACTCTATTGTGAAAGAACTATTTTTTCATTCAGCGAAAAGGGTAAATGTATTTAAGTTAAAAGATATTATCAATAACTGTTTGAGACACGCTACATAGTTAGCAAGCGCAAAAAAATACAGGGCTGTGAAGTCGTTAAGCAATAGACGACTGCGACCTTAGCTTAAAACACGATTTTTAAGGTTTAGTAGAATGTAGTATCACCACTTTTGATCCTAGAAACATGAATAAACATTTTTTTTTAAAAAAAGTCTAAGTTATTAGCTTTTTTCAAGTACTACTCCAGACTGTAGGCTTGCTTCAACTAAAACAGCTGGTTAATATATAATATATATATACCACAGTTAACGTGTGAAATCTCTTCAATGAATACTCTCTAGTAATGTCACCGCCACTGTAAAAAAGATATATAACTTCGTAGAGTTCACGACTTCGGGTTTAAATTTTTTTTTTTTTAAGCAGTTTCTATGAATTATCGTAGAATTTTCGAAACTATTTCATGTCTACGAAGTTAGTATTTGAACGAAAATCCACTAACAATCTTATTGATTTCTAACTTGACTATAAATAAATTATTAACAGTGTTCGAACATCAAACAGGCTTTCACGAGTTTTTGTGGCGAGTTAAATATAACAACATAGTCAATCCATCGTATATTATTTATGGCAATGTTGAGTATCATTTTTTTGTAACTATATCCGTTCCCAGTGTGTAGAATATTGATTCTAGACTAGTACACGACTAGTGGTTAACTAATCGCTCTCGAAACACAGACACCCACGCCATGGATCATAAATCAATAAATAAAATTGAAAAATCAACTGTTCGTACTGTAATTCGAACTTGAGAGAATTGTAACCGAAATCTTGTCAAAAGGCTCGGCGATACACGTATCTACATGTATTTTATTGTTATTTATTGTATGTACGTAGTTTATCTTTGAACTAATAATTTTTCAGAGAAAAGCTCATGTCGTATATATTTACATATGTGCGAATCCCATACTAGCTTTTGATATTAGCTTTTACACAAACATAATAAGAGGGGCGTGGCCCTGCAGTTAGTAATGATCCAAGTTTATTAATGCAGAAAAGAGAATAAACCAAATTCGTGTTGAATATAGTAAAATGAAAATAAAAATAACGTTTATTTTTAAATACATACGTTTAATTATTTCTTGCCAAAAATAGTTCAAATCAAAACTTAAATGATTACACGTGTTCATATCCCGCAATTATTGCTCCCTTATAAAGTACGTATGCGCAGTTTGCAAACCAACAAATCCGAACGATCTAATCTTTACAATGAACAAGAGTCACTCATTCGCCTCTATGAAAAGATAAGACTCATCGTAAATCACTTTATTCGGAAAGCTATACCAATAGCAGGAAAATGAGTTAAAAATGGCTGAATCAAAATTTAATTTAAATGTAGATAAGACTCATTTGTTTTCCTTGGCCAATGATAAGGATTTATTGGTAAAATCAGTACAATCTAATCAGAAGGTGTAATTGTCCTAAAGTTTTCAATTTGCACTGTAGTGTGTCAATTTAAAGTATGTACTATACGGTTTAAAACATAAATATTGTTTTGTTTGCAGTCCTTATTCCGGATTTCGCTGCAGAATCATGATACAACTCGAAATGAAAAAAATGTACGTCTTCCTATGAAAGAGGAGCTAATTTCTTAATTGATATCAATCAACACCAACTTACAGTTGCTATCGTTGTAATTAAAACATTACAAAAATACTTCTTTCATCGCCACTGGTTATTCATGTGGGGGATATAAGGGGGTTGCCATTACGAAGGTTACAACTAATATTCTTATCAAGCATATCGGTATAAGTAAATAAACAATAGTTCGTACGATGGCGTTAACTACATATATATATATATACATAGTAAATATATCATTGTCAGTTTTGCTACGAATATCGTTACAAGATTTTTTCGTAATTCAAAAAAAAATATTTTGTCAATTAACAAAAAGTAGCCTTGTAAGATTGCGATTAGGATATCCAATCCCGGAGCCTTTTTCCAATCCCGGGATTGATAAATTTTCAATCCCGGGATTGGGATTAGCTCACGGAGGAATTTGAAATGCTCGATTTGCTATACTTTTTCCCAGATTATCTCCGAATGTCCTTTTTTTTTAGCTCTCCGAGGAATTTGAAATCCTCATTTCGCTAGACTATTCCAACAGATTTTTTTTAGCTCTTGCAATTCCAAAGTCGTATCAATTTTCGGGATTTGCTAAAAATTTCTCAATCCTGAAATCCCGGGATCGCGACCATGTCAATCCCGGGATTTCGGGATGAGAAAATTGAACGGGATCCCGGGATTGGATGCCCTAATTGCGATCACTAGTTTAGTTCACACCATTCAAGGACTACAAAAAAGTTCCGGTAACATTAAAATATAGCGTTATTTGGATGTATTTGACAAACGGGGCACAGTTATGTAGGTAATACAAACAAAAAAGTGGATAATCATGATTTACAATATGTTTTATTAAAATCTTAAGTCACACCTATTTAGTGCTGCCGGATTTCTTTACATCAAAACCGGGACATTATTGATAGTTACTCACAGTAACTGTGTGTTCAACATACTATGGCTTATATATCTGCCAGTGCTTTACAAACTTTTTATGTCAAGGTCCATTAAATCTGAAAACCTGCTCGCCCCAAGTTTGGGAAGCACTGAAAATTACACTTTTCAAAACATTAACAATTAAAAGTAATATTCGGCCGATTTTTGTTTAAAGTGACTGTCGACAGCTACGTTACTGCACGTGATTTTATATATTTCTTTAATTTTTCGCAACTTGGTAACTGCGAATACTGGGTTTTACTGAATAATTACAGTTTATCTAAAACCGGATTTTAGGTTGTCCCGAAAGGTCTTTTCATAACGCCGGGACAAACCCGGAATACCGGGACGCCTGGCAGCCCTACACCTTTTTCTCCTTTTCTTTTTAACTTTTCGACTAATGCAAATATGTTTCTATACATACCTACGTTTTATTATAAGCAAAAATTTATCAGTTGCTTACCTGGCAGGTTTGAAATTCAAAATGTGAATCGATTTGAATAAAATCAAATTATATATTATAAATCAATTACAGGTAAGTAACTTAATAATTAACTTCATTTTTTCTTAATGACCATTCAATCTATCTTTATTAATTTTCAAATTAAGGGTAATACACTCGCAGGGCCTGGAAACCCATACGATACAATGAGATATAATATACGGTAGCCGGAAAAAAACAGAATCGCGATAAAACAGAACAGTCTTAAATGGATGACACAAAAATATACATGTAAGTACTTATATTTTTTATTTTTTTCTTATATGTACTGTTTTGTCACCAAACCGTAATTTTAATATAGCCAGATAGCAAATTTGACATTTTATTATTATGAACATTTGGTTTTAAATCGAATTCTAATATAATACCACGAATGTCCAATTTGCACAATATAATCAATTTGCACAAAATATATAAATTGAGATTTACAGGATAAGTTTCAAATAATATTATGTGTACGCTTTTTATTGGAGCTAATTTACGGGAATTCAAAGTAATTACTTGTATTAAGCCCAACGGCACTGTGCAGTAATTATTCTCGAGGTGCTGTGATTGAAATGTTTATTGCACGTCGAATATAAATTCTTCACTCTTAGGTTGACAGTCAAAACATATCAGTCACCACTCGAAATATTTCAATACTCACTTAGGAAACATAATATAAACAAAGACAGAATATAATTAGAGGATAAGGAAAACGAGAGTGTTGCATTGCTGAAATGTTGAATTGAATTATCTAAAGCAGAAGATATTTCAGAATTCAAGAGCACTCGGTTGCTAAAAACTTAACCGGTGCTTACAGGTAAAAAAACAACCTGTTGAGTGTGGTATTTCTACAATTATCACGGGTCAAATAGTAATCTTACCGATAAAAGGAGGATCCATGATGATTCCTTAATATTTTCTTTAGAATATATCACTACTTGCACACACCAGATGGGTATTTCTTCGAAAAACAAGATGTTATGAAGTATTGCGGCATGACCACCACCACTCCCATCCAAAAACTTCAACTCCGTAAAACTTCACTAAACTGTTTGAAACTTCACTCAAATCACTGTACACTTAATGTCGATTGTCAAACGTATTATTCGATTCTATTAAATCACTCGATTAGTTCGTTAAAAACATAAAACACCGAAAATAAAAAGAAACATGACAGTACTACCCGATCATAGCCCGTACGGTATGACAACATTACAACCGCCATAAGCCATAACTGGAAGTAAACTTATAATATTGCCATGTTAACGATAGAATTTTCCCAATATTTCAGATAAGCATAAATAATTATTTTATATCTTTAAACACACTTCTTTATTTCGAAAGTTTTCTCAAATAAAGGCCTCTAATTTGAAAACTATTTGAAGCCTTCTTAAAAACAATTAATGTCGTTGGATAAGATTTTATATTGTTATTATATTTTAATTTCAATTAACTTTTATTTTTGTAGAGAGAAACATTCTGAAGAAAATGAATTACTTTCTATCAAAATAAAACATTTCAAAAAAAAAAAAAAGTTTTTCAAATAGCTAGAAATAAATTTGTGGATGTTTCAGAGTAGGTAGCTGTAATGTTACAACGATGCACATTCTTTTATATTACTCCTTTTCGTATTTCAGAAAAAACAATTTAATAAAAATATTTTTTATCCCTGAATCAATCAAAGACTTAAGGCAATAATTCATTGTTTATTGAAACGAAAACAAGTTTCCAGAAAAATATTTGATATGGCATCGGTCACCTGGGTATATTTAAAAAAAAATACTTTATTACATCCAGTATAAAATTATTTATCTCGATACGCGTTGACAATAATCTTGCCTTAAATTTTAAAGTTTTAATAAATGCGTACATATAAACTATTTGTGTTATTAGTAAAATTTAAAAATACTTAAATGCTTTGAACGTAAGTTTCCAATTATTTAAAGAATGAAAAGTAAAAACTTTAAATTCATCGTATAAAAAAAACTGATGGTATTATAAAAACGTCCAAGCAACTTGTATGAAATTTTCATTTCACTCGCAATTCTATTTTTAAAGAATTTTATATATTTGATTTCTTTTGTTACTTCGTCATTAAGCATTTTGTGTTAACTATTCTTTTTGTCAATTTATTCCTTACTTTTTCAGAAATTTGATTTGGATAAGCTTTTTCACCAATTTGACTTAGCCGCAGTACATATAAGATTTTACTATTTTATAATAAGTTACATAGGTTGAAGCGTTTGTATTTATTTCTTTACGAATTTCATAAATCTATACCTAATAACTGTCTGTTTCATATTGCAGCTAACACGCACAAATTGAAATTATTGTGTTCAATATTTTATTGAATGTATTTATTATATATTATTTTGAATATTTAATTTTTTTATTTGTGTAGCATTTTTTAAAATCCTAATATTGATAAAATAATTAAATTTTATTGAATCAAATATCTTCATTATTGGGAAATATTACGTATGAGGCAACATTTTTATATTCGCCCCGCCTACGGTATCCCTTCTACACCTTACTCAACATGTAGCGAAGCACGGAGCGGCTAATATGAAAGTTTAACTTCTATATTTTTACCACAGAGACCGCAGAACAGAATATCTTTTACGGAAATAAGTTTTGACAAATAAATTGGCGGGAAGATAAAAACGCATGACCAGTGTTGCCGTACAGTTACTAAATATCAACAAACCTTTGAAACAGTCACTCTTTCCCATAATAATTGTGATTTGATAATTTTCCTTACTTACAAAAGAAGAAAATAATATATTGGTTGAGTTAAGACTGAAATCATTTTTACAGTGTTATTATAAACAGCCATTTTTTTTTTCAATGGATTCGGCTCGGCGGTCACTTTGTGGAAGTTCATTTTTAATATAAAATTAAATTTGATTACTTTAATTATTGCAAGACAAATTGTGACACATGTTTCACGTCTTTAAAAAGTATCATCAGACAGAACATCGCAAGGATTACAAATATACCTAAAATGTATAACTTAAGAAGAAGATTCTAATTTCTGAATTAGATTTTTGTCTAATGACGCTTTTAAAGAGGCAACACATAATAAAAAGAAAAAGAAACACAAAAAGTAGAGTAATAAAGTGGTTTTTTGATGATTTTTTTTGTCATCCTCTTATCATAATAATACATATTTGTTGAAATAAAGTATCGATAACCACTTTGTAAGAGCAAAAGAAACTTTAGTTTTACTTTTCTTTTTATTCTTGCTATACACCATAATATTAGACGTTGAGCAGGGCCGCGCCTGGGGGTTTGGCTGCCTCCCATTAATAAATATGTAAAAAAATATCTATCATCCAATTTTAATTGTAGGTATGCTATATCAGATCATCACGAAACTTCAGCCCGCGTAAAACCATTCGCAGATTATAAAAACTATGAATTTAACTGTCTGACGAGGGTGGCAGACTGAATGGCAGATCTATAATGTGTAAAAAACTAGTTATGTGCGATGAAGAAATTAAATGAGTTCATTCTGATCTGGCTACTCAAATAATCGGTAACATCACTCTTCAGCTCTTCACCAATAAATGTTTTCGCAGTTTTAAAAATAATGGTAGGTACCTAACCAATGAGAGTTCTTGTTCAAGGAGACCGACATCATTGCAATACACTGTACACACAGGGCCGGCGCCACCATACAGGTGAAATAGGCAACCGCCTAGGGTGCAAACCATTAGGGGGCGCATAAATAGAGTGCATTATATTTTATTTCGATGTTTGTATTTATTCGTTGTGTACCGTACTATATATGATTCGAAAAGGGGAGGCTGAGCGACTATGTAAAAAACAGTTCACGTAGAAATAGTTCACATGGATATATATAAAACATATATTTAATGATCCCGATTGATAAATGTTGGGCTTGATGTTTATGATTTACCGCGCAGTAAATTAAATTATTATATATTATTGTTAACAATTCTTTTAGAAAAACACATGTATTGAATACCTCTGTACTATTTTTGATATATTTTTACTACTTATATTTATATTAGATGTTATAGGTGTTAAGCATTTTAATTTTGTGAAATATAATGTTATTTGTAAATCCTTTTCATTGTTAGTAGTTGCTTACACGTTTTTATTTCAATTTAACTTGTATAAATAGCACTGTTTATTTATTTTTCTTATCAGTTGATAATGCTCGCGAGGAGCGAAACCGGTCCTGATCAAATAAATTTTAAGTGGAAAAGGTACTAAAAATCTTTTATTATTTTTATTATAATGTCATTCCTTCAAGTATTGACAGTGAACACCTTAAAAGGTATATTATGATTATTATTACTTTTAATTTACCCAATATGGCATGAAAAAAATTATCTAGTCAATCGTATTGTATGAAAGTGTGAAGCGCCTAAAACGGCGATTAAAAATATATTTTTTTAGGTATCCCAGTTTGGGGGGAAAAGTAAATGGTCACGTTATGTCAACTAAGGGGTTTTTAAAACATCAGTAAACTGGAAATAAAATATATTTATCTATTGTCTAAATAAATTTATTTTAATCAAATTGATTCACACGACATATCAAAATATGTAAAGAGTTATGTAACTGAAATTATTCAATAATAATATTGATGTTGATCTCAGATTTTTATCATTTTTTTCATTGTCAAAAATGGGGACTATGTTAAGGTAAATATAAGTGAAAAACTTATCGGACTATCATGATAAGGTCCTTATTTTATTTATCAGTTTTATCAGTAACACTTACTATATTATAATCAAGAATTGTATTTATGTAGGTAGGCGCTAAGCTTTGTAAATAATTGTTGCTCGTTTCATGCAACTAGTAAAGATAAGATAAGGAAAACATAATTTCTAAAGTAAAATTATAAAACTAAGTATTTGGCTATATTATTATTCACAACGTGGATAATAACAACTTGAAAAGATTTTTAGGTATTAGTTGAAGCTTTGCCGCGTTATCGGTTTCCAAATTTTTCGTTTTTTTATTAGGGTCCCTCAAAAATCGTAGAATCGAGGTTTTTACTGTAATACAGGAGGTTCAGCTGAATAGGCTCGCCGCTTAATTGGGTCAAACTTCTAGGAATGTAAGCCAAATCAAGAACGAGCAGTAATATAGATTGCTTTATTGGGACAGATTGTTTTACCACTTTTATCTGTAATCTTGTATTACCAAGTGCTCGCATAGCCAGTAAACCGAGACACTGTTATCAGGAAGTAAATACAAATGTATCTACAATATTCATTCGTTTACGTATTTTTTTGCAAACAATACCAGCATCTGGTGATTATGATCGTATTGTAAAATCTGAAGAGCCCTAGATTGGTATCGCTAAATTCTGGTGCAAGGGTGTCCATTATTTTTGTTGCGCTGGGAGCTACTTTTCAATCGACGGAAGTCTCGCAAACAATTCCTTACATGAGATAGTTTTTGGAATCAAACAAATTTTACTTTGTGATCGACATGTTAGGCATCCTTTATCTCAGGGCTTCCCAAACTTTTCCCGCAATGGAACACTTTGCAAATCCGGAAATTTTAACGGAACATTTGGCTTATTTTTTAGGTCGAGTAATTCATAATAGTATAAATCAGGCATGGGCAACCTTTTCTAGGTCTGGGGCCAAATTATCACTCTGTCTCCGAGTCAAGGGCCGGACCAAATTATTAAGCATAATAAAGTAATATTAAATTAAATAAAACACGTTGCTACCTCTTATATATATTTTTATTTATGTAATTAACTACATAATATTAATATTATATACTGATTACAAAATGTAGTGTGAAGATCTGCTTTGTACTTGAATTACGAGACTATCAATATCAACGTTGGTATTGCATAAGAATAGTCAGGGCCGGACAAAATAGCTCGGCGGGCCGGTGGTTGCCCATATATGGTATAAATCAACAAAAAAAAATGTTAATAAAACACTTGTTTTGACACATTGGGAGAATCTTCTGAGAAACTTTTGAAAGGAAGAATTTTATGAAATTTATATCAGAATCACTGATAAAATCACTCAGATTTGCATAATCACTTGCGCTGAATTAAGCATGTCGATTTTGTTGTCACGGAAAATGGATTCCAATCCAAGGAATCATAATTATTAGTTTTGGGAAAATATTGAAAAGGAGTGGTTTTTAAATTATATTGGTGTTCGCGGAACATAGTTTGGGAAGCCCTGCTTTATCTAGTGACTATGATTGTTTCGGACCGCACATACAGCTGACCAGGCCGCGGGTTCAATATGACTGGACTAGAGGGTGTATATTTTCGTGTCTATTTTTTTTGTTTTCATTGAAAAGAAAATGAAACTATGGATACACAGCATTGTCACGAATGGAACGATGTTTGTGTATTTTTTTTTTTATAAATTTGTTGGTTTACTTACAATCTCGAGTTATCTTACATTCGCAATAACAATACTCATTCTCACAATCAGTGGCGGTTCGTGACCTAAAATCTTGGGTGGGCTAAAGAAAGGTTTAGCATTGTATACTATCTACGAAATTGCGCATGTTTCCACTTCACCTTATACATTAATCTGCAAGCAAATTAACAAATGCTACGACACTACTGCAAAGAATAAATTATTAAATAATAAAATCAAAGCTAATGTAAGTATGAAATAATACTATATTATAATACACAATCGAGAGTATTATTGAAGGTAGACATAGCATTTCTTTATATTGACAGAGGAAAATCAAAACAAATATATAGTATAAATTTGCGAAAGGTTAGTTACGTTTATAAATGTATTTATTTTGTTCAGTGGGCGAAATGCTGTTCATTTTTATTCGGCCATCTTAAGTTTTTTTTACACATTTTGGGTGAAAAATGCAGGTCGGGCTAAGCCCACCTAGCCCAGTACGTAGAACCGCCACTGCTCACAATGTATACAAAGACAAACCTATATAAATGTAGCTCTAAAAATATATATTCAAATTACAATCACATTGGCGCACAAAAGCTCAGGCAACCGAGTGTCATTGGAGTACTGCAAAATAAAATAAAATAAGATTTATATTCCTGCTCAGTAGCGTACGTAAACTTTTATGTAGAATTGCCAGCACTACATGCAGTGGCGGATTAACCCATAAGCGCAAGAGACGCGCGCTTGGGGCCTACAATCTGAGGGGTCTTATAAAATATATTCTATAAAACCTATATAATATTTTCAATTGAATTGAATCAGAGTGTGAAGCCGTAGCGGGTGGTGGTGGGTACAACGTTGAGTACCCTAGGGAATTTAAAAAAAAATAATAAAAAAAAAAAAATGTTTTCAATTAAGTTTTAGTAGTTCGAAAAAGAGGGCCTCCAAATTTAATTGCGCCTCGGGCCTCCCAACTGTTTAATCCGCCACTGACTACATGATGACATATCTTAAACATTTTTGACAAAGCGTGGACACTATCGTTCTTCTTTTCAGGACCTTCAATAATTATAGTGCAAAAGCATGACATCGTAACGATAAAAGCCTTTGATTGATTTCAAAAGCCATAATTTCGAGGCGTCTCTGTCCGTTGTCCAAGAAGAAGTATGCAGATTTATCACAACACAAGCTGATGCTGGAACTGGTTTTCCTCCCGCCGATCATAAAACAACATAAGAGCACTGACTTACTCTTTTATTTTATGCAATAAATTTCAATTTCAACACCGCCGCTGCATTCAAGAAATGGCGGTTTTATTCTGTCTAAATCCAGTATATAGTGCGAAAGTGAAAAAAATACTTTCAGTCACCATCCATGGTGGTTGGGTTTCATTTAAATATTTGTAAAACGACGCCCCTTTTAATTATACTATTTTATACGGAATGCTCATTAAAGTTGAGTTTTTATTTAATTTCAAAGTCGACACATCGTAATCACAGGGGTTCGCTGGAGGAGGTTTGCTGGGGCTAACGCGAGTCCCTTGTTAAATTTGTCATATTTCGGTGATCCCATTGTTAAATTAACAAAAACAATATTCGCAGATATATGCATTTTATAATGAAGAAATATGCATTATGATTAAGTTTAAGAAAGCAGGGATGTTCATTTGGTGTTTGTGACAGGTATATTATCTACGATCGTTTTAGTATAACGTTTGAAACATAGAATCGGAGTGAAAAGAAAATAATCTATTTCTGGAATTCTTCACTTTTGAAATATAATGAAGAAAATACATTCTTAGCTACTAATATTAATTATATTGCTTTCGGCACATTGTGTATTGTTACTTAACATAAGTGTATATTGTAAAATACGATAGCTTTAATAGATTTCAGACTAGATGCAGAGAGGTTTTTGTTAAATAATAAAAATAAACTAAAATCTAAACGTTTTATTATATATAATAAAATAAGCTATCTTTGAGGCCCCTAGTATTTGGAGGCCCCAAACGCTCGGCTCATTCGCTTATATCAGGAGTTCCCAGACTTTTTCGGTTTACGGCGCCCTTAAAATATCAGTTTTTTTTGCGGCGCCCCAAGTCAAAACATTGGTTATCTCATGGCAAACCTTACGTTAATAATAGTTGTTCATAGGAATTAACCGATTTGCACAAAATATCAGCGTGACTCGTTTTTTTTTAGCTCTTCCGAAAATTTCAAAATCTCAAAACTCAGGAATTTACCGATTTACCAACATTCTCCATTCTATATTATTTTTATACATAAATATATTCAGGATCTCGAGCAAGTCCTGAGCTTTTGTATGTACTTAATTTTTATAAAATAGTAATATTAATAATATTTTGTAAAGGAAAATTTTCACGGCACCCCAATAGAACAACCGTGGCGCCCTGAGACACCGCGGCGCACAGTTTGTGTAACTCTGGCTTATAAGATAATCCACCAGTGAATATTGAGTCCTTAAATACTATTACATACCTAATAAATACTATTGGGTAATGATCATTTTCTTTAAAGATAGAAAAACATATTTTCTATGCTCTGAGTGTAAAAATCATATTTAATAAATTAATACTCAACACTATGACTATCTTCCTTGTGATAAAATTAGGTTTATTTATGTAAATATTGACATTCATATTACACATTTAAGCACGCCCACTTGATTAAATAGATAAAAAAGCAAACAACCATAGTTTCGCTTTCAGATGCTCTTTATTATGTAGATTTTTTATGTTCATATTTTTTAACATTGTCAATGTCCCCAGATGTTAAATAAATCTTCGCGCTGTGGGAATTAAAAATCTGGCACTTCAAAAGAGAAATATTTTTTTCAGACATGACTGCATGTTTTCGTGCACTATTTATATTATTTTAAAAACGATGTTGACACATTCGAAATGAGTATGCTATAAAAACACTCTTAAATATCAGCTGGAACTGAATGCGACATTTGGATAATGTGCATTCGTATTATACCATATTGTGTAACAAAAAAAATGTTTTTTGTTTACTCTTAAAGATTATGAAATAAACATTTCTGAATATTTGCTCTCATAAATATGGATTTATAATATATATCCATATTTATAAATTGTATGCACATGAAGTCTTCTCAGAATCTTAGAATATTTTTTGTGTTTTAAGATATTTATAGGTCGAATTATTATGAGAGTTCATGTTTCATCTATTTTGCCTTAAATCTTGACCTGAAATATGACTTATTATTATCATAACATAATTGGGTACATTTAATGATGGTTTCTCAACCGGGGGCCATGTGTTCCAAGGGGGCTACAGAGAAAAACTAATTTTAGGGTAGCCACAGCAGTTTTGGGGGGACACGGGCAAATCCTGGGAGAGAAATCCTTTCATTTTGGAAAATCTGTAAATTCTTGGGTAAAATCTGCCAACGAGTAAAATTTTTAAAGAATTGAATATTATTTTGGAATCTTTCAATTTCGAAAAAACTTATATGCTTATATAAAACGGGTATGAGGACCACGGAAAATATGAGACTCAAAAAAGGCCACGGGCCCACAAGGTTGAGGAACTATGCATTTGATATACAATTGTACAATATAATATTTAATTATTTCGGAATCCGATTGCAATATTTGGAATACATATTTTCTACTTAACAGTATGCATATTATATTATGAATTTTAAAAAAATGTAAGTTTACTCAGATAAATTACCCTCAGGAATCAACCAAATAAGATTTTTCGACTACTTAAGAACTCTCTATAATAATAATGTCATATAAAAATAACTAGATACAAAAGATTGATTTGACTTTTAAAACGGAAATCAAAGTTGTTCTACAAATGTTTTCTAGGAACTCATAGTGAAAAACCAACACAAAAGGGCTTATATTTTGTTAATTTGTAGATTGTGTAGTAAGTTTGACTGATAATTTACGCCAGCGTATGCGTTAACGTAACCAGAGAACATCAGCAACGATTCCATGTCCATGTCGTATAATTTATGGTAAGAACTTTTACAAAAATAAATTTAATCCTCAATTACGAATACTTCACCGTTAAATAAACCATTATATGGATACAGCGATAATAATAATAGCCTTTCGACAGCATAAATTGAATTGAATTGTAGAGTTTTCTTGTGCGCATATGATAATTCTCTGAATTCAGAAATTAATTGTCAAAAGCATTTTTTTACTATTGTAAGTATCCAGAGATGAGTACACGACACGGTATTCTAAATTCAAATTGCTGTGTTCGAAAATTCACCTGTCACTCAATAGAGTCACTATAATTTGGGGTCCGTTACAAAGTTTTGAATGGAATATTTCAGCGTTTTCCAATTGGGTTTCCGCGAATAGTATTGAAATGAAATTAAAATACAATTAACATTAAAACCTGAAAATATTTTAGCGACGTTTAAGGCTATTAAGATCTTACATGTTCGATTCCCATAACGAACAGGACCATGCCATTAAATAATGGCACATCTAAATTAAAAACAGAATATCTATTTCTTTAGAACAAAATTTGATTGTATTAGTTTATTTAAGTTGAACCTACTCAGTGCCAGTTTTTATAAAATTGATTTTTCTATCGATTTATCGATTTATTTTCGAAGGCATGGATGTTTTTGGTGTCTTAAAAATCTTTACCACCTTACATATCTGGAGATTCTTTGAAAAAAAGAGAAGTTGAACAACTGAGTAACAGTTCTCGTTGAACACAAAAACTTCTGTTGAGATACCTGAATTAGCAGGCCATATGCTCCACATTGAGAGCAGACACGGATTAAAAAACAAAAAGAAGTTCAAAAGATGGTTCATTGGTTGAGTTAAATTGTTAGACAATATTTTTTATTGTGGTAGAAATGGAGGATCGATACGCTGTAACACTAACACATATCCGGATATGTGATGAAATGATAGCAATGTTCAAAGAAACTTGTCAGCCACATTCATTTCCAAATAAAGTATCATCAAGTAGTCAGCAGTCAATAGCAAACGGTTTGCAGGTCCACCTGGAGTCTTATTTTCGCCAGAAAACAAAGTTAATATGTAATAAATATCTTGGAAAATTTAGGGGATAAACTATCAATGACTTTATTTCACAATATTGCAAATAAAAATGAGTTTTTTTCATTAAAATATTAACATATTGCTGTTTCAGATCATGTAGCCAAGTGGACGACATTCTTTTGTGTTGCGGAGTCACGAGCTCGAATCTTTCATTTATTGATTATAATATAACTTTAACTGTGATGTTTACATTTCGTCCCATCGATCTTACATCTGATTTTAGAGAATGATTGAGCGAAATGCGAACTACTAATTCTTTCTCAGAAAAGAGAGGTTGGACGACTTATTAAAAACTAATACTTTCGATGGTTTCGGCGGTAACTTTGTGGAAGTGTTTCGCCTCTTTCAGAGGCATCTTCAGACTTACTATCTACTATGAAGATGCCTTTGAAAGAGGTGAAACACCTGTCACAGTTAGTTACACAATACGTGGAATAATCAAAGTTATTTTTAATTTTATATTATTAAAAACTAGTTCTCGTAAAATATTTTTTGTTGATAAGCTCTATTAGGTGTTTGTATCATCTACTTGTAGATCCCCTCACTTTCTTACATGGTCAGAAAACCACTAAAGTGGCATAAAATTACTAATTAAACAAAATTAATAATTATTATTGAAAATTTTATAGAAGATTCGTCTGTTCTCAGAGTTTATAGATTGTTGTCAGTAGATTAGAATCTTCAAAGATCATCATTTCAATCTGTCTAATATTATAAAATATGTACTTGAAAATATGATGGAATGATTTGATGAGAGACTCGCGATAAATACAACTTCAGAGTGAGAGATCCACATTTAATGACTTTTCTGGAAATGATGTTATGCTATTTGTATCGGTCATATTGCGGTCAAAGACACAGAGCTCGGGAAAATTGATTACAATAACTCCAGTGTTGTCACATTTTAAAAGAAATTTGAACCCATTTAAAATGTCACTTCATATGGCAAATCTTATAGATAATAAACCTTGATACGGACCTGGTAGATAGTCCACCTGTCAAACACTTGCTTCAGTGACAACGTCAACCGCACGGAAAGAAAACTGTCAAAGCGAGTGGTTCTAATGCTTTTTTTGTTCTAAACAAATATTATGATTGGTATTTTTAAAATTTTCTCCGTATAAAGCTGCTTCTAAACACCCGTTATTTATCGGTGCATGTATTTTTAACTAAATGTTGTATTTATCGACAAATTTGTGACAAAAGTGCATCCAAACTATTAGCTACCACTATGTTGATAATCGGTAGTTAATACCTGCATCATCTTTTTGTTTACTTACTTTAATGTGGAAGATTTCGTTTTCTTATTAGATTTATGAGATTGTTTAGTAAAGTTTTCTTTTAAAAATCATAATATTAATAATTTCGTGAGAGTAATTGAACACAAAAAATACAATATAATCATTAATTTATTATATTATAGTTATTAGATTCTAGTACAAAATGGCGAGGTGGGGTTAGCACATATATAGCTCTGTTTTTCTGTGTACTTCTGACAGTTGGCTAACAGTTTGCAAACCGTCAGAAGTACGCAGAAGAACAGAGCTTTTATGTTTTAATAGCTCTGGTCTTCTGCGTACTTCTGAAGGTTTGCTGATAGTTTGTAAACCGTTTTCGAATTAGAATCGAATTGAAAGCTTTTAGATTCTAATTCGAAAACAGTTTGTAAACCGTCAGCAAACCGTCAGAAGTACGCAGAAGAACAGAGCTAATATCATATTATTGCCAGTTAAGAATATTTAAGCAATTAAATAATGAAATATTAGTCTGTGATACATATATATATATTTACATACATATACATTTTGGAGAATTCATTGTATATTTTATGACGAAAGTGTTTTTAATTCCTGTTTCACAAGTAGACGTCTGTCTTTACTTTGCTTACCTACCTTCTGCATCACAGGTGTATTTAACATCTGACCCGTATTTGAAATGCATTAGGCATGCCCGTACCGAGAAATGAAAATAACTACTTATCTATGTAAATTTATCATAATTATTGATTTTACTCGTAGCTAAAGTTAAAAATATCTACGTACTTTAGTTAATAAACGAATCCATATTGAACAAGGGTAATTATACTGCTTCTAGTAGTATTTTAATCACTTTGAAGACTTAAAATTATAAAATTCGACCGTGGAAAGAAGAAAGGGTGTAACTAAACTGTAAAAGGGTGGGCTGGAGGGGGTTCGGAGGGGCTCGCGCGAGCCCCTTGTTAAATTTGATTAGGGCCGGCGAGCCTCTTGTTAATTTTAAATAAAACAATATTCTCAGATCAAACTAGTTCATACTTGCAATTTTTTACTTAAATATTGTCTACGACAGCTTCAGTAGACACTAGTACATTTTTAGCCATTTACGGTTAGTTGACGGTAAATTGCTATTGTAACGATTGCTTATTTAAATATTGAAAATAATTTCATAGGAGTGTTAAAAAATTCACTCCTTCCCCGGAACACCGAGAATTGCTTGGAGATTAAGCGAGCCCCTTGTTAATGTATTGGCAGCCCACCGCTGGACGTAACCCACACATAACAAATTTTACAGGAGACACAAAAAACGTTTTTTTATGAATTTGGGGCAAAGACAAATTATGAAATATACACAACCTTAATAAAGTGTATGGAGACTGATAAACTGGTTTTTAATTGACTTTATCAATTATTAATTTAACTCAGGCGTGGGGAACCTGCGGCCTTTTGGCTAAACTGGTGCGGCCTTCTGGCCAATTCTGTAAATTTATGTAAATTCGTAAATTCCTGACATATTCTGACCGTAAATTCCTGTTTCCGTACAAAGATTCTCTAGTCCAGGTTTAACCAAACTATGTTCACATGTTATGTAACACCAGTGTTCCGCGGAGCCAGAGTAGGTGTTCCGAAAAAAAATGGAATGGTTTTATACGCTGCAACACAGTTGAAAAAATCTTCAAAAGTGTTCCGTTATATTTTCCGGACTTGCGAAGTGTTCCATTCCAGAAAATGTTTGGGAAAACCTGCTCTAGTCAATGTTTACTGCGGCCTTATGTCGAATCAGAAAAATGAATGCGGCCTTTGGATAATAAAAGGTTCCCCACCCCTGATTTAAATCATTTTAAAAACAACATTTTTAATTCGCAATTTTCTTTGGCCCTTATTTTTTAAAACTTTAAAGCTTAATTAAGGTTTTTATTCGCCATTTTCAGCTAATATTCTATCGATAGAATGTGTATCAAGTTGTATTTATTGTGATTATTGAAAAAAGCTGCTTTGAAAAAAGTTACGTCATTTCTCCTTTCCACAGACAATATGTTAAAATAGAGCAATCTGTTTAAACATTATCGTATGAGGTTGGGTCTAACAAGCATGGATCGTTGACTACATTATTGTTTATTTACCTTATTTGTAAGTGTTCGGTTTATTCTCATTTTTTAACTACATTATTTATTTATTTTAATAGTATACATAAAAATAAGTTTTGTACTATACCGATCTAGAAGAAATATCGTTGAGTTCCCTAAAAGGTTATTGCTCTGGACAGCGTCCAAACTCCCAACTGATCCCCCATTTTAACCATGTCCGCTCCCAATGTGTAGCATATGATCTCCTAATAGAGTGTATCTCAATAGAATAGTTTGCTTGTTAGTAAGCTGCTCAACCCCTCCTTTTTTCAAAGAGAGTACGGATAGGAAGATTGGGATATGACAGGACTAGTGGTTAACTAATCGCTCTCACTATGCCCTGTTTTTAGGATACGAACGGCGGGAGGCAGGGATGGGCTGGAGGGGGCTCGGGGGGGCTCGCGCGATCCCCTTGTTAAATTTTGGTGCGGCCGGCGAGCCCTTTGTTAAGATATGAAAATCATTCGTCTTATATCAAATCATCACATAACTGCAATTTCTGTAGATGGATAAATTTGAAAATTATTTGTCGTTTCATTTTTTCATTCAGCGTTGTGGGCGTCCGTGAGTGCCAGTACGAAAAAACATTTTTTCGATCGATTTATCTATTTTCTGTTCGAAGGCATGGGTGTTTGCGATGTCTTAAGATTGCCTCCCACTCTTCCGATCCTTCAATTCAACTGGGCACTACTATTAGTTAATGTTCCTGTCTTATGCTTATCATTTTATCAATACTACTCTCTTTGGAAAAGAAAGGTAGAGCGACTAATTAACAAGCGGTTTTCGTAGAAAAATAACTTTCGCTGAGATACCTTCATTAAGACGCCATATACTCGACATAGGGAGCGGACATAGATAAAAAAAATGGAAAACATTTACCGAGCCCCTTGTTAAGATATTGGCAGCCCACCGCTGGCGGGAGGGGATAATTCAAGACATCGCATACATCCATGCCTTTGAACGGAAATCCATAGATCGATTGAAAAATCAATTTATAAAAACTGGCACTGAGACAAATTTATTTCGTGATCTTCTATAATAAAACCAAAATTTGATCTATAAATTAGATATTGATTTAATACATATGTTGTTGTGTTATTATTTTTAATTCTTTTTGAATAATCAAAAACTATAACGAGCGTTTTATGATTTTTTATTTTGTTTCTATTTTAGTCAACGCAATCAGTTAAATTTAAAAGCAATACTATGGTTCCCAGTTTTTATGAATTGACTTACGGATTTCTGTCTGAAATGTTTTGAATTCCCTCTCATCCATCATATTCTAAAAATGAGCGTAGCGAGAGCGATTAGCTAACCACTGGTCTCGTTCTTTTCGTATCATTCTATTCCTATTCTCTTTTAAAAAGAGATGTTGGACAACTTAGTAACGACTAGTTCTCGTAGAAACACTTCTGTTGAGATAAACTATATTATAAATCTATATCGACTGTGGAAATGAAAAAGGACGTAACCCACAGTTTTTTCAAAACAGTTTTTTTTTTATAATCACAATGTATTAAACATGTACACGTTCTATCAAAAGGATGCAAGCTGTAAATGCCGAATTAGTATCTAAATTTTACATTTAAGTTTGAAAAATATGAACTTGTAAAAAATTAAAACCAAGAAAAAGGACTGAAATAAAGGTTTTTCCTCGACAATTTCTTTAATTAATATTAGATTATGTCAATTAAACACCAGTTTAGAAGTTTCCGTGCACTTCAAGGTTGTATATAATTCATTATTTGCATATGGCCCAAAATCATCAAAACATGTTTTTTGCGCCTTCTGTAAATTTTGATATGTGTGGGTTACGTCCTTTTTCCTTTCCACAGTTGATATGATCCACATGGTTTTATAAAAAAGGTCAGTATGATAACAACAATCACATAATGTAAATAAACACTACTGGGTTAGGGAGTTTCGTAAACACGTGGCTAGCTCACTTTTACGGTAATTCAGTGCGTGGCGACTCTGAACCAAATATTTAACCGCTTTTTCTACTGTGATAACAATGGTAAGAAACCAACACAGTTTATTTAATTAACTGTTCATTTTTTAAATAGAATATTTGACCAAATCTGTACATGTCTGTCAATGCATTGTATGCCTAATGCCATGGATACGTGTCAGGCTGAGAGTAGCGCCGACGAGCTCGACAAGAATGCGAAGCAGGGGTGGAAGATTGATTGATCGAGTATACTATGGTTTGGTTTTAGCCTTTGTTATTTTTTTTTCGTTTGAACGGTAACAAAACAACAGTATCTTTCTTTCCGGCGCTTGTACAGCTGGGAACAACATTGTTTTATTTTGAGGGATGTATTGTTTTCGTCGGAAACCTTTTCGTCTCGAACCTTTTGGTAAGAATATTAGTTATTATAATACGAAGAAAACGTTATTTTTTCTGCAAATAACTGTGACTCGATAACGGGATAGTGCTTTTAAGTTGCAGGCAGGCAGTTGGTCTGTGTAGTCGGTTAAATCGGTTTAGAATTAAATGAACTTTCGGTTAGCTCATTTTCACTTATATTGTAGCTCCCCATACAACTATGTTTGGCTACATTAATTAAAAAATAAAATATTAAATGCACGGAAGGCTGTGATAACAAATTTTAAATATATATTTAATATTTGATTTGTTATATTTAACATTATCAAAAATCAAGTTCACTTGTACCAGTGAAAAACATCAAATCTACAAGCGTAATTATTTTTTACCCGGAAAAACGTACGGAAATCTTACCCATTAAAAAAAAATATATGTGTATTCACACCACAATAGTCTATGTTTTGTGTTGCCACTTTTAGGGTGTTCACTGTCGATACTTGGTGGAAAGGCATTATATTAATAAAAAACACAATATTTCTTTGTACTTAATTCCACTTTATTTAATATGTCAGGACCGGTTTCGCTCATTACGAGCATCGTCAACTGACATCAGTTACGGACGGTCATAAGCTCTTTTACCAGGAAATTTTGGAAATAAACAGGGCACAGTTGTATCGCCTTCCGATTTTAAATGAAATATTGAATATGCCGGGGTAGACACTTCTGTACCCTATACAAATATAGTCATAAAAACTTTTCCGACAAACAAATAAATATAATTCTTAAAACCACTCACTCCTCAAATCTTTGGTAATTCCCATGAGCTTATCCTTTTCGCCAGCGATGGCTTTAGACTCAGTGATACATTTATTTAATATATAAACACTAAACATCCATTTACTAAGCGTCAGCTCAAGTTCATCCGTGCGCTTGAACGCCTGAAGATTCCGAAAGGCGAAACCCGGGTCGTTCGTGACAAAATCTGTGGGAGTGTACACAATTTGAACGATTCAAATTTAATATGGAAATTCCACCAAGCACCTTCAGTCGAAATCTTAAATTATAACTGCTAATAGTTTTTAAATCCTTACATATGTCATGTCAGAAAGATAAATAGGTATAAGACAAGATTACAAATAACGTCATGCATATAAACAATTATTTTGTCGCTTCATTGTAATTTTAGTATTTTTGAAGATCACAGGCATTTAAAAACAAATAATAAATAAATTATCACAATATTTACTAGTCAATCTTTACAATATAATACAATATGAAGTTTAATTTCTCTCCCTATTGATATATTTTTCAATTATTTTTACTTGCCGCGAATTTTATTTAAGGTAAAAAGGGGAGGTTAAAAGACGAATCTTCGATTATCTAAAAGTTACTTTGATTCCAATTAAACTACTACATATTGCTTTTCCTATTATCTTAAGACATGTTATTTAGAGCTGTCTGACTAATGAACTGGTCGATCGATATACCTGTTTATGTTCTGAGATTGATAAAGATCAAATCAATACTTCTTATGTAAACAAAATGTCATAACATAATGTATACCATAATGCCGCGTTATTGCGTTGCATAACAACTTCATCTTCATTCATTCATTCTTTCATTAATGTGGGAATAATAATTTGATTAACTTACATTTGCTATGGTGAATGTGTGTCTCGAATGGTTCGTGCTCGTGGGCAGGTGCCTCTCCCACCTCCACCACCCACGTTACCTTGCGGTGAATCGGCGAAGACATTAATCTGCTGCCGACTGCCGACTGCCTTGTGTTATCAATAATAATAGCCCAAATCAGCCATTATACATGTACACTGAGCTACAATGTATAAAATCCTTTTATTATTGGAATATTATTTTGTATAAAATTGCAACACTGAATGAACTTTAATAGTTGAACTAGGTACACTTTAATCAACAAATTTTAAATTTGGAACTGTCACTTTCACTAAAATTAGGACAGAACGATGTCACTTATTTATCGCACTTGATTTTATAGTGGTTTTGAAATGATCAGTTCATTATATTTAGATCTATTTCGTATATGTTTCACTGTGATTATAATTCTCGAAAAAATAGCTTTAGACACTTATTCATATTCAGTATCAATAGCAACTACAGAATTTACAAATACAAGTAGAATTAATAAATTCAATTAAACATGCGGAGTTCGAAGCACAATCAATCTAATGCTAATTTTATTGTTTGAATACGGAAATCTTCGCAAAATTTGGCGGTCAAATTTGTGTAGATTTTCTAATATATGCACATAAATTTATTTAACACTTTGTTATAAGTAATGTAGGGCTATAGATGAACCAGCGTAACTTGACTGCCCGCGAGGGAGCCACCATCGCATCATTAACGTTGCCATAGTCTACACGTCCTAGGGCGACAGTTTTAGTTCTGAGTTCTGCCACAGTCAAGTTAAAATGGTACATCTCTAGTTTGTATACGCTTGCAAATACACAACACAAAGTACAAAATGTTAACTCGCTATTTTTATTCACTGTCACATCACTGCATTTTTACAATAGTTCAGTTTTTGGTTCACTAAACAATTGTGTCGATATTCGCCCATTTTCCCAAATAAATCTAAAATTTCACAAAGAAAACGAGGTATGTAATGTGTGTAAGGGTCAAAATATTGACTTTGGAAAGGAAAAAGAACGTAACCCAGAGTTTTTTCAAAATAGATTTTTTTCAATAATCACAATTTATCAATTTTGATACACGTTCTATCAAAAGGATGTAAACTGCAATTGCTGAATTAGTATCTAAATTTAACTTTTTAGTTTGAAAAAAGATGAGCTTCTGAAAATTGAAACCAAGAAAGAAGACTGAAAAAAAGATTTTTCCTTGTCAATTTTTTAAATTGATATTAGATTATGTCAATAAAACACCAGTTTCGTAGTCTCCGTGCACTTCAAGGTTAAGTATATTTCATAATTTGCATATGGCCCAAAATCATCAAAACACGTTTTTTGTGCCTCCTGTACGATTTGCTATGAGTGGGTTACGTCCTTTTTTCCTTTCCAAAGTCGATATGAAATATTTTTTGTTAGTTCATCAAATACATGGTCAAGAAGGTAATGCATGAGGGAAGGCATGAGGTAATTTACTAAATTCTACGGTCGGTTGATTATTTAGACAAAAACAATTTAATCTAACCCTAACCTAACCTAACCGAAATTAAATACTAACAGAAAAACAATAATTTTATGACCGTCTATGATTTTTTCACTCACCGCTTGCTATGTTTATCTAATCCCTTTCCCATATTGACAATACTCGATGATTTATTATTTATATGAAGTGTCTTTATTTATATTTCAAATTAAATAGTATTCAACGCACAGTAGTCAATTTAAACTTTTTTTAAAAACTGCCAAACGTTTTAAGATATTCGACAATTTTAATTTATCCGACATAAAACCATATATTATTTTCATTTGTAAACCAAATAATTTATTGATTTGCTTCGTTTAGCAATTGTCTGCCGCTGTGTAGCATGATTCCAGTATTGAATACAAATTATTAAATTATCACTATTATTTAACTTATATTAACTTAAAAATAATAAATTTAGCCAATGTCGATTTATAAAAGATATTCAATGAAAATAAAAAAAATAATATTACCCAAGAAAGTATTGTTTTCAAAAAAACTATAATAATAAGTTCACTTTTATTTACAAAATAAATTTACCTCAAATAAATGCTACAGATTTTTATTGTTTGCACGTTTTTATTGTGTTCCGTCTTTGTAGCACAACTAAATTCGAAATTCAAATGTTAGTTATTCAGTGTGACCAATCATCATATTCAAAAAAAGTGTTGCCAGTTTAAATCGTCAAAATACGTTTCAGGTTCAACGACACCTCTCGATAGGAAACAATGTTTTAATCAAGGTTTTAATCAACAGCAATTTGGCTTCACTTGTCTGGTTTACGCACCGATGATTTCAATACGAACATAAATAAAATGTAGCTACAACCATTATAAAACCTAGGATAGTAAGTTTATTGCCAGGGCATGCCGCGTAAAAGCGCTGGACTTGTCATGCCCGAGTTACTGACTGTATATTAAATTTATTTACCGGCTTGATATAGCTCAGTGCTTCCCAAACCTTTAAATACTACGGACCCCTAAATCTGAAAAAAATATAATCCACGGAGAATATTATTTTTAGTCGTTCAAATCTTTATTTGGGATTTAATTATTACTGTAAATATTGCATGTTTTTACATAACAAATCAATATCTGGTTCAATGCCAAATGCTAATGTTTTCAAAATCCATGTGAAAAGGCATGATCTGTGCTTATTTTTAAGTTTAAGTAATGACGAAAATGCTTATTCGCATAGGTGTGTAGTCGCAAAAGGAATACGGATAACCAAGACTTCTTTTTCAAATAACGGATATTCTTGCTGTCGTCTTTTCCGAATATCTAAAATACCCTTTTTCATTAAATTCTATTTCAAGCAAATTAACTGAAAAAATTCGCCCCCCCCCCCAAGGGTCAGCGAGCCACAGTTTGGGAAACACTGATAAAGCTATCACCAATATGTATATTACTGATGAGCGATATTATGTATCATTGGCATCAAATGGATATGTGTGTGTGTTTATTCGTACAATTTTATTGTTTAATGAGTATTTTTTTGTTGCCCGTTGGTAAATACAAGCTTTCTCGAAAACTTCCGCAATACAAGAAACAAAGAAAACTATCTCGATAGATAGAATTTAGACAAAGAATAATTTTTCTATGATCTGTGAAATTGAAATGGAATAATTTAATTATCTAAAATATCTGTAAAACCGTATCATAATCTTTTATCACGGGAAGGAAGTTTAATAGCAACATTATATATTGTTATTATGATTTTCCCCTAAAGTATCTATAAGTAGTGAGCAATGTTCCCGCTAAGGTGTGCGCGTGTGCACGCGCACACCTCCCAAAATGTGCCCGCACACATTTTTCCATCGCCGCACAAGGCTGCACATAGAAATGTTGTAAAAAAAGATTGTATCACCAAATTTTTATATTTGCGCACATTTTATATTTTGCTGAAAATTTACTACTCAAGGAAGTTGATGGTACGCACACACAATAGAAAAATTAGAGGGAACGTTGGTAGTGAGCACAGTTTATATTCGAATTATTATAATTGAGAGTTGTATATCGATTTCTAAGTTCAAACTGAAATAAAATATCAAAAATGAATGATCGTTTACTGTTCAATAGGAAAATATAAATCAATTATTAAAGAGAACATATTTTAAATGTATTACCATGGATAAAACCATTAATTAATATATGGCCGTAAAACAAATATTTTAAGAGTGTTTATGTGTGGATCAGTTTAACAAAAAAGTTGTATCCAAAATGTACAGAATTATGCTGAAAAATCTATTTGTAAAATTGTATAGTCACTATTCATATTGTGTCTTTGTTCGCTCTGACAAAAATACCATATTATGTGAATCCGGTGAGTCACGAGAAAAAGGAGGAAAATGGTGGGAACATGTGATCTAAATCAGTTGTACGAATCATTTTACGAATTAATCACCTTATTTTGTCAATGAAAATCATCGGAAAATTTGCACAGCAGATATTTCAGAAAATATGCAACTTATTCAAAAAGGAGCAGACTTTAATAAATGAATAGCTAAGAACCATAACTCACGTTCAACGAAAATCGAGTTTTGAAAAATCGCAAAAAAAACCATAGGAACACTATTTTTTGTAGTCTTAAAAAAGGTAATAATTCACACTAGAAATATTTATGCCGAGTGAGAAGTAATACTTTTTAAAATGAAAAATATACTTTTAAAGTATGAAAAATACAGATCACCGATTAGTTTATTTAAAAGTCTCATTTTATTCAATTTTAAATGTAAGCTCGACAACAATGGTGATCTGTGGCAGAGGTCTTAAAATGAAATTTGAATCGTTCAAATTATGTACATTCACACAAGTTTTGAACTAACGACCCGGGTTTCGTCTTTCGGCATCTTCAGGCATTCATGTACACAGATGAACAAGTTCAAGTTCACTCGTGCACTTGAACGCTTGAAGACTCCGAAAGGCGAAACCTTGGTCGTTAGTGACAAGACTTGTGTGAATGTACATAATTTGAACGATTCAAATTTAATATTGAAATTCCACCAAGCACCTTCAGTCGAAATCTTAAATTAAAATGTTTTAATTTTTTTTAAACATACAACTATTTTTGTATACATGTATTGATGCATTTAGATTCATTTGGCATAATTTACTCAAAAATATCAACAATGCAAAAAGTGAGTTTTGAAGCTACACATATACTTAACTGTAACAATAGTACCGAATATCGTCTAAAATGTGAATTACGACGATTTCAAATCGACTGTCACAACTCCCTCTTTATTGCCATATAGAATAAAACAAACCTATAATTTAAAGAAACATTTTACAACCGTTCTATCAGTGGCGGTTCTAGGTACTGGGCTAGGTGGGCTAAGCCCGACCTGCATTTTTCACCCAAAACATTAGATGGCTGAATAAAAATCAACAGCAATTCGGCCGCTGAATAAAATAAATACATTTATTAGCGTAACTTACCTTTCCCAAATGAATATAATATCTTTGTTTTAATTTTCCTCTGTCAATATAAGACAATGTTACGTCTACCTACAATCATATTCTCGATTGTGTTTTGTATTACAATTTTAAAGTGAGCCGGCATAAAAAAAACAATAACCCTATAAATACTTCACAGGGAACAGGAACTGGAACACGTCACTGGCAACACCACTCAGGGGCTAGCGCCCATTAAGTCCGCAACCACAGACAATATCATGACATATTTCTTTACACTGGGGCGCAATCAAGCACGATTAGATTTTTTTTGTATTTGTATGTACGGAAACGTCATCAATCACAAAGGATAGTGTTTCAATCTGTCAAGTTTCTGTTGATCGTTGGGGGCTGATCTGATTCAGCCCATTACGCATACTTATGCATTGAAACACAATACCAATATCGTTGTATTGTATGAAAGTGACAGGTATTGACTTTCAGTGACAGCAAGTGACAGTTCTATACTGCTTTTAGTAGGTACTTGTTATTTCACTTTGAAAGAGACGAATTTAAGGATTCCGTGTTATTATTCTATTATTTCTTAGTTACATTAGCATTGATTTTATTATATAAAAATTTATGCATTGCAGTAGTATCGTAATATTTGTTAATTTGCTTGTAGATTAATGTATAAAGTGAAGTGGAAATATGCTTTTCTCTAGCCCACCCAAGATTTCAGGTCAGGAACCGCCACTGCTTTCTATATGAAATGAACATGTAATTTCAAACATAGTACATGTAGGAAATTTTGGAAGACAGACTGTGATTATAGTTGAACTATTCAAATATTGTTCAACCCACCTGTTGTAAACACCGCCAGATTCAACGACGATGCTAGATTAGTTACAACTAGTGTTTTTCCTATCTTTCTTGTAAGTGTGCAGTATACACACTACACCAGTGGTCGGCAACCTACCACCCGCAGGAAATTGAATTATCCACTACAACATTTTGGGTTACCCGTCAAGAAAGTATAAGAACTAGAATACATTTTTTCAATCTTAAAATAGTGCATTAATTTGTTTCAACTTATTCTTGGGTGTAAACATTTTCGCAAATGAAATGTGTCCAGAATACTTTGCGAAATAGACTAACCAGAAATTGTGATCTTGATTCCTGTGCTCGACTTCATATTCCCCAAATATTGAAAAACTTTCATTGTTTATATTAGTAAAAATATTATATTGTATGTATGTTTTTATTAATTAAGTTCGTATTAGCTCATACATACGCAAATAAACGTATTATATTTATATTGATATGGATGAGTTTATAGGACTAAGCTCCCACTATCACTTTTGTGATGACAACCAGCAGATATTTAAAAGTTTAGTTTAATTGTGATTTAATTTTTTTTTTATGTAACAAGTATAATCGAGTGTTTTTATTGTTTATGGCCGTAAATGGCAACACTGTTTTTTTGATACCCGAAGTGATTTTCGTTTTTTTCTTCCTTGCTTTTTGGGACACGAAATGAACACAATGTGTGGGGGGACGCTTCCCGATGCTGAAACCTGCTTCCAGTGACTTTTAGTTTAGCCACTTGTGGTTTTTCTTTTTGTGGTTTTGTGTAATACGTTATTCACAGAATGGCGTATCGAAAAGCTAGACGTCCGAGATGAAAGAATTGATATTTTTCCATCTCGACGATAATTAAAATTATTTGTTTTGTTGACTGTCGCGCGCAAACTTTAGTATTATTTTTCTCTTAACTTCCATAAAATCGTTTGTGCAAGCCGGGTATGATTGGTGTTGTAGTAATATAAATTCTATTTGTTAAATTTTGTGTGATTTGTAAATTGAATGATTGTAAGTTCCTAATAAACATTTACGTAACAGTTGAGCGATGTTTTTTTTTATTCCTGCTTACTTGTTGTACCTCGACTTATCATTTAAACTGCCGTTGGTCGTATTGATTTTTATTAGTGGGGATTTATTCTTATATAACATCGTGAAAAAAATTACAAATTTCTCACAATAAATGAAACTCGCTCAAAAATAAATTACGAGTCATGTCAATATATATATCGACTGTGGAAAGGAAAAAGGAAGTAACCCACAATTTTCCAAAACAGCTTTTTTTCGATAATCACAATGTATACAACTTGACACACATTCTATCAAAAGGATGGAAGCTGAAGATGCCGAATAAGTATCTAAATTTAGCTTTTAAGTTAGAAAAAGATGACCTTGTAAAAAATTAAAACCAAGAAAAAACACTGAAATAAAGGTTTTTCCGAGACAATTTCTTTAATTAATATTAGGTTATGTCAATTAAACACCAGTTTAGAAGTATCCGTGCACTTCAAGGTTGTGTATAATTCATAATTCGCATATGTCACAAAATCATCAAAACACGTTTGTTACGTCCTTTTTTCTTTCCACCATCGATATGTATTATTTAATAATATTATATTTTTACCCAAACTCTCAAAAAGATGCCGACCACTGCACTTCATAGTAAATTATATACACCGAGCGAGTAAACGAATAGCGTAAATTGATAACAAATTTAATACAAAAGGCTTAAAACAGCACAGTGCACTCTTTATAGAGTGATAAGTAAAACACTTCATCACTATATTGCTTTATTATCATATCGCAACATATTGTATTTGATATTATATTACTGATGACAATTTTATAGAAAAAAATCCCTTTTGTGGTGTAACTATTTCACATTGCATTTCAGTATTTATGTATAATTTCAGTGAAAGGTTTTTCTTATTTTTTTTATAAAGAATATACTGTATTTTCTCGATTTTAAGACGCACCCCAATTCAAAGAAATTAAAAAAGGAAAAAAAACTCGCGACTTATTATACAATAATACATCTAAGAAGTGCGTAATATTGGGACTTAATTCGACATAACTCATAGGCATGAATGCAGGGGTGGGCTGGAGGGTCTCGGAAGGGCTTGCGCGAGCCCCTTGTTAAATTAATAAAAATACATATTCTCAATTTAAATAAGAACTTATTGTATTATGAAATACAGACGGTTGTTGCCTTTTGAAACTCCTCGTTAAACACATATATTTTGGGTTTCAACCAATAAAAAATTAAAGCATCTCGTGACTTTTTGATTTTGCTCTACACCACTGGCGCTAACGTTATGTTGCTCGTATAATTATAAATTGGTGAAAAAAAACCAAAACCGCGAATAACCGAGATTAAGCGAGCCCCTTGTTAAAATATTGGCAGCCCATCTCTGCATGAATGTACTGGTTGACAAAACATGCGGAACGCCAGATTGGCTTATTTAGATAATACATCAATTGTCTATTAAGAAATGGTATGTATTTTGAGTTATATAATAAAAAATAATATATATCGTACATCCATCGCTCATCTAAACTAATTATTGGCGTTTAGATCGTTACCACCGTGCCCTCTATTTGCTTCATTATTGAGTGATGAAATTTAAAACAATGAAAGAAGTTGCTTATCAATATTTAATTAATAATCACTTCAATTTAAAAAAAAACCTTGAATAAGAATTCGTATCACAGCAATAAAATTACGCTTAAACGATTTTCAGTATCATATCGAATTATTTGACCCTGAACGATTCCGAACAGAGTGATTAAATTGAGTAAATTCAACACCACTGAAGACAGTTTTTTTTTTAAATCAAAATATATTTTCTGGCATTTTTCACTCTACTACTATGTATGAACAAGAGATATGCTCGTTCTAACATATATATTGACTGTGGAAAGGAAAAAGGACGCAACCTACGCATAAAATTTTTTACAGGAGACCCAAAAAACATTTTTTGATGATTTTGGGCCAAAAGCAAATTATGAAATATAAACAACCTTGAAGTGCACGGAGACTTATAAACTGGTTCTGAATTGACTTTATCTGATGTTAATTAAATTAATTCTTCAAAAAAAACCTTTTTTTAGATCTTTTTTTATGATCGAAATTTTTGCAGGCCTCTATTTTTTCAAACTTAAAAGCTAAATTAAGATACTTATTCGGCATAATGATACTCATCACTCCTCCATCAGAACATAGTGTGTAAAGCTAAAATACGTTGATATTTTTTCACCTTATTATAGTGGAGTTCGACCAAGTGAATGCCAATGAAAAAATATATAAATATATATATAACAAAGTTCCCTAGCGCGTGGTACGCGAGAAAAAATCAATAATGGCGGACATGCAGGAAAGAATGATTTACACATTAAAATAATGGTGATTTGAAAATATATATATATGGTGGTACAATTTAGCGTAATGTACTACCAAGTGGTAAGCAAATCAAAGAAGGTTGGGAAACTCTGTTTTAGAATATATGTGATTTATAATCTATGCAGGGCTCGAATTCCACATAGGAGTACCAAAGCGGCACAACGGTTGGTATTGAAAAAATTCAAAGTGTACGTTCCGTATTATTGAATCCAATATTTTTTTTCCAAAAAGAAATTATCAACTGGTTTGTGAATTTTTCCATATCAAGGTCTTGGCATTATCATCAACATCATGTTGAATATCAGATACTTACTTCCTTAATCAGAGCTCTAGATCCTAATAAATTTGAGAATATTTCCAGTGGTGTGCCGCAGAAATCTAGAGAGAATCGTGGTGCGCTTTGGGCAAGAAATGGTTAAGGAGTACCGGTTTGAATGTTCGCCATTCGCAGACTTCGCGGTTATTTTTTTGGCCATTGTGCCAGTTGTTCAATTATTGTTAACGACTCAATTAAAATTAAAATTAAATTATCAACATGGTCGAATGTCCAATTATTAATTGCGTAATACGCGTTACTATGACTACTATACTAGAAAAATTAAATTATATTTGAACCTTGACATTAAGCAAGCGCTAATGTTATTAAAATACAACTTTACTACTAATATAACATTTATTATTATTATTTAAATTCAGTACACACATATCAGATTTTACAGGAGGCGCAAAAAACGTGTTTTGATGATTTTGGGCCATATGCAAATTATGAATTATACAAAACCTTGACGTGCACGGAGACTTCTAAGCTGGTGTTTAATTGACATAATCTAATATAATTTAAAGAATTTGTCTAGGAAAAACCTATATTTCAGTGTTTTTTCTTGGTTTTAATTTTTTACAAGGTCATCTTTTTCAAACTAAAAAGCTAAATTTAGATACTAATTCGGCATTTGCAGCTTGCATCCTTTTGATATAACGTGTATCAAGTTTGATACATTGTGATTATCGAAAAAAAAACCTGTTTTGAAAAAAATGTGGGTTACGTCCTTTTTCCTTTCCGAAGTCGATATGATACTTTTAGGGATTTGCTAATACGGGATCCCGACTATTTTAATTATTCATTAATACGATACAATAATATAGAAAATACAAAATCTTAATACACTCAGTGTTTGGAAATGCTTGAAAATTCAAAGGAAATCGAGAAAATGTCTCAAATTTTAAGGTGAAATTTACTGTATAAGTACTTCCTCTATAAAACTTTAACAAAAATACAGTAACGAAGAAAAAACTATTCCTGAATTTCAATTCATCGCATCTGCTTACTTTATATCATAATAAGTGTATTTTTTTATTGAGTGAATAATTAGTCGACCACGAAAAGGTACATAGTTCCTCATTAAATTTCGTTTCTGGAATATTTATAATTTGTAACTAGCCCTAGATTTAATTGTTTGTGTAAAAAGATAACCGGTGTAAAGGTTATATAAAATACTTCTACAGAATTTTAATTACTAAAATGGTTTTAAAGTCAGGTTAATTGTATTGCGTATTCTTGCTCATGCCTCTGGTTTATTTTCTCCTTAATACATATTTATATGAAGATAAACAACACTTTTGTATGTTCGTTTCGTAAAAAATTCGTTTAATCCCGGGATCGATAAAAAGTTCTAACTTTGCTGCAACCCCTAGTATTTCTTGTTGGGCAAGTCAGGTAGGCTAAAAATGCAGCAAAATGAGATATACGTTTGATTCTCTGTGATATTAATTTAAAACTATCGAGTCAGTTTGTTCCTTCATTTAAATTTTAAACAAATATTTACCCAATTTTCAGTAATAATATTTGTATGTTATATTTAGGGCTTCCAAACCGGTTTAAACCGAAACCGGTTACCCGGTTTTTCGCCTGTTTTGAAATAAACCGAAAACCGGTTTATTTCCCGCGGTTAACCGCGTTTTCATAAATTCTATATTTATAAGTGTATTGATTTTTTTTGGAAAAAAAATAGAATTTCGCACTAAATTCAGCGCATATTTTAATGAGGAAATATGCATTTACACATTGCTAAATAATATCAATTGTCACGTAGGTATTCAAATTATAGACATAAATGTCTTTTCAGGAAGAAAATTAACTTTATCAAACGACGAAATGTATCTTAACTGTCTGTAATAAATTCGGCCCTTGTTACACTATGACAAATATGACTTAACTGAAAACATTGAGAAGACATCCGTATTAATCTTAAATGAATGGCGAACAAGGATAGCATGTGTATCATTATAAAAATACGCAATCATTAATCTCCAATTTATTTGTTTTCAATTACATGTATGCCTGTTTTTAGATGGATTTTGCCTATTGGAATATTATTCTTAATAATTTTCATTTTAATCAATTACTATTAAAAAATAAAAATTGTTGCTTTTCTAATAATTATTTCAAAGATACTATATTTATATATTGAGTCACTACTTTATTTTTATTTAATTACTTCATCGAAAGGTTTTACTGAACCCTTTTACGCTAGTAAAACTTGTTCCGAGAAATTTGTGGAAAAAAACGGATGTCATTTAGGCAATCAAACACTTACTTTAAAACTTTCGAAAAGTATATTAACACAATGTGTAAAGCTATTCATGTTTTTTTTTCTTCTGTTCAACTGAGTTCAACTGAGAATTACGAACATACATTCACAATAAATCACATTTTATTGCGGTGCATTCATTGTTTTCATTTTGTAAACATCTTGAAGAAGGGCGGAAGTTGGACAAAAAAATCTGCAAACCTTATGTATGTATTAACAGTGGTCGCACGCATATTCTGTAATATACACTGCTTTGCTAAGTAAATGATGCGATGTTTTTGAAGAAACAACCAAATTAGGTTATTATTATTACAATGCCCATCGACTTGTTCCGATCACAATGTTTTTTTCAACAATACAAATAGTAAAAACTTCTGTACGAAATACAATGAATTAGGAAAAATTGGCAGCTTTGTCAATGTTATAAATAGATAGAGATAAATATTATGAGCAAAATACTTAAATTCAACGAAAAAGTATTTGACCTGTTTTCAAGCAATACAAGATAAACAGATGGATTATATCATGAAATAAAAACAAAATTTTAATAATTATTTTGATTTTATTAGTTGTTAATTTTTTTAAAGTACTACTTCTTTTAAAATAATAAATATACCAAAAATACATGAAATGTTTTCTTTTATATTAATGTGAAAAAAAACATAAGTTAATGTTATACGTTACCATGTTTAGTATTTTAATTAATTTTGTAAATGTGAATAATATCATCATTAATACATGAATAATACAATAAAATAGTATTTATGTTTATTATAATATTAAAATAATCATCTTTATATTGTTTGTGTTTCAATAGTTTTGCATTTTTCTATCAATGGCAATTTGTGTATAAAAGTACATAATATATCTGCATGGTTTGCTAATACATACATATGTATATGTTTGAATCGTTCAAATTATGTACACTCCCACAAATTTTGTCACTAACGACCCGGGTTTCGCCTTTCGGCATCTTCAGGCGTTCAAGCGCACGGATGAACTTGAACTGTGGGAGTGTACATAATTTGAACGATTCAAATTTAATATTGAAATTCCACCAAGCACCTTCAGTCGAAATCTTAAATTATATGTATATGTCAAAAGTTTTCAATTATTTTTTGTTTTTGTCCACAGATTGACGAATTTGAAATTAAAATATTGTTATTTTTTTAAGGTTTTTAATTAATCTTCATTATTTTTGTTTTATATTTATTTTCTCATAAAAGTAGTAAAAATGGAGTAAATTAGTTTTGACAGTTGTGTCCTCATTACGGTCAGTCATTACGGAGAACTTGCATAAAATGTTTTTTTTCAATAATGTTATTCATTTTTTTTAATAATAGTCACCTTGTTTTGTATTTAAATTTTGTAAATATAAGTCATATTACATATAGAAACATTATGTTTTAATTCAATTATTATTCATAGCATTTTATTTTTTATTAATGTATATTTATGTATATAAATTATATTTGATACGTTTGATAAGTGTTTTTTTTTGTATTTATAATGGATTCGAAGGTAACTTTGTGGGAGTTCATTTAAGTTGTACAATTTTACTTTTATGCGAGAATTGTTTTGAATTCATTATTTTTTTACCCTTAATAAGATTTTTTATACTTTTCATATGAAAATATTTTTTAAATAAATATTTTTTTTGTAATTTTATTGCAGATATTTTGTAATTTTATTGCCGACCATTGCTATTTTCATTTTTACCTATAGAAAAAGCAAAAATAGTTTGTATGATTTTTGCATTTTTCAGCAATGACTGATATATATGTATGTAAATGAAAGATTTCGGTTTAAACCGGTTAACCGGTTTATTTTGTAAAAATAAACCGAAAACCGGTTAGTTTATATGTCCGGTTAATTGGAAGCCCTATATGTTATATTTGATTTATCACGAACCGTATGTTTTATCATTGGTCTCCTGCAATATTGACTTCCATACAATTGACTTAACAAGGCTTATAAGCAGTGGCGGTTCGTACATATATACTGCAGATCTGCAGCACCCCAAACCAAATTAAGAATTAAAGTAATTGTATATGTAGTATATGAATTTAACACAGTCGTTTTTGAATTTCAATTAGCGCGTAAAACGCTTACCGGTACACAGTAATTAATGTAAAGAAGAAGTGACTCGGTTTTCCAATCCCAGTGTGATAGCGCTTGCCCGTATACACATATCAGAGGCGCGATGCTGCACGTTTGAACCGGCGCTTATGGTCACTAATCCCGGGATCCCGTTCAATTTTTTAATTCCAAAATCCCAGGATTGTGATAGTGGTAATCTCGGGATTTCTGGATTAAGGATAAGAAGTGAAAAATTTCAAAACGTTTTTGAAAACAGGCAACAAGACAATTTTTTTTTTGAAACGACCCAGCGAGCAAAAAAAACAGGTAATATATTCTTGCATTGTAGGAATTCCACAAATTTCTTTTTTTTTAATACACTCAGTGCCAGTGGTAAATGATCAATGGGTCCAGGGTTGGATACCCTAACTGCGCCTACGAGTCCAGCGTTATCGATTTTCTCTTTCGTCTTCGAGTCAGCTTTGTCGTGTGATCTTTATTTTATCTAAAATCTCTCTTTTTAATAAGTGTTTCTTTCCCTTAATCTGTCAGTATTGCTTATACATATATTATTTGAACTTTTGATATTCTTGTTGAATTATGGGCGAAATGTACTTTTTTGCTATTTAATCTATCACAGCACCTCTAAATATTTTAACCACAAGCCGCCACTGCCTATAAGTACCTGTACAACATATGCAAGCCGTTTGGAAAATAAACAAAACGCTCAGGAATTGTACTAAGTATATAAATATTTCATCAAATATTTTGCAGGACTTTTATTTTATTTTATGTAAAATAATAATCTAGGTGTAATGAACAATTCATCAATAAACTATTTTTGAAAACAATGAACTTTAAAGACACTCGTATGTTGTGCTCACAGTAATCGTATGTTATTATTTTAGATGGGTTCTAGAATCTTATCAATTTCAGAGGTAGATATTATTTGTTTAAAACTGCCTATATTACATAAACTATTAAAATTATTAATGTTAACTCACTAGCAGTCATAATAATCAATAAACAACTTTGATTACTTGTTTCAGTAATAATTAACAATTATATCGTGAATAGAACAGACTAAGTATTAATTAAATCGTTGTTTTTTAAACATTCGCAAGACAAAATTATAAAAAAATATGCTTTATCTTGGGTATAAAAAATAACCAATGCTGCTAAAACAACGTCATTACAAAGAAAAAATATTGCGGTTTATATTTTCGTAATAAATCACACATCGTAATAAAGAAAACTGAAAAATTATGTGAAATGCGAATTGTAATTTATGACATAATGTATGATAAAGTCGCCAACGTGTGTTCAATATTAAAAAAATAGATATGTTAATTTTGTTTAAAATATGTTATGACCGGTTTCGCTGTGCTCACTAACTAAACTAACATAAACAAATATTTTTAATTCTAGAATAGGCTCTCTGTTTATCTCTGAATTAAGACATTTTCGTGGAAACATATCGTCTTTCACAGAATTAATCAGTATTATTCATAACAATGTGAGCTATTAGCAAAATCAATCTAAACAATAAATAGCGTCGTTTAGTATGTTTTCGCAGAGAAAAAAAGACAGACCCCGGAAAAAGGGTATTTACTATATTTTTAAATATTGGTGCGTCATATGACTTAGCTTAGCTGTCCATGTAGTGTATTAGTTGTCAAACGTATGCGTCAATTTATTCACTAGTCACGCCACTGCGCATTAGAAGTCAATATACTCCAGTTTTGCGCAAGACGAAAAACACAATGATATTTAAGATACGAGTCTCAGTTGGTCAGTGGGAACATTTTTGTTGAATGTTCGAATATGCAATCATTTTGAGATCAAAATTCGATGAGTCATATTACGAACAGAGAGTGATTAAAGTTCCTAGAATGGTTCGATGTCCTCACAAGCAAATTGACGCGATTGTACACTACTTGAATCTACATTCTATTGTTTGTGTGGATCGGTACTATTTAAGGAACAACATCAACGAGTAACGACACGCTGTTTAGAGACGCTTCCGAGAATACAGGGTTACTAAAATAAACCTTTAAAATAATGTTGTCATAGTCACTATAATACACCGTATTTTATAAATTTTAAATAAGGGTTGCCAGTAAAAAAAAACATAAGTTTATTGGTCAACGCGGCTTTGAATAGCGGGCATGGAAACTTATATAGGTACGCCGATTTACAAAGGAAAAAAATTATAACAAACCAATGTCTAACTAAATAAAAAAGATCATTTTCTTTAGCACTTCTTGGTTGCATAGAAACAGCGCTGAAAATAAGAATAAAGTTTTTCCGGAGTATTTGACTGGAATCGTATAAAGCAGTGTCAGCCAAACTGTGTACCGCAAGAGGTCTCAGGCGTGTCACGAAGGAAGACGCCTCAAACTTTCAAACTTTGTTAAATAATGCATATTTTAAATTGTCTTAAATTTTAAATATATTCAAATATATTCAAATAAATATTTGCCGCGTTCGCACATATATATTACAACAGTCAACTCGACACATTTCCTTTTTTAACGCATTTTTATTTGGTGTGCCGCGGAACAAATCCCATTCACCAGTGTGCCACGAAGTCAAAAAGTTTGACAGACACTTGTATAAAGTTATGAATGCTCTCATTCCTTCGATTTTCAGTATTTATACTTAGATGATATTTTTATTTGCCCATGTTAAAAATACCATGTTAATGGTCGAGTGGTCAACGTCGTTGGTTACGTAACAGTTATTTATGGATTTTTTCGAAGAAATGGATGTCTGCGACCCTTAAAATACCCACCCATCCACTACCAAAAGCAGGGCGTAGCGATAGCGATTATCAAGCCACTAGTAATGACCTAGCTCGGGGGTCCACATACCGTGGCTTAAGAGCCGCTCGTGGCTCTTTGTAAAGGCGTTTGCGGCTCTTCGGACTTCCACTCTTGAACATATCACGTTTTTTACTCTAAAAAAACATATATTTATATTGCATATTTATGGCTATTGGTTACTTTTGATATCCTGTTTCCTTGACAACTTGGCTCATCTCAAATGTAAGTTTGTCAACCCCGCTCTAGCCCTATAGAAGCTTTGAATATTTTTTGAACAATGTTTGAGTGTTAGTATTTATCATATTAAAATAAATCTTTGCAATTTTTTCAGTGGAAATGTGAAACAAACATCTTAACTAGACTATACGTATTTTTTTGAGATAATGATGATACAATTTTAAGGTGATATGACGTAATTGTAAAAGCACTTAATCCTCACATTTAGTTGTATGATGTAGCGAGTGGGCTAAAATGTATTTTAACTCATTGCCAAAAATGTTACAAATGATACAATGTTTTTGTTATTATGTCCATACTACCGAATCCAATAAACCCACCATTTTTATGATGTTCACACAACGTGTAGCATATTGACTAATAAAAAGCATCTAAATACCCATTCCATCTTCTGATGATGATATTGTAACGGTTTCGAAACTTTCAATATGTTCATCAACGACAGCATGGAGTATTCTTAAGATAAAATATATTTAAGCGGTGGCGGGCTGCCAATACGTTAATAACGAGGGATTTACTTAATCTCTGAGCTATTCGCAGTGTTACGGGAAAAAAACGGATTTATTGATCACTATCATACTAATTATTCGCAATAATTATTAAAGCAGTACTTTTTGGTCGCTGGATGGTTTCATAATTTTTACTTGGTTGCGTTTCGAGAATTTTTACTTCTTATCCTCAATCCCAATATCCCGGGATTAGTATTTGGGTTTACAAGATTGACGGGATACCGGGATTGGACGCCCTTATATCGTTTCTACGAAATACTAACTACGGAAATATTCGTTGACGAATATAATGAACACCCAACGTCTAAAAGTCAATTGATGATGATGATAATTGACAAACAGATTTAAATCTTTATAGAACTTCTACGCTGAACTAATTCCATTTGTTATAATATTATAGGTAGCAAAAAAAAAAACAAAATAAATACCAGCAAAGCAATAAAGGCAGACAAATAGAATCAATAAATCTTAAGAGATGAAAATTTAATTGCCTGGTTTGAAGTGTTAAACATATCCGTGAAACAGTTTTAAGACACGAAATGCAGGTAATAAATAAACTTATTGCCTTAAACCCTATGAGGTATCTTTTGAAATGAGAAGCTTAAATACATTTTAGTTCCTTTGTAGCCATATTTAATTGCTTCAATGTCATTTCCAAGTAAAGGTAGTTTTAACATTTAAGGATTTTGAATATTTTTGAGAACAAAGAGTCTTCGAAGCACCATAGAATCTTTATAAGCAAAAGCGGACTAAAAACGTATTTTTCTCGTTATCAAATAACGTTATTAATTTCTAGACAATGCTCATAAATGTCACTTATCAAATCAATATAATTCGTTGCGTAATACAATTGAGTTTATTTGTCATAGTTATATAAGAAACATTATACCCATTTACTCGGCTGAATGGCAGATTTATAAACCGATGACGGGCTCTAATCCCGGTATGAATATGTAATATTTATATTAAATTTAATTTGTCACCATTGTTATACCACTGACTATGTCGGAAATTGTTGCACGTATTTTGTCTTTTCGAGAAGCATCTTCAAACTGTCTGAATATGACATTGTGATGCATGATGGATTTTTTTAGTAAATATAAAATGAACTGACCGTTGAAAAAACAGGAATTGGAGACATAGAATTATTAAAAAAAAAATGGTTTAAAAATCAAGGAAATTGGTTGAAGTAATATTTTAAGTTTGTTTACATGAAACTTTCATAATTAAAATATATTTGAAAATTTGACCGTTTATATATTGTATATATATATCGATACATATATATGTTTTTCATAATAAGTAACACAGTACGTGTGCATCAGTGTTAGTGAAATAGCTTTGCAGGTCTTCAATACATTTTAACTTAAATAATTTTGAATATTTCAGACATAATCGATTTCCTAATGAGACTCCTTCATTTCCTTTCTTGAAATCTCTGTACGCTACTGTCAATCGGAAAGTAAGCAGTGGTCCTCAATTCTCTGCGTTATGTCAATGAACATTATAGTCCTAGTATAATAGGTATCATTCATTTATGATGGAGCGTGAACAGACACTTGACTGCAAATGAGCCCAGCTCAGTATGGATGTTGACGAATTTAAACAGTTAATTAATTTTAATTGGTCCATTATTAAAATACAATACATTGACGCACTAATATTATGTACGGTCACATTGAATATTTCATTTCTCCGTGCTATTCTGACGCACCAATTTTCTAAACATAATCTGAGTATTTATTTATCTAAATATTTATAATGTTATTTTATGACAAATACCTAAACAATATTTACACGGGGTTTTTTTTTATCGTAAACTATATTTGTGTTATTTATTAAAAAATCGTTAATGTTGGTTTAAATTCTATATCGATACAAATTGGGAAATCCAGGTATATATGATATGTTTCATGTTTCAAGGGATATATCGATCACTATTAGGGTGTTAGAAATAAAAAGTGGAAATAAGTGCAAAGGAATATTGTGTTTTTCTGAATATATCTATGTGGAAATTGATCTCAACGACATTCGAATTATTGTAAAATTGATGACATATCGTACATTATTTTACATATTTTATTTATATTTCACATATACAATACCTAGAGCCCATAGCGGTAATCGGAGTATTACAAATAAACTCTTGCATTCAAGTATGTATCTAGAATAAGCACAAGTAAAATCTTTGATGTTAACCGATAGAAATAAAATATGAAGGAAATGGTAAATGGATTCATCATAATACAGTTTTATGACGTGTTGTAAAGTGCTATACAAATAAGTAATTACGATTCTATTTTTAATTGCTAGTCAATATTACATAACATAGTATATAGTGATACCTCGACTTCCTAAGAAGTTTGCATATAATTCAACAAACACAGTAGGCCTTCGTTTTTCGTGCATAATTTTACCAAAATATACCATTTTTAAGTAAAAAATGATCTAATTAATAGGTAAATAATAGTATTTGTAACTGAGAAAAAGCGGGTGCGCGAGATGGGAATATAAAACACAGTGAACGTAGACTTGTGAGATTTAATGTGATGTTTTTTTTATATATACATACATATTTTGCATATCGTTACCGGATAGCAAGAACCCCTTTTATCTAATAAAGTTTTACCTGTTTTAATAAATTCATATTTATGCTTTCTTATAACATTTAGAATATGAACACAATCATCTGTATTAATACTATTTATTTTATATCAGTGAATAATGTGGAATAAGTACAAAAGTGTTTTATTTTTTAACAAAAAGGATACATTAAAATGTTAAACTATGAAAAGATACTAACAATCTTGGAAATTCTGTGTGTTCGGATTCGAGATCAAAATGAGCAATCTCTGTAAAATAATAAGTGTTAATGAAGTAAATTATCAGCAAGTAAGTTTAAAATATTTCATTAATTAACTTCCACATCAATTTTTACAATAATTGATAAAAAAAACTTTTTTTTCAAATTATTGTAATCGATCTAGAATTAAAACCAACATGTGATAAGATAATGTATAATATTAATAATTTGCAAATTTAATATTGACCATTCTCTGTTATCAGAGAGAGAGAGGCACTCAGAATGAACATGCAGCAATAATAATCGCATTAAACTGTTGCCCTTATCGTGACGAATAATATTCAGCGTTATATTATCATTATTATGGGATGGTCTAAGTTCTTAGACGTGCTCAGCCCATTTCATTATGATCAGAGGTGGATCTAGACCAAAATTCTTGAGAGGGGAGGGGTCAAAATAACGAGTTAGATGCAAAATCGTTTTCATACGAATTTGAATATAATAAAGCCATGTTTATATATTTAGGTAATCAATCAAAATGTCATATATTTTATTTTGATACAGCGACTCGACGAGAACAAATACCCATATCCTTGAACAGAAGAATTTCTAATCCCTAATCGGAGCTTTTACTATCAGTATAAATATTATAATTTTGTTTCTGGCAAGTATTTTTATAATATTTTCCGCCCATTTACAAGAGAAATATGATTTTAACAGTGGTAATGTTTGAAGTAGATGGTAGTTAAGAATAAGTCGATATTAAAATTGAGATTTCGAACTTGTATTTTGTTATGAATAACACAAAAAAATATATAATTGCACTTCTCTTTCCCATTACACTTAAGTATGGTGAATTATTTACTGTTCAACAATTATTTACTTTTACTCATAAATGAAATCATATGTAAACCACTTCATCTTTATCTTAGTTTTGTGGTGTACCAAATAATTCAGATATCGGCATTAATAAGTGTGAACATAACCTATATATAGAGAGATATAAATAGTCATGTTACAACACATTTATTGTGAGGATGCTTTTTTGGGAAAGACAGCATTTTCATCAATTTTCAAAAATCTGATATAAATAAATATTATGCGATAAAGGTACATACTACTGGTCAACGGTAATACAACTAACTGGTCAACGTTCTCGTGCGTTCATTCTATTGCGTTCAAATCCCCTAAAGAAAATTTATCCACATTGCTTATTCATTCAATTAACGATTTTATATTCGTTCCCATCCAACTCCTACCCGATAATAAATAATCGGTGTAGATTAGCTAACTATTTGTCTTTTCTTAAGCCCATTCATATAATAACATTATCCAATGATAAAAACGAGGTTGAGCGACTCTCTAACAACCATTTTCGTAGGAAGGTTCATATCCCCCGCATTAGAAGCAGAAAATTATGTTGTGTTATTCCCGCGTGTTTACACTTATTTTGAACGGTCTGCATTACTGAATACGTGATTGTGTTGAGTATTATTAGCACATCTGTTTAATAAAATAATTTCGTCGAAACTGATATTCGAAATATTGACGAAACCGAATTCGCATTGGTAAATACAATTATTTAATTAATTATTACTAGACTGTAAAACACTCAAATGGAAATCATTTAAATCGAGTTAATCTGAATCCTCTCTTTAAAAATCATTACTGAATTAAGATTTCTTTTTAGAAATGATCCAAGAGTATTATTTAAATTTTAAAATCTTATGACTTCATTAAGGAGTGCCCAAGCATTATACTTTTGTACGCATAGTTATGCAATCTAGTTGTGCTGCAATTAAACTGTGAGATAACGAAATTATTATGATACGCAACTCTTCCACGACGAAGCAAAATAACTTTTTCAAAATTTCTTTAGAAGAACATTATTTCAATATTACGACACTTTAAGGTTGAAGAATTTTGGAATAAAATATTATTTTTCACAGCGATTCGCGAATGTTACATTTGCTTAAATTTAAGCTTCCTGGGGTGGAAAAACATGTAGCATAAGATAATGACATTAGTTCATTTTCATATCAGATTAAAAAAATTGTTTACTTTTTGACATGGCTAAATAAATAGATGATGAGAAAGTGTTCAAAGTTTATGAAAATTTTAAAATAAATTTAATAAAATGATGAAATAATTTATTCTATTTTTATTTATCTAATTAAGTAATGAGATGCATACTATCTTAAACAAACTAAAACACTTGCACTAGGATTACAATGGTATCGGATCCATGGTACAGTGGTCAACGTCGTTAGCATTCATACCGGACCTCACGGGCTCAAATCCTAGCACATTTTTTCAATCTATTTTTCGATTTCAGTTCGAATGCATATATGTAAAAATTCCCCCCTGTAAATAAACATATATATTTACAGTATTCTTAGTATTTTCGGGTAACATTCAAATATTTTTTTATTATCAGCAGTGTTTAAAAACTTCTAGTTGTTTTCCGATGGATTTTTTACTTCTAAACTTTGAATACAAAAAAGTAAATGTTTAATCACCAATAACATGTTTTTACAACAGTCTTTTAGCGTGTTTTTCAGTTATCGTTGAGAATAAAAATATTGCGACGATCGATAACAAATGATTTTTGCGATTGACTTGTTTATTGGCTGCACCATTTTTATATATATTTTATAACAGCTGATTTGAATATTATCGAATAACTATAATGATAAACGATGTCCTCTCGGATAAAAAATATATTTTCTACAATTTTATAAATTAGCCGATAGCGTATCTTACAATAATTAAATTTTATATTTCTTGGTATTTTCACTGATTTTCCTGGAAATACCTATATTGAATAACATCTCCACATTCTCTATCATAAGGTCGTTTTTTTTATGCTGTACATACTTAAATTTATTAAAAAATATTTTTTACGATATTTTATAATACAATTTATTTTTAAGGAAATATGTATCTTACATTTTTTAAGAAACAAATATTTTTTAAGTTTTATTAAAAAAAACAAACGACTAAGATTAGTGTTTTTTTCTCCACGGACCTGTTGATAATTTTCTCTTAAAAAGTGGGATAATAATATGTTAAAAATACATTTTTTTTCTGTATTTTTCTGTACTAAAAATATTATTTAGTTGAATAATTATTCACGGCTTTAAATTGTAATAAACATTGTTTAAAAGATGTGTATGACAGAAAACATTGTATTAATTTTTTATCGGTTGTCAAACTCTCTTTTTTTCTAAACGTATAAATTCACATCACTGTATCCAAATATGTACGGCACAACACTACAGAATTACATTGCAATTTGACAGTTCAAATAAGGAGCACTTTGATTTGAAATTCGTATTACGATTTTTAAACTTGGCTCCAAAAAAAGTGCGTGTCGTTATTCGCTTCGGACGTTTCGATAAATAGGCACGTATTCACGCGCACGCGTTTCAAGCGCTACTAACATCAGATCAGTCCGTCCGACATAACTTTTGTCAGTGGCGCCTAAATTTAATTAATCGCCGGCTGAGTTTAATATGGACAGCCTGAAAATTCCATGACTCCGTTAGTGAATTGAACGAGCTACATATCAAAATCTACTCACCAATAGAAAATTTAACATCAACACAATATACAAAAATAAAATCTTAAAAATATTTTGCAATACAGGTGTTACCCCATTGCTCAAAATATTTTGAATTTGGAAAATCATTCTCAATGAGAATTTTTATATGTAACACAAGATCGAGTAGAAATAATATCGCATACACCCTAAATCTAAATAAATACAAGGCAAGTTGTAAATAAAACCTAAATTTTATTAACATATTGCCGAGATTTTATCAAATTCTTTTACTTATGTTAACTATGTAATTGAAAAGTAGTAACTGTGTGTTTTATTATACATCATGGCTGCGGATTTGCTTAACAACTACAAGAATCCTCAGACTTTTTGATATTATTATTCATGCGTGGTCACTAGCTACAAATTGGAATTGTGAATTCACTAACTAGTGTGACATATTAGTTTTTTTAAATTATTTCTGAATTTACTACAATAATATTGATGAGTGAAAATGATAGTGTAAATGTGAATAAATAAGTAACAACGTTCCAGATCAAATTCGATTACTTTTTAAAAAAATGATCACACCATTTTTAATTTCCTACGACTCTAGCTCCACTGAATATTAGAATGATATTGGTATGTTAAATCATATTTTCTTTAAAAATGTAAGTCACTGATGCAATTTATCATATGTACATTATTTTTGGTCAGAGTATTTTGTTAAAACCAGTCTGTCATTAGTCACAAGCAATATATTTATACCCTTATAATGTGTTTATTGTCGATCACTGGAAATCAACCATTTCGGATCTTTATACCGAAAGAGTGAGCCAAAATCGATATTTTGATATTTCGTATCATTACCGGATGATTTTAATGTACATGTAATTAACGATGTCTTAAAATAATGATACATCGCTGAAAAGGGTCATCAATTCTGGAACCGGTCGATATTGCTTAATACAACTCTTATCAGATTTAAAATATATTAATTCATCGCGAATTTTTTTATTAAAATATGTATAAGTTTACTATACATTAAAAAAACAGTCAATATTCATTTTGAATACCGATATTCAAAATATACCATGTATACCGTGATATCGGTATTACAGTATCTAATCAAAATGGAGCACGATTTATCTATTACACCAGTGTTTCTCAACCTTTTTGGGAGCATGGCCCCCTTTGAGTGTCTTTATTTTTCTGTGCCCCCCATACCCTTTTTTTTTTAGCCCACCGAGAAATTTTAAATCTCCGATTTGCCCGTGTCCCCCCTGAACTGTGTTGTGGCTCCCCAAAACAAAAATAAATCTCTGTGGCCCCCTTGGAACACGCTGTGGCCCCCTGGGGGGCCATATGGCCCACCGTTGAGAAACCGTGTATTACACCAATCTTAAAAATAAAAATGTAATTTAATTTCAGAAAAGTATTGTTTTTTTGACGCCATATTGTTTTATATCCTCCAAAGCCCTTAGCCACAAATAATCACATTTTTTTTAAAATACCCCCTCACTCATTGTTTCGTACTGTCAAAAAATAATAATACATATAAACAGACACATAACATTGTAATTGAAGCTCTTATGATTTTATAAGTTATTGTTAAATATTTATTAATTTGATTTCAGTAAAATTCATGAAATCCTGCCTACAGCACGTCACTGAATATTGTTTATAGTTTCAGGGAAGCTGCAGAAGATATAAATGCTCTCCAGCTATAAAACAACTTCATATTTTGTTGCGTGATTTGTTATAAGAAATTAATAGCAGCTGATAAGCTTGCAAAATATTTTATGACGTACCGTTGTAGCTACGCCACGCTAAATTATATTTATGAGAGATTAATTACTGCGAAAAGATATTATAATAGGTATATAATGTAAAAACATTTTGTACTGTTATCATAGGCTAAATAATAATTATATTTTATCATATTGCCCTCTTAGAGAGACGGGATCTAAGAACAGTGGATGATTGTGTATATTATAGATTATATTATTTCACTGTGTTACTTAATTAATATAATTACAACTGACCACAGCACTGAAGGTGTTCGATAAAATTTCAATTTTAAAGTTGAGGACGGCATAAAGGCACCTAATCCCACACCCTTTATTGTCAAGGGATTTCTGGATTCACAATTTTTTCAGGAATCAGGGATCCTGGGATTGATCACTTACTATTTGAAAATTCTTGTGTCGAATTAATAGATTCTAGAATAATTGTCAACTCGGAGACCCTTTTTATTTTATTAGCTCAATCATTTGAAAAAGATACGTCTGCTAGTAAGTAAAGTGTTCCAGCGCTTATTTTTTTTTGTTTCCCTTATTATGGATTTTCACGTGTCATACGGAATCTCAAATTGGAATTGGAAGTCATAGACCGGTGATTCCCAACGAAGGGCTCACGCCCCACCGGGGAGGAACTTTAATGTTTTGTAGGGGAGGGGGGGGGGGTCAATGCGCAAATCATTAATATTTGTTACATTTTTTTGTTAAAATGCATTTTTGAAAAAATTAAAAAAACTCACATCAAGTATTGTCTATGTGCATTTTTATTTGATTCAATTATTTTTTACGAATTTGTTAGGTAATTATTTAAAAGATTTTTATTGGGGAAGGGGGACATAGAGATTTTGAAGCGTCGATGTGGGGCATGGCACCAATAAGGTTGGGAAACACTGCCCTAGACAGCATTATATCTTGTTATTCATTATAACATTGTTGACAAGCGTATAACATTGACAAGATGACTGTTATATTCGAAGTCCGTTATATCGAGGTTCTACTGTACTTGTTTTTCTATTGCTTTCTAATCTTTCATTTGGGTGAGAATAAAGATAAAAGGACGAAGTGAGTATAAAATAAGTAGTCAGCTATTCACTTACTTTTTTCCGATTTTTCGAATCATATTTTTTAGGAGATGGGTGGAATGTATTCTAAATATCTCATGTTAACACGCAATTTAACATAAATCGATTAAATAAAATAATGTACGACATTGTCTGTTCCTCGACATCGAGGACTCAAGCCCTTGACCCCGCAACCATATACGACTAACTACCAAAAACGTTGACTACTCATGATCATATTATTAGTAAGTCCTGGGAGTTAATAAAGATAAACGAAACGCATCTCGATTTTAAATCTATTCTTAGGAATGTCGTAAATATTATTTTTACATTTTTCTTTCATGAAACAGGTAAAAAATCAACAGCGACTTGCATCTTTTGCAATGTAACTCAATTCGTCATCGCAGAAGCCAAAAGACTGAGGATACAAAAATAAACAAAATGAAGATTGACCAGTGGCGGAGGTACAAATATATCATTGTCGAAGAAATAAATAATAATTAAGTATATATCGATTTTTGGAAGGAAAAAGGACGTAACCAACAGATTTTTTAAAACTACTTTTTTCGATAATCACAACATGAATCAAAACGATGTATGTTGGAAACGCCAGATTAGTACCTAAATTTGCTTTTTCAGTTTGAAAAAAAAGGCCTCTGGAAATTGCGATCAGAAAAAAGACTTAAAAGGTTTTTTTAAATAAAAAATATTTGATTAATGTTAGATAAAGTCTCCTTGTACTTCAAAGTTGAGAATATTTCATAATCTGCTTTGACCCAAATTCACCAAAAAACGTTTGTCTCTCCTGTAAAATTTGTTATCTGTGGTTTTTTTCTTTTCCACAGTCGATATTATCTTTGTAGTCTTATTTTTTTTCTCAATATAATATAACATAATAGAAACTGAATATAATTGACAGATCATTCCAACAATTTTAACACTTTGTAAGCGGGCGTTTTTTAGTGATTAGCGCAAAAATATATTACATTATTAAAATCAACACAACTTCTAAGCCAAACAATATTTTCGGCTAAAATATTCAAAGAAATCATATGTGACATTTAATCATTGAAAATATAATACAAACATTTTGAATACATCATAATTTTACTACTTTAAGCTTAATTTAGTAAGCTGAATATAAAAACTATTAAAAACCACTCACTTCTCAAATCTTTGGGAATTCCCATGAGCTTATCCTTTTCGCCAGCGATGGCTTTAGACTCAGTGATACATATATTTAATATATAAACACGAAACATCCATTTACTAAGCGTCAGTTCAAGTTCATCCGTGAACTTGAACGCCTGAAGATGCCGAAAGGCGAAACCCGGGTCGTTAGTGACAAAATCTGTGGGAGTGTACATAATTTGAACGACTCAAATTTTTTATTGAAATTCCACCAAGCACCTTCAGTCGAAATCTTAAATTAAATTATAATACTAGTTTTTACTTATTGTGATCGAGCTCAGAAATATTTAGTATCGAAATTCGTATTTCCGACTATAAAAAATTGATAGAGCGATGAAGATGTTATGTTTGCATTTGATATTCTGGGATGCCACTGCAATGATCGCATGTCTCCTGCCACTTTCGCTGGCGACGACCGCAAGGGCAACCGCACGCGACAATGCAAACTAATGCAAAAGGGTGCATCGACATGCAACGGCACGGCTACTGATAATGACTGCTCCACAACAATTCGACTGTTAATATGCGCAATAATTATTTACACCATAGCTTATAGAGGGCTCTATTAAAAGCTAATAATTTACCAGTGTAAATTACGATACGGAAAAAGAGTAGGAATTTCATTTTATTGTATACAGTTTTTATTATTTAATTTATGTTTAAAAAATACGTTTTTTTTTGGAATGACTCGATCCAGATAAAATTGTAAAAAAAGCCACCATAAATTATTTCCTTTGATTGTAAAATTTTAATTTGATGATTATTTTACAATTTACATAAAATATATCCATAAATTTATAAAAAAAAAACTGTATATTATACCTCTTAATATACTAATAAACTGATTTTGTTTGTTAATAAAATTCGATTCCCTCTTTCGGCTCCCCGGATTTAATTGTCCATGTTAATTCGCAACTTTGGCAATTGTTTTAATTTTATTAATTATACTGTTTTCTATGCCTCTCGTTTACCCGCCGCTGAATATGTCCAGCGAGTGTCTTGTCTTTTTTCGATGATCCCAGCTTATGTACATTTAAGCCTTTGCGATTTTTTTTTGCGTCTGGTCTGCTATTTAACCCAACGGTTTCTTTGTCAGGTTTAACGCGTTATATCCAGAATGCACCACTCCATCCATTAAAAACTGTAATAAAATAAATCGATTCACGAATGCAGACGCATTCACTTCATATGAATTGTGAATACATTGCATACAAACTGTAAATACTGATTAAACGTAACTCCATCAGTGTTAAAAAAAAACATTATAATATTTGTCCATAAACTAATGAAGTATATAGGAGTGAGTTGGTAGGGCTAAGAAGGACTCGTGCGACCCTTTTGTTTAATTTAAATTAGGCTGGCGAGCTTCTTGTTGAAATAAGAAAAAAACAATATCAGTACCTAACTGTTATTTCTGACTAGAGCATCATATCCCGGATCCTTTTTGTGATCTCAGGATTTCGGGATTCACAATTATTCGAATCCCGGGATTGGTCATTCACCATAAAATCGTTTCACAATTGTTTAAGATTGTTGGAGAATTTCGGGATTCACAAATATTTAGGATGTGGGTTTTCGGGATCCCGGGATTGAACACTGGGGGAAAAGTTAGAAATTGAGAGATTTAAAATGATCTACAAAGGAAGGTGAAACATTATTTTTTGCTCGATGGCTGCTTTCAAAAATCTATGAATTTACAGATTTCCCATTATGAAAAAATGTGGGACTTTTTTTTAGCTCCACCCTTTCAAAACGTTACGGCGGCTAGTGACTCTATTACGGGATTTCACGATTTTTTTACTTCTTACACTCAATCCCGAAATCCCGGGATTAGTACGATCGCAATACCGGGATTTCGGAATGATAAAATTGGACGGGATCCCGGGATTGGAGACCCTGTTTCCGACGAATATAAATATTATATAGTATAACGTAAAACGTTATACATGAATAACTTAAAACAGCTTAAAATAATTGATTTCGGTGTAATTTAATAATAAATTCACGAGATACTTTATTCTTAGAAAGAATTAGTTTTAATTGTTTTCGTTTGTGGTGTTAAATTTTATAAAACTCCCCCTAATACCCAAATCATCCCATTATACTGAACCCCTTTGTATCTTCGTAATGTTAGACAAAGATACGATAAATATACTTTTTTTTTGTAATATGGCATTAAGTTAAGAAAATTCAGTCCAATAGCAATAAGGCTGGTCGATGAAATAATAAGCCAAATTTAACGTTAGCTTTAAATCCATAGTATTTATTAAGCCCTTTGTATTCAGCGTCAGTCAGTGAAGAGTTGCGGCAGCGAGGTGGTGACGTGGTCTCCGTGCATCTATTTGCATCATCTCTATTTCAAGTGCGTCTATTTCTGCACCAAGTATTTAATTTTGATGTTTATTTATTCGACAATGATCCGACGGCTGACTGGAATAAGTAATGTGTACGTTACGCAACAATATAACAACACAATAAGTGTGTCCACCTTTCAAATTTATGACACCATCAAATATGATAACAAAGGTCCCAATATTGCCATATTGTTCCATTATGACTGGCTTAAAATCGGTTTGTTTATTTGGCACTAATATTAATTTTTTATACTGGTGAAATCCGCTAGGAATTTCTGGAAATTTACAATAAAAAGAAAGGGTCGCTCAAAATTCCACGCTGACATAGTGTCTATGAGAGTGGCTTGCACTGTATTGAATATCTTTGTGGCACTATACAGAGTGCAAGTACACTCAGTCCTCTTTGCATGCGATTGTTTAATGAGGTTCCAAAGTTATGCGGTTTTGATTGTTTTTTTTTTTTTTTTTTAACCATGTCCGCTCCCAATGTGGAGCATATGGACTCCTAATGTAGTTTATATCAACAGAAGTGTTTCTACGAGAACTGCTTGTTACTCAGTTGCTCAACCTCTCTTTTTACAAAGAGAGTAGGGATAGAAGGATAGAGCTAGGACAGGACTAGTGGTAAGCTAATCGCTCTCGATACGCTCCGTTCATAGGATAGGATGGGTGGATTTAGTTTATCATTTTTGTTTCTACGAGAACTGCTTGTTACTCAGTTGCTCAACCTCTCTTTTTACAAAGAGAGTAGGGATAGAAGGATAGAGCTAGGACAGGACTAGTGGTAAGCTAATCGCTCTCGATACGCTCCGTTCATAGGATAGGATGGGTGGAAGAGGGGAATTCAAGACATCACATACATCCATGCCTTCGAACAGAGATTCATAAATCGATTGAAAAATCAATTTATAAAACGCCTGTGTGGCCGAGTGGTCAGCGTTGTTGGCTTCGGTTACGGAGGGCACGGGTTGATTGAATACAAATAATTAAAAAATACCACCGCCTATATTATTCGAAAAGGTTTCCAACTTTGCAGTAAATAAGAAAAACATTTTTTTCTTAACAGTAAATATTAAAATATATCTAAATCTGAACAAAAAGTATAAGGGTAATATAATATAAGCTATTTTTGAGGGCCCTGAGATTCGGAGGCCCCAAGCGCACTCCACATTCGCTTACAGGATAATCCGCCCCTAAGACTACAAAAATAAGCAATCGAATAAAAAAGGACAACTCAAACTTTGATCGTTAATTACATGGTTAAAAGAGAAATAAAGTTGACGCTTAATCTAATCGTTAACACCAGTGCTTTTAAATGTATAAACAGCGGTGGGCTGCCAATACTTTAACAAGGGGCTCGCTTTATATCAAAGCAATTCTCGGTGTTCTGGTGAAGCAGTGAGTTTTTTTATCACCCCGATGGAATTATATGCAATACTTGAATAAGCAATCGATTGGTACTTAATACACTTATGATATGTAACAATATGCAATTTACCGAAAACTTATCAATGTAATTGACCAAAAATGTACTACTGTGTATACTTAAGCTTTCCTAGATAATATATTAGTCAGAAATTGCAGTTATGTACTAATTTGAGCTGATAATATTGTTTTCTCTTAAATTAACAACGGGCTCGCCGGCCTTGGTAAAATTTAAGAATGGGTTCGCGCGAGCCCCTCCAAGCCCCCTTCAGCCCACCCCTGTGTATAAATAATACGCATACTATCTTATCTCGTTTGTAGTTTAGAACCAAATATTAAATCGTATCCAGCTGAAATCTTCAACTATTTTTTTAAGATATTATTAAAAGTAAATAAACATAAGTAATAAGAAGTCATTTTTTGGCCGAACTATATTTTTGTATTTTTTGTATGCGGTTCTGTTCTTATTGTTTCTCACTGCTTCACATTTATGCGGTTTATGAAATTTATGTAACGTATTTTCACTTTTTTTGTACGTTAAGTACATATTTTTTTATGCGATTTTCTGCATAAAAATATGCGGCATCCTGTAGAATTGAATGAAAAGAGAATCGAGCGTACATATATTTCAATTCATTCAAATTTATCATTAAACATTATTTTACTTTACCCATTAGTACATAATAATAGTTTTAGATCACTATTTTTCATTTTACTTAAAAAAGAAATCTTGTAGATTTTTGCAATTAAATTTAATTGTAAGTATTTATGTAACGATTGATGAAGTCACCCACAGACAATAAAATAAAAATAATTTATTATGCAATCATTTATGCGACCCACAAAAGACCTTGAATAATATGTATAATCCGTAATAATTATTAAGTTATTTTCAAATGCAATCATTTGAACTATAAATAAATACGAGATAAATATGTAATAATTGTGTAGGCACGGATTTTAGTTCATCATTTTTATTTGTAAATTTGCTTATTTATTTTATTACATACAATATAATGGTTACCAACCGGTGGGTCGCACAAATTATCAAATATAAATATGATACAAGACTCCATAACGACAATTTGTTATTATCTTTTTAATGTTTTGAAAACAGACATAATTCATCTTTTATTAAATTCCAAATAAAGATGTGACACTTTCTTGAAGCGGATTGTTAAAATAAGTCAGACACATATTGGAAACTAAAAAAATTATAACAGAGAAATATCAAACAGAATTATAAATCGACAGAAGACAATTCCTAGCAATTACAATCAATTTCAATTCGATTTCAGCAGTAAGTTATTGAAATTTCACTGGTAATTTTCTATTTCTTGATATGCAAAATTCTTATTTAGCATAATTTGTTTTCAATAAAAATTATCAACTTTCTTTTAATATACATATTGCAAGTCGACTACGAGTATAACGACCATCAAGGAATTCTTCAAAAGTATACATTTTTGACGAAGAGTGATTGAAAGTTGGATATCATTATTTTCAAAAATGATTGGTAGTTTTTACGAGACGTTTAATAAATTATTCAAAAAAACATATATTTGAGTGGTAACATCATATAAGGACTGTGAAGTCAAAGTCGTAAAAATATGGATGACTCTAACTTCTTTTATTATTTTCTTTAAACATAATTTAAATAGGCAAGTATTTAAAAAAACTTGTGCATTTTAGTAGATCAAGAATTTCAAGTCTTTATAAAATCGTAGACAATTTTTAAATTCTGGAGTGGGAATCGGAGTCGTGATATTAACACGACTCCACAGCCCTGATTTTTATGCAATTCACATGTTGAGAAAGATAATAAACTTTAAATATTTAAAATTATTATCTATGAAGTAATAAATTCATCTTGTAATACATATAATAAAGAAAATGTCACATGTGGCAGGCGGGTTGTAAGATAATGATCTGTCAACGAGAAGAATAAAAAGAAGTCAGGAAATAGCAGTGTACATGAAAGACTTCATATTACAATTTGCATATCTCAAATCCGTATTTATAGATAGCCCATGACAAAAAAAAAATAATCTAAAAGTAATGTAGAGGTAACCGAGCGAAAATCCTTACTACAAAAAATAACAATGAATGTAAATTTTAGTCGTCCAGTATCACACATGGTCAGTGGCGGATTAAGCACTTTGGAGGCCCTGTTTTTGTAATAACATAAAAATGTTGCAAAACTCTTCGTAGAATAATATTGAAAACCGAAATTAAAATATACAGGTTTATATAATTTATGCTATTTTTGAGGCCCCTAAAATTTGGAGGCCCCAAGCGTGCGCCTCTTGCGCTTATGGGGTAATCCGCCACTGCAAATGGTCAAGTTATGTTTTGGTCGAAGTACATATTCATTCTGTAGTCTTTTTCCATGAGTCAAATAATGCTGGTCAAACTGTGGGAACTCAATAAATGCAACTAACCAAGTTATAACGCAGCCTTAAAAATGACGTAGATTGAATTTTTATTTTTTTGAGGTCGAGTACAGTCACAGCCGAGAAGATATTATCAATTACTCTTATTAAATTTTATATGTGTGATGTGCGTAATGGCCTCGATGAAAGGGAGCTTAATTTTTTTTATTACCAGGCGGTCTGATTCAGTCATTATCGGGCACTTTAAAGCTTAACACTTGACATGTCAAATAAAAAAATATGGTTACAATTTACAAACAAAAAGTTTTTTGAGCGTGCTCGCTACGTAGAGTAATATGAAAAAGGACGTAAACTACAGTTTTTTCGATAATCACAATGTATCAAACTTGATACACGTTTTATCAAAAGGATGCAAGCTGCAAATGCCGAATTAGTATCTAAATTTAGCTTTTAAGTTTGAAAAAGATTACCTTGTTAAAAATTAAAGCCAAGAAAAAACGACTGAAATAAAGGTTTTTCCTAGACAACTTCTTTAATTAATATTAGATTATGTCAATTAAACACCAGCTTAGAAGTCTCCGTGCACTTCAAGGTTGTGTATAATTCATAATTTGAATATGGCCCAAAATCATCAAAACACGTTTTGTGCGCTTCCTGTAAAATTTTATATGTGTGGGTTACGTCATTTTTCCTTTCCACAGTCGATATGTATTCTGAAAGAGCTTATATCAACAGAAGTTTTCTTTGAGAACTTCATTTTACTCACTTGTTTTATCATTATTTTTTTCGAAGAGAGAATGCTTAGAACTTAGAAGGTTAGGACTAGGACCAGTGGCGTAGTGCTAACTAAAAAAGTCTGCGAGAACTGATTAATTATAATATTTTAATGTGGGTCTAATATCTGAATTTCATAGTCCGCACCAAGAAGTTTCCAGTAAAACGTTTTTCCAATACATTACTACTAAAGTGAAAATAAACATATATCGCAAAATGTATGGAAGCGCCGACCCCACGCGCCCCCGCCCCACTACTCTACTGACTAAAACTGGACTAGAAGCTTTTAGCTTATCGCTTTTGCTGCGCTCTGATTTTATGATACCAAAGCTTAAAATCTCACAATTAGGGAAACCTGAAGATATTTTTAAAATAGGCGAAACAAATTCCGTTGCTGGCTTCTGTGTCGGATCTCACGGGTCCGAGTCCCAGTACGAACAATATTTTTTTAAATAGATTTATTGATTTCTGTTCGAAGGCATGGGTGTTCGTGATGTCTAAAAATTCCCTCCCGCCCTTCCGATCCTTAAAAAAACTGGGCGTAGCGAGAGCGATTAGTTAACCGCTAGTCCTGTCCTAGCCTTATCCTTCTATCCCTACTACTATATTTGGAAAAAGATAAGTTTTAACAAACAGTTCACGTAGAAAAACTTCTGTTGAAATACCTCCACTAGGAGGCCATATGCTCCACATTGGTAGCGGCCATGGATTTAAAAAAAATACTAATATTCTGGTCAGCTTAGTGAATAAAATATAAAGCACGTCTTTGGTACTAAATAGCATGTAATTCTGAAACCTTTTGGGAGATGACCATGTGCTATGGCGTTTCACGTAAGTGCAGCACACGACGGCAATCAGGCAGTGGAATAGTAATCAGTGTCGGATTACCCCATAAACGCATGAGGCGGGAACTTGGGGCATTAAAATAGTATATATGTACATAATAAAATTCCATATATTTTCAATTAAGTTTACATTACACAGCTTAGTCTCCAAATTTTATTGCGCCTGCGACCTCCCAGGCGCTTAATCCGCCACTGAAAATAATACTGACTTAATTTCAAATATTCATTTTAATATATCGTGAAAGCATGATTTTTTCGCTGAGGAATGTATCTGTTGTAAATAGGGGTGTTAGATATGAATAGTATTTGTGTCATACAATGGCGGATTAAGCACTTTGGAGGCTTTAGGCGCAATAAATTTCGGAGGCCCTGTTTTTCGAATAACATAAAAGTATTACAAAACTCTTCGTAGAATAATAATGGATATCTAAAACTGAAATTAAAATATAAGGATTTATATAATTTATGCTATTTTGAGGCCCCTAAAATGTGTAGGCCCCAAACGCGCGCCTCTTGCGCTTATGGGGTAATCCGCCACTGGTGCCATATGTATGAAGAAGTTTGTTATTTTACATTTAGTATAATTTCCAGTTTCTTGCAAAGTCAATGGACTAGATTTAAGTAACTAGAATGATTAGAACCAGACACGTAAGGTGTTAATAGCACTTTAAACTTCGTTGTATATGTACTTTGTCTTGATTAGTAAGTAGCATATCGAGTTGGCTTACAGTAAAAGATGTCTCATATTATTTGTTTCAGGATGTCATCGCAGCAGGAAATATAATCGTAAAAATAATATTATATATAATGTCGGTTTGCTGCAAGATTTGACAATACAATTTTATTTATTCTTTTGATTAGACGATTTGGTCAAAACTGAGTACATTAATAAGCAGAGTCCTTTTTTCTCATTTTGCATAAACTCAAAAATTCACTGTCTAACGTCAACCAGTATTGTCCAATGTCATACCCTTAATATTATAATGTTGTATTTCATGCCCATACCGGAATTAAAGACATCATTAACAATCATATGTTATTCTTACGAAATACATTTTGATTTTTGATGAGATCTTGCCTAAGACCGACGATATCTGCAAATATAATACTTTGACAAAAAACCATATTGTAGAAATGTTTCAAGTATGCAAACAAACATATTTCGAAAAAAAAGAGGACCCCGGGACATATATCGACAGCCCTGCAAATGTTTCAAGTGTGAAAACAAATATATTTTGGAGAAGAAAAAGAAGACCCCGGGACATATATCGACAGCCCTGCAGTATTTAAATTGTAAATTATTTAATTTTTGGAACAATGTTTAAGTTTGCTAACAATCATTTTTCGTAGTAGCAGAAATAGACCTCGGGGAATATATCGACAGCCCTGCAGTATTTAAATTGTAAATTATTTAATTTTTGGAATAATTTTTAAGTTTGCTAACAATTATTTTTCGTAGTAGAAGATTTTAAAATAAAAGTCGAAATATAGTTTTATAAAATATCCATACCGTCATTAGAATATTCCTAATGCATGTAAGAAATTAAAAAGATTTTCAAAGCCGGATGCAAAATATAACCATACCTTCCAATAATCGAATCAATGACACTGGTCAAATCAGCTCCCAGCCCTTTAATTATAGCTTCAAAAAATCGAATCAGTATATTTGATTATTTGAAAAACTTCGTAGCGATGCAGACTTTCAAATAAAGTTCTTTCAATATTATTACAATGCTTCAGTTCTAAGCCAGGAAATTTTAAATTTGAATATAAAAAGACGTCCATTACAATTGGACGAACGACAACTTCAAAAATATGCGATTCAAAATAAACCGTTGGCATTGGTCGAAAAATGTGCTGTTCAAAATAAACCCCTATCATTGGCGAAGAGGACAGTGTGACGAACATATTTATGATTATTGGTGATTATTTTATCGGCTATTAATGTGAAGATTACCTACGTCATTGAAGAAAATAAATCCGACATAAAGAACAGTATGCTGGATTGCGGTGCAACTTATTAATCATTTTAATCCACAACAAATTATAGCAAATACGGGCTATTTTTTTTTTTTAATTTAATGATTGATATAAGTAATTCATTCATTATAAACAAGAATAAAATAATCTAATATTATTAGTCTTTTGCTCGATTGTATTTCTCTCCCTTGGGTAAATGTAATAATAGCGTTTTATGAATGTATAATCAATAAAAGCTTTTTCAATTCTAATGAAAACATCAATAAAAAAAAAAAAACAGCTATCTTAGTCACACCGGCATACATTTTAGGATTCTTAACAAAGAAAACCTGGCTGCTTGTCGAGTGGTCAACGTTGTTGGCTTAGAACATGGAGGTCGCGGGTTCGAATCGCAGTGAGGACATTTTATATAAGTAGATTGATTTTTCAATCGATTTATGGATTTTTATTCGAAGGTATTGATGTTTGTGATGTCTTAAATTCCCCCTCCCAACCATTTCCTAAAAAACGAGGAGTCGTGAAAGCGATTGGTAAACCACTAGTCCTGTCCTAGCCGAATCCGCTTATCCTAACTCTCGTTGGAAAAACTAGTAACTCGTAATTCTGATAGAAACTCTTCTGTTGGGATAATTCCATCTGGAGTCCATATGCTCCATATTGTGAGCGGACATAGTTAAAAAACGTAAAAAATAATACTATCAATTGTGATCTCAATACCGGACGAGAAAATCCAAATCAATATTTTATTATTTCAGATAGTTTATAATATATTATACGTACTAAATCATAAGCGGGTGGTTTTAAAATAATAGTACATTATTATTAACGATCATTAATTTTGGAACCTGTCAATATAGATACAACTCTTTAAAAGTTAAAGTAGGTTTTTAAATTAATTGCAAACAATTTTATTTAAATATATTGAGGTTTATATACATTCAAAATTCAATTAAAAGTAATTTTCTATATCGAAATACTGGTATTTTTTAATTTAAAAAATAAACATGAATACACGATTTCAAAAATATAGGTATTGCAATTTTTACGATCTAGGCGCTTTCGCATACAATTGAGTAAATGTTTATGCTTTAAAACAATAAAAACGTGTGTAAATGAAGCGAGTACGGGTTTTTCTCATTTTACAGGACAAAGACTACGCCATGTGATTTATAAATAAAAAAAAACTTATAGGACGCTTCGTTTAAACACATTTTCTCTCATTTAAAAAAATACATTTTTCTTAAACATAGGTGAAAGCACTTGTTTGTAAAGCCGGCTTTTTGACAACATACCATAGACATCTGTAGAATGGTAAATAAATTATTGCTGATCATGTATACATTATAATACAAGTATTTTTGAAGTTTTAACGAATAAAATAAAGCGTTTACTACATAAACAATATGTGTATCTCGTTTTAAAAAAGCTTCATCACTTTATTTGGTTAAATATAAAAAAATCATAATTACGAATACATATTATTTTTACAGCTTTTCTTAAAAATTACTATTCAATCTAATTTATATTAAGTTTGACTTAATAAGCCTTCTGTTAAAAAAGTGAAAAAAGACTTGCATAGAATAATATATTTTAAAAAAAATACTAAAAAACGGCACTTGTCAACTAAACTATTGTATAGTTTTACCACCGTTATGCATAATGTTATGCACACTACGAACAACATCATTTTTCATCTATCGCAAGTATAAATAAATTTATTTATATATATAAATAAATAAATAGCACATAACCTAAATTTCCAATAAACCCCCAATCATCTAGTAGGGTGGGGTCGCACGGTAATCTGAAATATTATTTTTTATTTTGCTTAAAAGTAGGTACTGCTGCACATTTCTTAAGCAAACTGTTAATTATGTCATGTTTATTAGAAATATTTGTTATTTATGTTTGTCTACAGGAATTCGTGGAAATTTCTTCAATTGCAGTCATTTTTAATATTTTTTTCTGATTTCCCCCCAATTAATATTTATAAAAAAGCACATTGAATTGAGATAAAAGAGTATTAGATGGAAAGCAGCTACATTTATTTTAATGAGATGAATGAAAAAATATCTTTGTTTTCTGATAAATCATTGTGAAATTAGTAAAAAAATTTTAGCTGGCTAGTTAAATATTGATTTTATCTTTGTATACAATCAAATACTATGGTTTCATCTGTTTCTATTTTCATCACAGATAATTTTCATTCGAGTGGTATCACTGGGCTGTGACTCGCATTCCATTTATGATTGATTTTTTAAATTCAAAACAAATTAAATCACAAGGGAAGTTGGAGGTGTGGTCCACGAAGATGTGTTTCTCATGTGCAGTACACCGTTTAGTCTCGAGTTTAAACAATGTTTTCTTCTTATTTACTCTTTAGAAGATCGCCCTTCCTCAAAACCACCGTATAGCCCTATATTGCCCATTGTCTTCATTCCATCTTGAGTAACATTACATTACTAGGTTATGCCTGGATGATTCGCTGTGTAGTGACTAGTGAGTGTTGATTGACTGTGTTTTTTCAAAATGAGTAGCTGGGCTAGAAGAATGCATCGCCGGGCAGCTACTCTCGGTAATGTTGTGACCTCTTGTGGACATCCCAGCACCATTCCATATCCGAGGCGGCTCGAAAAAGTCAAATTTGGAGTACCATTGCATGAAGTTTGCAAAAACGATATCCCAGGCCCACTACTTGTAAGCTGCGTTTATTACACACACCTAGTTTTTATAACAATTGTTGACCCAATATACACCACCGTCTATAGTAGTTTTTACTCACATCTTGTGAAGCCCATATTGTCCAGTACTCAACATCATATTACTCATACAATTCTTCTAATTTGTGAATTAAGAGAGCATTCACCCTATTGAGCGAAAAATTCCATTATTGAGAGTTATTATCATTACAGTTGTACTATTTTTTTTGTTTAAAAAAATAGAATTTACATATTTATCTTCCTACTATAGTAATCATATAAATGAATAGGATCAATATATATTTAAAACGAACAAGTGCTTGTCGATTTTACTGAAAATATCTAGGAACATACTCTAGGTTTATATTATTGAAGACACAGTCGAAAGAATCATACTTGGGATTAGTTAAAGTATGACTAAGCCATGGATGGCCAAAATTTTGACCTCTGCAGGCGACTCATACTAAAATTAGGTTTTGCGGTTACTAACACTGTATGTGCTTAGTGATCATAAGAAGAGTAGGATTTCAGAGCCCAATATAATTTGAAAAGGAATCAAAATGGATAGATAATAAAAGACTCGGTCAATAATTGTTTTTAAGTATCAGGCGGGTGACTTTTCGACTGTGGTCGATGTTTTGGACACCACTGGACTAAGCTAACAGTTTTACTACAATGGTCGGTAAATATTTACTTTGTTGGAGAATGTTTTAAACATATCATAAAAATTCTATAGTCATAACTGAATGTGGTTACTATATAACAGAAAGAGTAATGGAGAAAAATGGGGAATTCTTAAATGGTTTGAATGACGTGAACGGGTGTTTCTCGTTCACTACAAATAATAGGTCACTTGGATTCGTTCATTTAGATTACAACATTGGAAAGGAGTTAGTATTTTTCTAAATATGTTTCGAAATACATTCATTTAAATTTAATTAAAATCCGTGTCAAACAAAGTAAACAAAACACTATACATGTTGTAAACGGCTATAATTTGGTACTACGCATTCCAATTTCGAATGCTAAAAACGAGGCTATTATTTGCAAACCAGTCTCGTTCCAAAATTGGTAATTTAGCAAATAGAAATACATTTTGAAAGTATTTTTAGAAAGCAGTCTTAAACGTGGCTTGATAACGTAGAAAATATTCCAAAACTAAAAATCTTATTAAGATGTATATATTTATGAAAATGAAATTTAAGTTTCATTTTCCAACCATTTTGGAATGAGCTGGTTTGAAAATAATAGCCTCAGTTATAATATATGATTTAGGCATATTTATTACTAATTTAACATATGGCGTAAATGTTGATCTAGTTAACATATTATTCCTCTCATCGAAATCGATTATTAATATAAGCACCGAGTGGAGGACCTTAAAATAAAAATACATATTGTTTATATATTATAAAAATATCGTAACCCTTGGTCTGCAATATTTTTTTAAATCATGCTGAAAAATGCTAACATTTATATATTTTTTTTTCACCTAATAAAAGATCCAATATCATGTTAGAAACTGAATAGTTTTTTTTAAAAATTACATTATAAGATTTTTACATGAAACAATTTTTGCGCTCGATTTAGCCTGAGAAAAAATTGCCTGCTTTTCAATAAGGTGATTGGTGAAAATACACCCACAAACAATGTGTTAACTGCAAAATTTTCCCTATCGTCATGGTCGTCATAAGAGAATAGAAATACAATTTGTTGATTCATCAATCGTCTTGCGTCTAAGTTTTCATATTTGGGTAGATGTTAATTTTAAAACGTTACCAATGAATGCCTATTGAAAAATAATTATGTCTATCCAAGATGAAACTCAGTGCTGCTAACCCATTAATATTGTTTTTTCTGCAATATTTTCTCTTAGTTATATGCTTGTTCGCTCTTACACTCTCTCGACACAACATGCACAAAAAGTGAAAAGATGTTACATCTAATTGTGCTTATCGAGTATAGAGTAGGGAAGACATGTGCAAAAGTTTCATTTTTTGCCAAAGTAAATATTTAAAATATGACTTCTTTATTGAAAATCTATATCTATAAAACTTTTTTTATAATACAGTCTCATGTTTAATCATTTAATAAAAATGTAAGGTACAGGGAAACGACATTTTATAATTTCGTTAGTAAACCATCAATCTCATTGTATTATTCTTTTCATACAGAAATTATTGCCTATCCCTAACATAGCCCATGTGTGGAGTAGATAGTTTCTAACTAGAGTAATTGATAAACATCCAATTCAGTTGATAAGAAAAAAAAATGGATACATCGGTCATTGGTCCTACCCGTTGTATTAATATTTATAGAAGTACACTGCAGTATTCAGAAAATTCAGCATGATATTTGCATTTGTAGTTCCCATGACACTTCCAATTTTCTTATGAATATTTGCAGTATGCATAGTTCATTGTAATCACTTGTATTGATAAAACTTGTATCAACATTTTAATGTGTTTTCTTCGTTCCGCGGATCCCAATCAAGTTGACTGCCTCTTACACCTATGTAATAATCCGCCACTGGTCATACGAAAATATTGAAATTAAATGTTTAAAATAGAAAGTGAGAGATACATTTGTTTGCCAAATTTATATTTATTTTCTTAGCACTATTTCAGATGATTGCCTAGTTGTGTTAGCATTTTCTTGTTTTTGGAAAGATTAAATCTATTTTACTGCTGAAATTCTTTTGTTAGAGGATGTTTCAATTGATTAAAGTAACAAACATCGACTGTAAAATTAAATTTGATAACTTTGTTATTCCATTTCCAAAATAACAATGTTATCAAATTTAATTAGAACGCTGAATCTAACGAAAAAACGTTTACTCATTTAACCATACCCACTTTGTAAGTGGATAAAATGCATTACTATTACCATGGTATTATTTTCAATTTATGTTTCACCATTCGGTAGCCTTTAAGTTTTCCTGCCTGATTGGCTTGTATCTAGCACGTCTTGCCGTCTACAACAGTTTTTTCTTTTTTAAGGTTCTGATTTTGAAATTGAATAAGGAAGCGCCATTACGAAGAGACGTCTTCCGGGCGCCTGGTCATCAAGGTGCCATGAAAAAACTTATTCATTTCTTGCAGACTGGTCGTCTAGTTAATGTAGATAACTATTCCGTGTATACAATCGCCAGTGTTCTGAAGAAATTTTTAAGGTTTGAAATTTTCGATTGCCACTATTTTCCCAGTTATTTTCTTAACCTCTATTGGTGTGCGGTATAGTTATTTTTTTAAGATTAATTTACGATTCATTATATTTTTGAGTTTACCTGTCATTATATGCTTTAAAAATGGAATTAATGTACGTATTGTAGATTGTGTTACAAAATTTATCTTATTGTATTTTAGAAAACTTCCTGGTGGTGTGTTCGGTCGAGAGGGAGAAATTCAACTTTTTAATGCTGTGGAGTTGCCAGAAGAGCAGCAGATTCAGGAAATCCGAAGGTATGCAGTCTTTCCATATTTCTGATACTGACGAATCATTTTCGAACTTATTCTAATTTTGTGAATTACTACCTTAATACTCTGTGCTGAACCCTTTCCCCGCGTTTGACCACTTTTTTTATTTTAACTCTCGCGGCTCGGAGAATAGAAAAATACTTCTCTGCCGATGGGGGTCGTTTAGGGACCCCAGTGGTTTCCTCATTATTGGCCTTATTCTTATGAATTTAAAAAAAAAATAGTCTAAGGGCTTTAAAATATCTCTCTGCATCATTCCTCAAACATTTTTTTATAAAAATCCGTGGTTTTTTAATAAATAATCATATTTTAAGTTGCGCGTAAAAAAGACGTCATTTCAGTACAAATATGTATTTGCAACTGATGCGTTCACGCGTAGTTATCTTACGAACGATCGCTGATAAGCGGGCGCTTATCTCGTTATCGCATCGCGTTATCGTGTATTTATATAAACTACAAAAGGTCCAAAAAACTATGATATAAGAATACCTTAATTATAAACATTGTATCACCCATATTAAAATAGATATTTAAGAAAATGTGGGTATTGGGGTCGCATTTCTTGAGCTTAGAACCGGAAAAGTTAAGAACACTTAGAAAATATAGGTAGAGCTGCAAGAATTGTTATCATTTAGAAGGCGATACAATACCAACTGACATTTTTTGTTTCTTGAAAATACATTCTAATTTTAATTTAAAGTAGCAAGAAATCTGTCAAAAATCCAGACTTTTATTTATAATTTTTGACGCAGGTAAAAGGTTAATAACATTCTCTCATATGTAATAGAATTTTTTCATTGCTTTTGTGGACTGGATGTTGAATTATTTTTGTTGAACTATAGCACGTCTGATTTGGCATTAAAATTTTTCCCTATATTCACCAAGAGAATATTGTAATTCTAGTCTTGTAAAAAACCTGATTATCGTTTTAATTTTTTTTTGTGTCAAAATTGTTTAAAAATAAACTTTTTTAGACTTGGAAATGTTCCAAGTCTGAAAACACAGACTGAGTATTTCCATTGTTTTTCTTTTCTATTGATGTTATCAACAATGATTAGTAATCTTCTATCCGCTCACAGTATTCTCATGTGATAATGTTTTTTTGGCTTTCTTGTGAACTTCGACAAAAAAGACTGCTGGGTTATATGGATTTATATATCAATTGTGTGTATAAATTAAAATTCCAGACTGGTGCTGTCTCTTCCTGGCCACACTCAAAGATTGTTAGTTCTTCTATTTGGAACATTCCGTGTGATGGCATCGAGTGCAGAGAGAGCCGGAACGGGCATGACTGCAGAAGCTCTCGGAGTCTCTGTTGCGCCTTCTTTCTTCCATTCGTGTGTTTCCGATGGCAGGGCGGCCACTATGCAGGATGTGCAGCGATTTAAGGTTATTACATATTCAAATTGTTACTTCTTTGCTCCAATAGAAATGATACTTCAATACTCTTCTATTTGCTAAAATTTACCATCCAATCACTTTGATAAAAATAATTGGTTTTCATTTTAGAATACCGATTTGCTTGCAAATGATAATTTCATAAGACTATTTTTTGATCATCTTAGTATTGAAAAATGCGCTAGACTTAATTTGGCTTTAACTTAATCAACTCATAAATTCCTTTCTGATGATGGCTTAACTCTATACTAGATTAAATTTAAACAATTATAATTACTAGATTAATACCCTCTTATCTATTTTCGATTATTTAAAAACATGAAACTTGTAATAATTGTTATCTTGTTCGTTTTTAATAGTTTTGATCAACTATCAGGATTTCAATTGTCTTTCGAAGTAGTATTTTGTTTTATTTATAGACTAATCTTATCTAACCTTAAAGTTATGTACAAAATCCTTTGTTGAATATCTGCAAGATAAGCAATCTTCTCGGAGTAAATAATCATGATTCGCCATATTTATGCAGACGCAAGGAGGAAACTTGGCTATTAATTATGTACACTGCAAATGTTTCCGAGAACTTTTTGCCTCAATATAAACAGAATATTAATAAGTAGCATTTTTTTTTTAAAGAAGGAAAAAGTTACGTTGATGAATGTCTGCACGGGCCCGGGCCTGGCCCGCGGGCTCTTACGCGACCCGGCCCGTGGGCCGGGTTCGGGCGGGTAAGCGCAATTGAGAGTCGGGCCGGGCCGGGCCTTGGAATTTTGGATATAATCTGGGAAAAAATATAGCAAATCGAGGATTTCAAATTCCTCGGTGAGCTAAAAAAAAAAAAGGACTTTCGGAGATAATCTAGGAAAAGTATAGCAAATCGAGAATTTCAAATTCCTCGGTGAGCTAAAATAAGGAGTTTCGGGCTTCGGGTCGGGTTCGGGTAACAAGTGCGGTATTAGACTCGGGCCCGGGCCGGACGTGAGTTTTTCGGGCTCGGACCGGGTAATTTTGTAAAATTTTGGCCAGTGCAGACCTCTTCTTCCCGGTCTTCCTAAACGTTATGCTAATTAAAGTTCAATGGGTAGTGAGTGATATGCATGGAGGTGTTATTGTTTTAATCCTTAATTGGTAACTGATCACACTGAACATTTTGCAGCCATAGTGTGACGCATAATTTGCCCAAAATTGCAAATGAAATATATTCACCTCAATTTTTAGACTGCCGTCACGTTGATATGTCATCGGAGTTGCTGAGCCGAACCGAGCTAAAAGATTATTTGTATTGTCTTTCATGCACACTATTTATATAAAAACTATTGAAGTGATATCCCTTTGCTCTTGACTACGCCAAACATAGATACAATTAACTGTGTCATTTCGTTAATGGCTCAAAAAATATATAGTGACAATCTCAAATTTAATACAGTGTCAAACATTTAAAGCCCTTATATAACAATCAATGTAAAAGTTTTCGCTATGAATATTATTTAATTGACTTATTGTGCAGTATCCATCGCATTAATAAAGAAAAATTCAAATTGCCAAGAGTTATAATTCAAAAAATTGTATGTATGTAATTGAGCCCCGAAATTAATGGTCGTGTATTGCACCATCCATTATAACATTTTCATTGGTTATGTATGACGTAACAGGGCTAAATTAATATTTGCTTAATATTACTGTGATAAGCTTAGGATGGAAGTTGTTATCATGTTATGAAATTGAACCAAAACACCCTGTGTTAAATTAACACTGTAAATCAATGTCCATGTGTATCTGTATTATACGTATCATTTATGATCTCATTGGAGTATAAAAAAACTATAAAAAATATTACAATCCTACCTTGACGGTTGACATTATAGTGATTCTTTAATGTGATAAAAAGTTAATTTCGAAATGTCAATAGGGCATTTTGTATGCACCAAGGAAACATTCAATGTTTACATTGATTCTCAAATTTTGTGATTGGAATTAATAATTTATCAGTCTTTGTTTTCGACATGAATTGTGAATGAAAAATATGAAACGATATATATATATATGACGTTAATAACCATTACATATTATGATATCATAAGCGTAACCCATAATTTCAAGTGATATATTTGTAAATAATATTTGCCTAGCGCACTCTTTTCCCTGGGAAGATTGGAAACCGTATCGTGGATGTTTTTCGAATTGAATTGTCACAATGGAGAATGCATTACGAATCGGACAAACATAATTTACCGCACTGAAATGGATTAATTTCCCAGAATGTGTCACCTGTTATTGGAATATTATTATTAAGCGCTGCATATTCAGCTTTATGTTTTCTTTTTCAAATGAACAATGGCAGGCGGAAGTGAGTGTAAGTAAACAGTCAGAAATATATATATTCTTTTTATTCCTATCTCCGTTGCCATCGACTCTTAGCCGTGCACAGTTGACAATATTCCCATTAGAATATAGTTTTATGTTGTATTAATTTGTGCATTTCTCTACTGCTATAGGTATCCTATGAACACCAGTACAAAATTTACTCGCACTCTTTCTACGCTTATATGGTATTTTATTATATAATTTTTGCAATCTGACGAGCTTTTTTTAGTGAAATTTCTCTCCGTAATTAGCATCCTGATATTATCTAAAAAAGTGAATACCTCATAATATTTCACTGTTATATTTTGATAACTCAATCAAACTGTTTTATTTATAAACCTTAATTATAATGATTATCATTGAGTAAACACTGACTCTTCGAGCATTCGAGTTAGAGTTGATAATATTGATTCACAACACTGACGCATTTATGCAATACAGGTGTTTTGTTAATAAGTATTTAAAAGGTAACATAGTTTTATGCATAGCTTATATCATTATTACTTATTAATCATTTAATTTATATAGTTGAATGAATCCTCTTTATGAAAACATTTTCAACACATGCGGTCGTCATTATCTATTTGCATAAAAAAAGATGTTATTTGTTGCGCTTTCTAACATTTACTGCAGATTTGTCATGCACGCTTTTTTCACTGTCGGTATTTAAAATGTTTTCATAAGAAGGCTGTCATGCACAATATAATAATACTTAGTTTATTGTTAAGTATAAAATAATAAAAATAATGTTTGTTATTTATAAGTCGAGAATTTCATTTTTGCCTCTTTCAATCATAATACAAATCGCTTATTTTCTTTGGGAATATTTTTTCTCCGCTTCTAATACTGAAAACATTTACATTTCCAATATAGATAACCATGATATTTCATTTCAATGAATGCCCTGATAATTAGTTAAACAGTCTTATATATATTATTACCCTTCTAATTCAAAGTACTAAATTTTGCATGGTGCATTTTAGTAGATTATATATATTTTTTGTAAAGTAAAGTAAACACCTGATTTTAATATTGTGAACAGAAATTTGTTAAAGGGTTTATATTTTTCAGTTGCCGTAAATATTTATTCATTGATGATTCAAACCGTAATTTCGTGCATGTAGTAAAATTTGAAAAAAAAAGTATTCTATAAAAAAAACCTTCCAAATTTTCCTTTCCATTCCACCCTATATTGCTATGAATTAAAATCATTATGTTTATTTACTTTGTTTGAAATAGGTGGCAACGCGGGTGATGCGTCAGCTTATCGAGAGATTCGCCCGTGGAGATGTGTTTGGTCGAGATAACTATGAATACTATGCTCGTGTCACTGGCAGGGTTCTGAGAGTTGCTGATGAATGGATCTGCTCCTTCCGATACCCTCCGCCTCCCCGTCATCCTAATGATCAGCAGCTCTATGCCAGTAAGATATGATTACTACTAAACATTAAATTGATTGAATGATAGAATGAAAAAACTATTTATAACACGTTGATATTTCATATATCAATAAATAACACATTACGCATCAGTAATAGCAGGCACTATTATCAGCGCGGAACGGGCAACAATTTATTAGTCAGCTTAAAAAACATGCTGTTTTATTAGTCACCGTAATTTTCAAAATATCAAATTTATTTTTATATTCTTTTAATTAGGGTACTCACTGTATTATGTATCGTTACTAATATATAGTCCCTGTTCTGGCAGAAGTTAGTAACAGATTGATGAAAATGAAAAATTTCACCCTTTATAATCGATATTTTATGTTCCATAGATAATTATACAGTAGAACCTCGATTATCCGGATTTTCGATTATCCAGATTATTTTCCGAAACAATTTTTTTACGAATTTGATAATTTTCTCGTGGCGAATTGATTCCACCGTTGTTTACATATGTGATGGAGTGCATACCATTTTGTTCGTTGTTTGAAATCGAATAAATCTTCCGGTTGAATACTACCATCAGAAAAAAACCAGGATGAATATGAAAGACAGATCATTCCAAAAGTAAAAAATATCAAAACTGTATAGATAAAAGAGGAAAAACTTTATTATTACTAGATAATGCATCATCTCGCCTATCAATAGAAGAGATATTGGTCCTGCTCATTCTAAGGATTTTCAGTGCTTAGATGTCGCCATGAAGTGGTTTGAAAGCCAAGAAGAGTGTATCTCAGGATAACTTATATATCTTAAAAGTATTCGCGATTTGGCAGCTTCAAAAAGAACAGCTAGCATATTTAAGCAAAAACTAATAAATGAATTTCTCGATAAAAAATAATTTAATCTAAAGCTTTATGTTATTCTAAAAATTTAAAATAATCTAAAGCTTTATGTTATTCTAGACAAATAAAAAATATTTACACTGATTGTACATGTCTTTCCGTGTAAATTATAAATTTTTTCGATTTTCCAGATTTTTTCTTATTCGGACTACCTTCATCCCCAATTAGTATGGATAATCGAGGTTCTACTGTATCATATCAAAATATATATGCATTAATGCCGATCTGACACAAATTTACAGTTTTAAAATTAATAGTCAGGGACAATTGCCTGCTTTTAAATCAGCATTAATAATAATTGCCTTTTTTGGCAAACATGTGAAATCAATGCACCGACTGAGTTATTTCAGGCAAAGAACTTCTTAGTATACATAACTCATTTTTGTCAGTTTTATTGCTTACCAATTTCTGCCAGAACGGTGACCGTATATTTTATTGAATTTTAATTCCTGGTACACAGTTTCTGGTGACTTAAATGACGAAAGACAGCATATCGACTCATTCTAACTGCCGGCTCACGTTCCCATAAAAAAACATAAGCCGCCAATTGTATGCCTATGCCAAAAAGTAGGTAAAATTGTTTCAAAACAGTACCGGTTATCTAAACATTCAACTTTATTTCTGACCATCCTGAAATACTAAACAAAACAGCAGGCTTTAACACTTACCCAACAATAACTACCAGACTACATACATAGTAATGATAACCTCGGGCTACATGACCAATAAGCTTAATTAACATAACTTACCTATGCATCTTTGATTGGAATCAGAATCATTAACCTTAAGTATTACCATTAACATTTTCAGGACAACTTTCACTAGAAGCAGAAAAGACTTGGCTACAATGCGAGTGCAATCGCTGGGGGAAGAAGTTTAAATTAGACGGTAAGTGTTGAAATACTTACCCCTCATCTTCATTAAATCTCTATGCATATTAACATAATGGCTTCAACACTCCCACATGTAACTGATAATTGTTTTACATAGTTGGATAATAATTGAAATCACTTTTTCACTACTTACGATTTGTATACTTTTACAGTGTTAGCAAAAAGTGAAGAATGTCAATCGATGCCTGCTCTCGTCGAGGGAGCTTTACCTGCTCTAGGAAACCTCGGTTGCATTCCTGAACACACTCTCCTCGATTCGTGTACACGATTATCGGTATCCCTGGAAGAAAGCGTCTTTAAGGTTATTATATTATATTGAGTTAATAGATTATTTACGAAGGAACAGATGTCAAAAATAATACAATGCCATTTGATTTGTAAAATAACAATTAATATTTATTTATTTTTTACAGGTTTCTGTAAGCTCGTCCAGTCAATCTTCCCGAGCAGGCTCCAGTCCCCACATGACGTTAGAGGAATTGAGAGCTGTCAACCGATACGCTGAGAGCACTCGCAGTCTCTCTTACCTGCCGCAGGTATGCCTTATCTAAAACAGAGCATTCCCAATATTGTGGAACATTCGGTGTTTTAGGATTTTTGAAGAGTTGTGGATCAATTATATATTTCTGAACAATAAGATCCGATTGCATGCAATATCTGATTTCAACTTACGGGCTTAACCTTTAGAGAAGTATGGACGTACATGTACGTCGGCGCCTTATTTCTATAAATTAGTATAAAAGTAGTTTAAACTCAACACAGGAGTGTCTGTCTGTAAGCATATATATGCTCTATGTATGAATTACATATATTCATTGGGAAAAAGTCACAAAATTGTCATGTTAAGAAAAGGCAGTAAATCAAAGTAAGGTCTGTATAAATCTATTCACTCCTCTAAAGGTTAATTGATTTAGCAGTGATTAAAATGTGCTTAACCTTTTACTGTCAGTTAGTTCAGATAATCACCAATTTTGCATTTTCAACAATTATGATGCTTGAAATTGTCACAAGGAGATGATGTAAAATTATTCACAAAAATTAAAGAGTTTTTTTGTCAATCAAAAGATGTCTATTGATAATTTCTTGTATGGGAAACAGAAAAATCTTCTGATATTTAACATTTATCCAGTCAGACTGATGGACTTCTTCTCTACTTTTATAATAAAAGCCTTTTAAAATGTAATCTCTTCCCCATTTTGATATCGGAAGAAAAAATGCTAATAATATTTCTGTACTAGGAATGTTTTACGATAAAAGTAATAATGCATTTTATTATATTTATCCAATGTAACTAATCAATAATTTGTTTCTAATGTGCATATTATTATATCTAGATAGATTATTAACAATAAGTCCGTTGGAATTTGATTAAATAAATTTTAGATTTCTATACTTACCTATTTGTGAAAGTATTGTATTTCTATATCAATCGAAATAATATGTGTTTTTTTGCTAACAGGAGGAAATAAATATATCGCAAGCACCTCCATCCAACTGATATCCATCGGTAGATATTTTTTCATTAAATAAAATACATAGTAAATGTTTTCATTGAATCATTATCGGAGGTTTACTACTTACGTAAAAGTTTTCCGATCATAAGCGAAACCCCCTCCATTGATTGTTGTGAGTCCACCCCCTTCTTTATTGTTATGTTCATTTTATTATACCTTCTTCGACTTGACTTTTACAAATATACATGATATAAACCTCTCATTATTTCTGCGGTCACTGGGTGTATACCAAAGTGTTCTCGTTTATTACATAGTATGTGCAGTAGACGGTTAGGTGATATATTTTGTTATTTCGAGGGGGGCCTTTTAGAAGCATACTAACGATGTTGAACTCTGCGATGAGAAAGGTATATATACTTACGATCGCAGAATGTGTACAGCTATTTCGGAAAACGAAATAATGTGACAGTAATATGTTTACTGTGCTTTATTTTCAAAATTGTTAGGAATCAGTAATATGAATAGTGCATCCAGGAAAAAAAATCTCAAGAAACAACAGTATGAACTTCTTCTTATATAAATAAGGTTGTTGGCATAACATAATGAAATTAATATAGCCGAAAAGTGATAACCAGTTTGGAACACTTTGGACTATTTCAGTATTCAGTTACGAGATTTAAAATAAATACCCCGTGATCGCAGTTTTCTTGAGTCGCCACAATACACGTTGCAGGTATTCAATGTTTCTGCTCCCCCCGTCTTTGTTCGAGTGCACCTTCAATAGTATTATAATTGTTTTCTTTTCGGCTCAGGTTGAATAGAAGACACGTGCGTTTGTCTTCACTGTTGCCTGCCTATCGTTGTACGCACGTATAATGTCCCTCTATCACTGCAAATAATGCAACTGCATACATAAATAAATAGTGTTATGACAGTTCGAAGAACATGTATAATTTTATCAATGGATTCGGCAGTAATTTTTGTGGTCACTCATTTTGAACGTAAAGCAAAAATGAATCGCATAGCACATTTATTTGTGTTTTAATATGTGACCAGTATTAATATTGTTGATTTTGTCTGACAATATTATCAACGGTGTCCAAACATGTAATGCAACACGAATGAATGCTGTAATACTAAGTGATTCATTTTTACAGTTAAGATGAGTGTGGCTTTTTAACATTGCTTTCGTAGGCTGATCTAAAAGAAAACACTTCTTTTAAATCACATAGAAAATTATATCTATGAAACCATGTAAACGATCACATTACTTTTGAATCAAACAGCATCTATTTGCACCATCTGATGCGATTTAACATGCAGGATTTGAATAGTAACAATTCATTGCTTCCCTAGAAAAATCAACTTACCAGGTCGTTAGATTATCCAAACTGTATTCATATATTCTTCGAATAGTATTTCGTTTTGAATGGCTTCTTTTTTTTTACTTCCACAATTCTAATTACAATCCAACTGATTTCTTTTGAAAAAATGCAAAAGGTGACTAAATTCACAGCTTGTTTTGAACACTCATCAATTATTATGTTATTCTGTATGCAAACTTTACAAAGTAGACAATTTCAAGCAAGCATTTTATTTTATCTTTTCTTGAATTTACCCTCGTGGATTATATGAAATGTGACATGCAATTTGCCATAATAATTAGCGAATTTTATTTACTGTTTTTCAAATGTTTTATAATTTTATATTGCACACATCGTGTATGTGTATCGAAACAAGCTTCAGTTTTTGACAAATGAACAAAGGGTATCAGTATATTTTCTTTCTTAATCCATTAATCATACAAATGAAAATCTACATCAGCAGATGTATGAAGGAAGCGACACTCTAGAGTCGAAGCGAGTTTGACGGATAGGTTACACAGTTTGAGGGATAAGTGAGTGAAGTGGTTATTCCGTTTAGGTGCACGAGAGACAGAGGGCTAGAATGAGGACCCGATCGGAGTGGTTTCTGCAACCGGCCGCTTCCATGGAGCTGCGACCCGCTTCCGGTACTGCACCACAACACTCAACACCGATCCCCTCCCGTCATCATTCACACCGATCTATATCTCGCTCCTCCATCTCGCTCATATCCAAGTATCGCAATGTGCGCGACGAACCTGACACGTGCGCCATTCAACTCGGTCCCATTTCTGTGCCCCCCCTCGTTGCCCCGTCCCCGCCGCCTTCGGAGAGCATGCCGCTGTATTTGCTTCTCGCCTGCCTCGAGTTTCTCTTTTGAAACCGACCGGTCCACGTCACATCACATCGCAAAGTATTATTTTAAAGATGAGACATGGCTGTGGATTCTGTGCTCTTTTTTTTTTACTATATTTATTTTCTCTCACCTTTTAAATTCAGTCAATATGTCACTCTTACCTGAATACTATATTTTGTTATATACCTTAAATTATATGTACAATGTTTAAAACTGATAAGTAGGAATTTATAAGTAAATATTATAAATAATAATTACTATTTTGACAATTTAAAATCTGTCAAAATTTAATCGTAAAGTTATTTGAGACCTCTTTTCTAAACTGTTTCTCTGAGAGTTAAAAAACAAGCACACATTCCATTTGCCGTCGCATCTCGTGAACCGCCACATTTGGAGGAGTGCCGTGTCCGCATTGAAAAGGAGCCACTAGACCGGAAACAGCAACATTGCCAATTTGTGCGTGCGTTTTTTTGTTTTCTTTTTGAAGCAGGCAATGGTATCGTCGCTTGCCGACCGTTAACAAAATGGTGATCGGTGGTGTAGCGGAATTCCCATTATCCTTGTCCCCGTAATATTTTTTTAGCGCATCCGTTTATTTGTAGAGCTACTTCTTTTGCCAGCTGCTGAGGTGTTGTTGATCGTTTGTTATTTTTTTTTGTTTTCTGTTTGCAATCGAAATTCTGCACGGCACATCCTGCATTATTCATTTCACGTTGTACAGTCAACCAAATAATTCTAATTTATTTCACAGGCTCATGTTTTCTTCAAAGTCATCGTAAATCATTAGGGCCTTTTATAGAAAATGTGAGGCCGGAGACGCGCGATCTTTTGAGGACCTACCAATCAAAATTTGTCTGAAGATAAAAAATATCACTCTGAATACAAAAAAACGTTTATTTGCAAATTAATTTATATTATGATAACAAATAGAAACTTGCGGGGCCAATGGCAGCTGCCCTTTATGGCTCAGGTGATCATAGAATAGTTTTATTAGAAGACTGAAAATGAAAAGGCTGTCATAAATTTGCAATTGAGTCGTGACTTTTATAGGAAACTATTTGTTGGAATGCCAAAATGAAAACCATCATTTATTAATTCATTCGAAAATGCAACTATTTAGATAAAAATTAGCTTAGCTTTGATCATTTTGTTGAATTTGTATTGAATACTTTCAAAGTATGATGGTTGAAAAAATTGACACTTCATTTGTAATGAAAGGATTCTGACAGTGGACTCTTCAAACCCAGCTCTCAATTTCAGGGAGCGTATTGCACTCTGTTTATATTTATATGATATTGTCTGAGAGATTCTTGAAAACTTTTGAAGTGCTTAGATTGATAGGACAAAATGTAGATTAGATGATTTTTTGCACTGCAATCGCATCACGACCTGCACAGTGGCACCAAATGAATGTAGCATGGCATGGTAAAATACCTAATTTTATATCACCCCGAATAAATACATATTGTGGAGGGAAACTGTTAATACAATAAGTCTCTATGATTATTATTAGTTTATTTATATGATGTAACATAATTTTGAATAATATATGATTACGAAAGTCTAATTATTACTAACTATTATTTTAGTGTTATTTTAATAATTATATTAAAACCATCCCGTATTGCATATTAATAATTTTTATCTCTGCTTATCATAAAAGTAATTTAGTCGCTGAATTGAAAATATATTTTGTCGTACATTTATGAGGTGCAGAAAACAGAACCAGTTTTCAATAATAATTCATTGAATTTTACTGAAATGCAATGATTTAATAATAATTACTTCGCCACCAAAAAACCAATTCACCTATTTGTTATAATTTGCTCAATAAAATTTTTCAATTCTCTCTACATGTTCTTTGCTCTCATTTTTTTTGTTACTAATACTACTGAAATAAATGTGTTATTGTCATCATTTTTTAAATATTAAAAATATAAACGCTTTTGAAGCTTTTCAGCATTAAAACTAATTTGGCTTAAGCTGACAACTTTAAGTACTGATTTCTATAACATTTCTTTATATGTATGTAAAAATATGAATGAAATGAAACTACCCACTCGTGTAGCAGAGACTATTTATAAATATTTTGGTATTTTAGTACATTAATATATAATTTATTCTCTGTTAATGTCACTTCAATTTGCATGCTTCTCTTGTACATTTAGAAATATGCATCACTCTCAAATTTAATTGTATGCAATTATTATGATTATAAAATAACTTTTAGAACAGTATATTTACAAAACTCTTGTAACAGAAATTAATAACGATGTGATGATACATATCTGGTGGAATACTTAAAATGTTAGTGAATTTTAATGATTTCTCAACATTTCACATTTAAAATGTATATTAACTGTTTTGATTTGTATAAAATGGTACATATTTTTCAAGTTGATATTTGAACTTTTTTGACTAATGATATCAATATAATTGAAAATGATCAAGCAATTGGAACATAATAGATAATTACCATATCTAATTTTATAAAGACATAACTGTAGGACTAATTGAAAAAATTGCTACATTTTTATAAAACTCGTGTGTTTTTATCAGGTGGTGAACGGCGAACATCGCGTCGTAGATCTCGACGCTGCGGCGGACGCAACAGTTCAGGAGAGGGAGGCGGAGGATCTCGTCGCTTGCGTGCCGCCGCCCTCTCTGCCGCGCCCGGCCCCGCCCTCTCTGCGCTCTCGGCCGCTTCCGCCGTTTGGGGAATTTCCCGCGGAGACTCCGAGGAGATGTCGATCTCTATGCAGCCTCGCTGCGCTGCGCTCGCAGCTTCGCAGTGACATGAACACGCCTGCGCACACCATCACGCCCCCGCGTGCGCACTGTCTCACTCGCTAATCCGAGTTCTCTCTCTATCGGACATCTTTCAGCGGGCAGCTCTAACTGTTCCTTTGCTCATTGACAAGTGAAACGAATACGAGATATTGTCGGCTTCCATTGAAGATATCACCGAGAAACTGCGGTGATTTGTATTGACCTATCGAAAGTGCTCATTTTTTAATACGGTCACAAGGTCATCGATGGGTTTTGAAAATTTACATGTGAGCGTATTGCAGCGCTATGCAGATAATCGTCTGTAAACCTCTGATCATTCCATTGTGTCGATTGATCCTGAGGTATTGACGGGAAGTAATCAGTAGTAGTTACCAACCGCGTGGACACATTTTTAACAAAATTAAATAATGCGACTACAAATTGTAATACTTGAAAAGTGTCGATGCAATATTTGAATGTATTGTGAAAATAACGGCGACGATACATATTAATTGGAATCAATTTACTGTCTCAATATGTGAGGTAGCGCGATCAACGGAGACGCCGTATTCTACGACAGTATATTTAAAAATATTTATTCGGGGTCTACTGAAACACTATTTTGGAACAAAACGTATTCAGCTTCATATTTTTTTTAATTAGATACTATTTTCAATATCCATCTTTTTCTCAAGTGATCACATTCCTTAGAATACTTGTCGGCAACTTTTTTTCCCGTCTCGTGCAGCTTTTGAAACTGTTTTGGTACTCTGTATATGCACACACCTGATGTTCGGAACAATAGTCACGTCCAATTCATTTATTGATATGATCTATAGATAAAATTTGCGTACTATTTGTGGAAGTGAAAATTTGTATATTTAGTAATGGGTACTAAAAACCTCATTCTAAACATTCTGATAAATAATTAATTTCAAACCTTCAAGTATTATATGTCATATTTTCCTCTCTATTTGAAAACTGAAATAATCATACCTATGCTATGATTTTTGCACTGTTTGTTTTTAGTTTTTTTATGAAGCTAATAATCGTTCGCCGTGCAATGTTACATAGATAATATATTCCCTCAACTAATTAAGTTAATAAAAGCAGGGTTTAGATTGTATAAAAAATAACGCAGTCGAGCGATATCGTTGAGAGATATCAATTGAAGATTTGTATGCAATCAATGTTTTCGACATACGTTGTATTTATTCTATTCCATTGAACCACACAATATAACAATGACTGATGTATTCGATTGCTTGTGTATGTTTCGAATTGTTGTCATTTATCTAATGACTTATTTGAGGAAGTAATTATTGAACCGCGCAATCAAAATGATAATGTAAAATGTGAGATGTCGCAGAGGAGTCGGAGTATCAAATATACGTTGGAAAAGTTATGGACACTGAATTGTATTGATTCTCGTACGTGCCTACTTTAAATTTTGAAAGTATTCTAGTATTTATTTCTACATGTTTCTTTAAACTGCATATTATCTTTACCTGTTTAGCCTGCGTACTGTATAATCGTATTATATCTCTGACTTGTTGCATCTTTTCTTTTCTCAATTATTCTAAATGTATTGATCACATTATCTCTAAACATATTCGGCGTTTAATTAAATATTACATCATTACGTAGTTACCTATGCCAGTGCTTCCCAACCTCTAGGGTCCACGAAAATTTTCATTCTGTCAACATTCTTTGTGATAATATATAAACATGTGAAATAAAAAAAAATTCAGGAGTCTGCAGATTGTTTTGAGATTAAGGGATCCGTTGCATGAAAATGGTTGGGAAGAACTGACCTATGCCACTGTCTTTTCGTTAATCTTTTTCGCTCCATCATATTTTTTCATTTATCCCCACGTGACTATATGTATATGTACAGGGCTTTTTTTTACCGTGTAGCGCGGCGGAACGGCGTTCCGGCACCTTTTTTTTCGAAATTTTAATAAATGTTCGTAAAATTTTAAATTTTCGAACACGGAATCTACTACACACAAAAAAGTTTTGAAAATTAATTCAGAATCCGAAAAGGAGAAGATAGAAAATATTTTATTAAAATCATTATCTCGCGAAAAAGTAGTAACAGCAAAAAAAATTTGAAATTTCTAAAATAAATATAAAAATATGATTATTTTGTTGTATTTTCTATGCATTATATGAAAAACCGCCTTTAATTCTATCAAAATGATATTCGAATATATAATAAATAATATACCTTCGTAGAAAATGCTCGAAAAAAGTGCGTTCCGGCACGTTTTTTTTTTAAAAAAAAGCACTGTATATATACATATATATCAACCAAGTAATTATACTAGTTTCCTATTACACTTTTTTGACTGATTGTAATTTTAATGTTACCTTTGATAAATATTTTTGTAACTTTTAATATTTTTTTACACATTTTCTAAAAGTAAGATTTCAATAAAGCTGCTTTTCTTTTGCATATTTATCATTTGTCACATTATACAAAATTGTGATAAATCATTGCAAGCGATCGCCTGAACATAATAAACGTTTTGTTTATCTACAATCTATCGATTCTTGCACTGAACTGTTACAACATAATCTTATAGGTTCATGCATGTTACCAACATTGCCTAATGTTTTTTTGTTATTTGAAGTAAAAACATGCAACAGATCAATATTCTATCTCGCAAAAAAGGCAGCCATCTGAATAAATACAAAATTTGTTGTCTTTTCATAAATTGTCAACATTGTTTTTAAGTAATTTCAATATTTTTTTTACTATGTTAAGAATTACCTCTTTGGGCAACTACAAAATTCTCATTTTGCTCATCAAAAACCCCACCTGTATGACAACGATCTTTCAACCGAACAAATTAGTTTTTAGTTTTACTTTAAATTTATAACTAACAAATGTCAATGAAACGAATGCTGTGGTGTTCAAACAAATTAAGATAGTAAAATGAATAATGGTTTTTATAACACGATTCATTATTAGCAATTATCGTTGTTTAGCATTTAAATTTTGTCTTATAACCGGAAAAAAGCATTCTGCAGCTTAATTCTTATTATTTCATGAAATAGTTGGAGGAATAAAGAAATTAGTCATACTAATTGTCTATCAAATATTTGCTACAAATTTATTGCATTTATATAATATAAATAAGGCGTTTATATAAATTGACTAGTTACAGAAGCTGATATGTCCCAAAATCAAACCAGAATCAATTTGCTGTTTCATCATTTCGCTCTGCACATTTTATATAATTTTTAACTGAAAATACGCACAAAGAATAAGAAGTCCATTCCTGAGAAACAATTGATAAGGAAAAAACGGGAAAACACTTACCATTAATTTCAAATTGTGTCATTATCGCCGATTGTAACTAGACAACTTTTATAGACTTCATTGTTTAAATATCTACATTTCAAATAAAGATAAACCGCTTAATTTAATATACTATTCTGACAAGTAATTGATACGCTAGACTACCACTAAATGGGATAAATTGTGAAAAAAATCAGGTCAATGCAGTTATATTGAATAAGTACTAAACGTAAAATTCAGAAGGATATGTTTTTTTAATTTTTTTAGCGTTCATTGGAATTGTTTTGTAAATCATCTTTTGTAGAGATTAACATCATGTTGTTGCTGTTCAAGGTAGCAATTGTCTCATTCAAGTAGTAGAAGTCTATAGTATTCAAATATATGATCACTTTTAATGATTAGTTATGCTATTATTTGAATGATGATGTTGTATGAATGATGTAATGAGAAAATGTATGCATTATTTTAGTATATGATCTGAGTTTAGATTACCAATATATGCTGCAATTACCACTGTAGTGTATAGTAGTATGTATATCATTTCTAATGCACACACTATATATTACTGTCAAAATATAATTTCAATCAAACTATAATATATTTTTCATGCTGTGTAAAATCCATTTTTATTAACCTTTAGAGGAGTGAATAGATCTATACTGATCTTTCTTTACTTCACTGGCTTTTTTTAACATGACAATTGTGACTTTTTGCAATGAATATATGTAGTTCATACTTGAAGCATATGTATATATGCTCACAGACAAACACTACCGTATTCAGTTAAAAGTACTTCTGTACTCATTTACAGAAAAATGGCGCCTATGTACATGTACGTCCATACTCCTTTAAAGGTTAAATTTTACTATCTTTTACCAATTTAAGTATCTCAACTAATTTTGCAGTATCAACATAATAATCCTAATTTTTGTAGATGTTCCCCTTTTTTAAAGTAGATAATTTGTCAAAAATTAAAACTATTGGCGTTGTATGAATGTGTTTGTAACATACGAAATAAGCTGAATGTTATTTTTTAAATTCTGTAGTTAAAAAATATCTATCGTAACTGTGTCCAAATAAATCATAGACTGGTTTGATTTTAGAGCTAGAAGTTAAAATAACACTATCGTCTCGTTTAATCTTATTATTTAGTGTCATATTTACTAATATTTTTATTGTAATATTATCCAAAGTATTTTTAATAGCACAAACGATAATGAAAAAACAACCATAAATGTTTATGCACAATATTAGACGCATGAACATAACATCATGCCATAGTATATTCAAACATTCCAGGACGTCAGCGAATGAACTCCTCGCTGAAGTAGTTTTATTGTTTTTTTCTTGTTATTGTAAAAATAATGAACATTTTTCAATCGGTGTTATAAATATCATTATATTATTGTGTTCAATTCAATTACATTTATGTGTCGATAAATTTTAAATGTAGTGGCCTAAACATTACTTTGCTTTGTTATACTCTAGTATTAATACTCAAGTATCTATTGTAAGAATTCAAAACTGCTGTTAAGTCGATATGCTGTGAAAAATGTTTAAATTTGTGAAAAAACAAACTTCTGATTTGGCATTTAAGTAGACATACTACTACTCATTAGAATTTAATGAATGAGATATTTCAGAATAATTTTTTATGTCGTGAATGATTGATATGTTGTTTGTTTTGTTAAAACTATATCGTAACAATTATGCCATGCTAAAGGTAAATTTTTTAGTTTAATTTAACTTAAATGTCGAGGCTCTCACTTGCAGGATGTGTTTATTGAAAATTTATTTGTTATTGTGACTATTTATTATCATAGCGACAGGGATCTTAAAATTGAAAGCCTTTAAATTTAATTAAAATCTAATTTAGAAGCTTTCCGATGTTACTCTGAAACATGTGCCAATAGATTCTTTTCATATTTGGCATGGCATTAGTGTGAAATATTTGAAAAGATTTTAATTACATGTGCATGTGATTTAAAGCAGGGCAGTGTTACAAAAAGAACTATCTGAAGGAATGAATAGACCATTCCTAGACCAGTGAATTTATTTACTTAGTAGATTATCAATTTTATTTTCTCACATGCAAAAATGAATTGACATTCTTTTTGTACTAAATTTGTGGAGACAAATTTAATAAATGTATACTTTATTGAAATATGATATTGAATTTGTTATTAGTAATTAAGTTGTGATTGAAGTAATGGCAGTTTGTCAAATAAATACTAACTAGCGGATTTTGTCATTCTAAATATTTATACGGTTGATACATACCCAAAGAGAACTCCATTCATTGAATTTTTTAAAAACTTAAATACCTATTTAATGAAAATTTGTACAATGTCGACATATATTTAATCAGCTGTGGCTTGACGGATTGCAATTCCAAATAAAAGCTTTATTTATACATCTTAATCATTTAGAACAGTGTTCCGCAACCTTTTATTAGGGCACACCGACGTGTTCTCCAAAATTTTGTGGCACACCGCAAGTAAAATTTTTTATAAAAATGTGCATATACAGAAATTACATTAGTTTGTGTTTTTATATGATACAAATAATGAATGAAGTATATGCATATAATAGGTAAAACGGAAAGAAATTTCATTTTTTATAATGCCACAAAAAAAATATTTAAAAAAAAAACCATTCAATTTTATTCCGCAAAATAATATCTGTTACTACGTATGATTTCTCCACAAAATAGGCAGTTTTTTTAATACCTCTTTCGTAAAATTCTGGCGGTTTATTATTAAAATATGAATCCAGGTGATTTTTTACCTATTCAATGTAATTTTTTTTGTAAAATGGAAAGAAAGGTCATTTTTTTGGTGCAAATTTTTCTTTTTTGGAGATATGCGCTGCGGAACCCCAGCATCATCGCCTCGCGGCATACCGGTTGCGGTGCACTGATTTAAAATATGATTGACACAAAGACAAAAAATGCTATTTTGAATCAATTCTTTAAATCAACCCTACTCTTTAATCCTTCAAGGTTCGTATATTTGAAATACATCTTCAGTCCCACGGACAGATCATATTTTTTTATGAAGATTATTAGATAGCCAAATTATTGCTAAAAAAATCAACTACCGATATATCGGCGCTTGCTAAAAACAGGTGTATTGTATCATTACCCCTATATTCATCATATATTCATGTTTCATATTCTATAATGTGATGATTAATATTTATAAAACTGAATATAATGTACCCAATAACAAACAATAAATCTAGCACGAGTTTTCTTTAAGTAGAAAAAATGTGATAAAAAGTATTCACAACTGAAACTTCAATCTGATCTTTATAGAACTGAATTTATTTGAATGAAATCAACGATAAAACAGTGCATAGCATGCACCCATTCCTGGAGGTGGTTTTGATATTTGTGTTGTGTATGTAACTCGAGCTTGAAGGGTTAATAAGAACAAAAAAATAAACCATCCTCTCAATTTTCATTTCTCAATTCATGAAATGTTTTAATACTTATTTAATAGGTTTGGATAAAGCGGGGAAAAAATTAATTGAGGTTTATTCTCAACATCCTCTGCCATTACTTAATTCACATACCGATATTATTATGCAGTAGTAATATTTTAAATAGCTGGGTTTGGGGCCATTATTTTTTACTTTGGTATCGATACCGCATATTGATATTTAATACCTGCCCTCATTGTTAAGACTGTTTTAATATTCTTTTAATTCTACGACGTTGGCCGCTGCTTTAAATTGTTCAGAGAAAGGGTATCGAGCATTCCATCTCGAGAGTTAAAGAAGGCGAGACATTTTTTTATGACATGTATTTATTTATAAATTTGTGCAGTTTATTATTTTAGTATGTAATAGAAATTGAATGTATATTGTAATTTTCGAACATTTAAAAATGTCATTTGTAATGTTTAATATTTCGTGGTGTTCGTCCTTTTTCGAAAATTTAGGATTAATTATTGTTCATTTTCTAATGAATTGACTTATTTAAGTATTCTTGTACTGCCATTTCCAATAATTGTAAATTTTGTATTTACATTATTGAAGAATACTGCATTTAATGCCTCAACTTAAATATGCATGCATGCATACTTTTCGCTACAATTATTCAATAAAGTCAGAACATTTAACCTCATGAGATGCTTTGTCTATCTTATAGAAGCATTTCTACAATTTAGTAAAATACCTATTTATGAAATTATTTACTTCAGAAAACCATTAATTTTGTTTGTTATTGTAAAAATGAATAATTTCTTTAAGATTTGACAGGATTGTGATATTTTGGCGTTAGTTAATGCTTTGTTTTAATTGAGAATATATTTTTGTAATAATTTCTGTAATCTTAGACTACCGATATATATTTATATTAGTTACAATTTATAAATATCACAAATTGTTAGCACTGTTACGGCATGATTGTTTGACTCAAAATGTCTGCGCATCGTCCAGCGATTGATGCGAAGAGATGCACTTAATATATTTTTAATTTACAATACGTCTTGTCTATTTGTAAAGTCTTGTCCGATTGAGTAACTGATGCATCTATGATCGTATTTTAAGCTATGACGATGTAAAATTTTTTATATTACGATTTATTGTATTGTAATAATTATGACTGGAATGTTTATATTGTACGGATAGCTTTTACCAAATTATGGTGCCTGACCATTTGTGTTAAAAGATTTTTTTACAAACAAATTGACCGACCGCAATGTTATCGGAAGCTACGGATAACGTCAGATATTCTCTTCTGATGCTTATACAAAGTCATATTTAGAATATTGAAAAAAATGTGAATGATTATTAAAAATTTTAGTGACAGATGTCACTTCATACGTATTAGAGATGTGTTTTTCATCTGAAATATCTTGGCACCCGTTTGTCATTTGCCGGTAGAGTTTTATACCATTCATGAAGCCTCCTTATTGAATTGGATATTTCTCATATTGATCAATTTGTTATTTAAAAAAATCAGGTTAATTTAGTTTATAAGGCATTGTCACGTCACTGTAAACTTTTTATTCATTCGTGTTGAAGATGTTTGTTATTTTTTTGGACAATTATTGAGCAACATTTGCAGTTGACATGAAATGAATTATCTGTAGTTTTTTTTAAAAGAATCTTAAAATATGAAATCAATTTTCAGTTTTGTGATAGTTTAACTAGATACTTTGTATCGATTTCCTTATTCACACACACTATGACATAGTTACCGATAAACTCAAATCTACTACAAATATTAAAACAGTAATCTGTTTGAATTGTATTTTATTTTTTAATCTTAAAAGTTAGTTCCCATTTTAACGATTGACTGATTTATATAGTCTACCGTGTCCCCGTTATATATCTTGTATGCTCACAGGGTCTGAAGTCTGCCAAGTATAATTTATATTATTCGACCTTCAGACAATTTTGGAGACTGACAAAATAGTGAGCAAATGAAAATGTCAGCAACAACTGAACGCTCTATTGTTTTTTATTTGTCGAGCCTAATTTTATTTTATTATGTATCCCAAAGATTTACTTATGAAAAGGAGAGTAAAAATTGCAGGGTAGTCTCACAATTTATTAACTAAATTTTATAAGTAAAAATTATTGTAAAATTACGATCAATATTTAAGCTCATTTTTATGATCGTTTTTATTTTATATTCAATTTAATAAATGAAGTTTTGTATGTCCGAGAAAATAAAAATACACTAGTGGTTTATGAAATTTGTTTCATTTTTTCAAATCATGCATAGATGTAATATTTTTTTTTTTTTTTCCATGTCCGCTCCCAATATGGAGCATATGGACTCCTAATGGAGTTTATCTCAACAGAAAATGTTTCTACGAGAACTGCATGTTACTCAGTTGCTCAACCTCTCTTTTTCCAAAGAGAGTAGGTATAGAAGGAAAGGGCAAGGACAGGACTAGTGGTTAGCTAATCGCTCTCTATACGCCCCGTTCATAGGATAGGATGGGTGGGAGGGGGGAATTCAAGACATCACATACATCCATGCCTTTGAACAGAAATTCATAAATCGATTGAAAAATCAATTTATAAAACTGCCCGTACCGGGATTCGAACCCGTGCCCTCCGTAGCGGTAGCCAACGAAGTTGACCACACAGGCGGCAAACTTAGGACTTCTTAATTCTTTGCATGCCTCGAAACACCTTGCTGAAAAGATGATTCAAGGGGTACTAGTGTCTCCAGGCTGCGTTCAAGGAACTCCAGGAGTATACAATTTATACCGGCCGGCGCCTTGCCGTTCCTTAAATGCCACATAGCTAATATGACAGGTGTTAAATTAGGAATGTTCAATATCTATGAGTGTTGTTTCTGTATGATTATTCAATATTGATATCTAGTATCTACATGGTGTTTGAGGAATGATGATGCTTGACTATTCACTGCTGGTTTCCCCTAACACAAGTATCCCATAATTTTAAATCATTTTGTCAAAGAATGGGCGTTTATTGTGGTCACGGTTCAGTCAATGAGATTGCATTTTTTATGCTGAACTTTTTATGCTTTGATGGTGTCATTTCATCGAGTTTGACGGTCATAGACTCATAAAATTCGAGTCTGTTGGTATCGATCCTCTGAGCTGGAAGCCTCATTGGGTGTCTTGTTTCTTGGGACTTAGCTGACAAGCATTTCATGATCACAAAAGATGTCGGCAACCTTGTACAGTTTGAACATTGAGAAGTCCCCTTCGGCGAGTTGCAAGGTAGAGAAAGTAGACTACGTCATCTTCGTTTATTAGTGGATGATGGTAGTACTGACAGTGAACGCATTCAAATGTACAAACTCGATGAGTCTCACCATGGGCAAGGGCTTCAATCAACCAATACAGTGGAACCTCTCATAACGAGCAAAACAAATTGTGAAAAAAATGCTCCCTTAACGGGCAAAATTTTGAGAAAGCCCCATCTTCACGTCACTCACCTGTGAGTGTCCACTCTAATACCACGGGACTGAGTGGATGACAACGATATTGATGAGCTTGTAGAAGAGCACAGTCAAGAGCTGACCACCGAAGGGCTTATGGAGGTACATTGTTTTTCACAGTACGAAGTTATGGAGGAGAGTTTGTTAGTGGGGAAGAAGGAAGTAGCAGATCAACAATCTTCTGGCGCAATAAGAGAAATTCGAAAGCATGGGAAACAGTTGCATCGTAAATCGAGAAGCGTCACCCTAATAAGGAGGTGGCTATGCGTTTTACAAATTTATTCAATGACAATGCTGTGTCAAATTTTGAAGCGTCGGCAAAAACGAATGTCTAGACAGCTTTCTAGTAAAAAAGAATTAATTTTTTGTCTTAAATAATAAACTAATCGATTTTTTTATAGTTTTTTTGCAAATCGAAATTGCATTCTAGGTTGTTACGCTTACAATTTATAAGTATGTAATTTTATTTTAATAAACGTTCAAAATATAAAAAATGATTTTATTTCCTGCATGAAACGCATTATTGTATTTTACATTGTTTTATATGGGAAAAATTGTTTCGCATAACGAGTAAGACTCAGGAACGAATTAAACTCGTTATGAGAGGTTTCAATGTGTTTACTTTTGTAACCAAAAATTAAAGATCATGGACATGGGTGATTTGATGTTTTTTTTTCTGCAAAGTGATTGCCAAGATAGATACCCTTCAGTTTATCTCAAATTATCTTAATATGTTGTGGATTGAGAATTTTTAGTGTCACCATTTTATTATTTTCCAAAAATAAAAAAAATTATCAACAATAACCGATTTATTTATTTATACACACATTCACTGTACTCAATATATACAATTACATTTATATAATAAAACTTTTAAGCACCTATTTAATTCATAATTTTTGCTACAATCTGTTTTTACAACGATATTTCTCTTCCTTTGACGAAAACCTTGGTAATATTAGTATTATTTCCTAAGTATATAAACTTCTGCAGTAACATTGTGATCCTTCCTTCTTCTGTTGAGTCAGGATGTATTGATACATTATCAGGCAGTTGATAGTGGTCAATGGGTGAATTGGGGCTATACGGGTCTATTAAGAGGGCATCAAAGTCTTTTCCGACTTCAAAGTTTCCTGTTTTATCACCCAATGATAATGCTGTGTAAAAGAGATGACATTAAAAATTATAGTATTGTAAGTATTTTAATAAATGTGTTCGACTGTTATATTTATGTTCTGCCTATACTGACAAAACTAAAAGTGATGTTATAAGAATGTGTTATAAATTTTACCTTCAGCGCCGCCTAGTGTTGCTAGATATAGAGCCTCCTTCCATAAAATAGAGAGTGAATCATTTTGAGGTATACTTGTTAGAGTCAAATTAACTGAAACATCCATACATCTTCTCAACGCATGCAATATGGAAGGACTGTCGCCGCCTGACACATCTGTAAATTAAAGCTGAATTGAAACAGTTTGAAACGTAGTATGTTTCGCAGTGACAAGATATTTTTTATCAAAATAATGGCTTTAACAATTTTACAATGTCTTGAATGAAAGAGGTGTTTGATATAGCACAGATCGATACTACTATACAATACTTCTTTCTCTTACTTGGATAAATACGAATGAGTACAAGCTATTTTTTAAATTTTATGGACACTAACTTGGCACTTGTGGTACTGAAAATAATATAATTTTGAAATGAAATGACAGATTGGCCTCTGAGCGAGGGCTACATAAGAAAAATTTACAAAATTCAACATACAAAAGCAATAAAATACAAGCAAGTAGAGCATTTGACAGAATCAGTGTTAAAAACACATCTAGCGCTTTATGTACTACATCATGTGCACAAGCTTATGCTCATCTTGTCTATTGCCATGTCTACACGAGACGGTTAAACATTGCGTCTATTTAGCCTTCAGTTCAGAAGTTCTCTTCTTCAGAAGTTTCTTAGTGCATTTTGGTACAACATCCAATATCTGTGCAAAAGGAAAAGAGTGCTAAGTCGAAATAAGATTAACGTTTATGAGAACTTTATCAAAATTATGAAATTTACTAAATAGCGGCGGCTCGACCGGTTCTTTTTCTTTCGCATAGGTATATAATCCTAGTTCAATTAACAGTACACGTGCTAATGAAAAAATCTATACAGCGATAGTAACTCAAGTTTTGAATATATGTTTGTAAAACTGGTATAGCTAAGAAGTGCGATTATCTCTTAATAGACCCACGCAAAGAGCACAAGTAAACAAAGAATAATAAAAACCTGTGCCGAGACCAACGGTGAGTCCTTTATTAAGAAGCGATCTGACCGGACATACTCCAGAAACGAGTCGAGTGTTGGATGCAGGACAGTGAGCTATTGATACCCCTCTTTGTTTCAACAGGTCTTTTTCAGATTCTTCTAGATATATGGCATGGGCCACGTAGCACTAAAAAACGTTCAGTATTATAAGCATTGCTGTAGACGTAGTTTTTTTTAACAATTATGTATTTTTGTACCTTATTAATGATTTTTTTCAAATATAAAAACTCAACCTTTCAGTCTCCGAGGTAGATACTTTTCTTAAAGGCATCAAAAGAAAAAAAAATAGTTCCATCTTACAACACTGGGCTCGTAAAATGAGCTCATTAGAAGTCAAGTGAGCCATGTGGTATTTTAGAAAAAAAATAGTTAGATGCGTTGTAATATTCTACACATCTTAATGCCGGCCATACATTAAGGAACAAATGGTTCCAGAACATGTCTTGGAACACAAAATTCACGTGTTCATGCCGTATCGTGGAACATTTCACGTGAGCCGATATAGGTTCTCATTAGAGATTTACCTTTTTACTAGCAGACTCACTTCATCTCTAATGGGCCCAAATATAAGTTTGGGTAAGCAATCGAGTATAATATGGTTGATGATATAAACAGAAATATGTGTTTTAAGGAGCTATTTGTTATTTATGGATATTTGGATATTAACAATAACAATTAAGTAAGTAACAAAGTAAATTATAAAATTAATAATGTATATTTGAGTGTTTCTCAGTCGTTGGACTGTACAACATCTTTGCCCACACAACTTTGAGAAAATCTTCATAATTCAAATCAAAAGTTAAGTACTCTTCGAAGTTGGATTGGTGTTTAATGACTGTAAATACCTTCTGAGTGAGTAAGCCTGCTTTATCGTAAACTTCACAGTAAGTTTTCTGCTCCGGGAATAGCTTATGGACAGCAGCTATCTCATCTTTGTTCTCTGACACATGAGTCTGCAAACATTAATCCGTGTTTGTAAAATATTGATTTATTTTTTAAGCACTCTTAGACAACTTTGTTATAAAATGTCAACAATTCTATAAAATAACAGATAAAAATAAAGTATCGAAGCTCGAGGCAATTATGCAATTATTTCTTAGTAAACTAAGTTTACAAACAATTACCAGAAAAAATAGTATACTATTCAATAAAAACATGTTGTTCAGATAAGCAGCAATAAATAAACTCGGAGAAAACAATCATAATTTTATGCCCCTGATACATGACAGAGCGATACAAATAATGTTTATAAAAAAAAGTTTTGTGTCTATAATAAAGTTGTCACGGTCTGTATTCATATGCACCCTGATGCATAACAGTAAATCAGAAAAGTAACAGCATCTCTTTACCTGAATTCTGCAATCATACTTCTTCGCTAGATAAGCTAATTGCTCCATAGTGCTGGCATCACAACTCAATGCAAAGCGTGGAGTAACGACTGGTACAATTAGATCATTCTGAAGAAAAGAAAAGGAAAATTCAATCATGATTTAAAAGTAGCGGTTTCGAGTCAATATAAAATATATTTACAGCTGAGATCTAGCAAGCTCCCTGAGTTGTTTTTTTATTGCAAACGGCACTGTATCTTAATTTTGCTTGACGAGGGAGTTGGTAGCTTGATGTGAAATCCAAAAACATTCAAATCAAGTAAGAGTGCACCCATAAACTCCCATGAATTACAATTAACGGATGTATTTATTGGTAGCATTACTCGAGTAGAACATTGATCTCGCTTGCCTGTTGAAAAAGATAATAGCAACATCGCCAAAGACCTCAATCTATAATTTACTTCTTATGGGATTGTTACTTTTATCACACAATTTTTTTATATTCATGTACGCTTCCAATGTTGGGTATACTTGAAGCTGCTCAACCTGTCCATTTTGTTGAGAGTAAGAATATAAGGATAGGGTTAGGGCAGGACTAGTGGTTAGCCTATCGCTCCCTTTACCGTTAGGATTGGATGGTTACGAGGGAATTTGGATCATCACAGACATCCAAATCTTCGAACAAAAAAAGGTGTCCATACTGGGATTCGAGCCCATCAAGCCAATAATTATAGTTAACGATAAACAGGATGACAAATATTTACATTTAATCAAATTTTGTTTGATTTTACCGTTGTCTTAAAAATTATAATCTAACAATTAGTCAATGAAAATTATGATATTCAGTGGAGGTTTACAAACTGTTAAAAGTAAACGAAAGATCCGAATTTGAATTCCACATAAGAATTAACGTAGAGAGAATAATCAATAATTATTGACATGTAAATATAACTGAATGCCTATTCCATGTAAGCATTAAAATTTTCAGTTGTCGATTGAATGAAATGGCCTCTTAAAGGTTATTATATTAAGGTCAATGCCATCAAGTAATGGAAGTGTAAACAATTAAGTTCAATAAACACGAATAACTGACTATTTATTAAAGGGTCGCCCAAAAAAGGATTTCATACAATCTTTATATTATACAGTGAGTTCTCTATTAACGCGTTTTCGTAGTGCGATAGTAGACGCGAATGAGAATTTAAAAAATCAATTATTTCCGTTTGTTTCATATATCGATTTCTATGGATTTTGTGATATAATAAATACACCATTCTAAAATTGGCCACCACATTTCCATACACTCGCCATATTTCTCACTTGCACTCAGTCAGCGTGCATCCGTATGTCTTTGTGATCATTTACGTAATTTATTAAATCATTCAACATGAAAAAACCAGTAAGAAGCGAAACGTTGTTACTATGGAGACCAAAGTGGAATTTATTAAAAAGCATAAAAGTGGAAATAAGTTCATAGATATTGTGCATGCTCACAAGTAAAATGAATCAACTGTGAGAGCTAAAATAAAAGATAAAGAAAGAATTGCAAAAAAACGAGTCAAATAAACCATGGAAGTAATAGTGGCAGCATGGAAAATCTTTTGGAAATAATATAATCTATGAAGATGTAAAAAATATCAAAACAATATTATTGTTAATTATAATACAATATTGATATTTCGAAAATAGTCAACGCATTGCAGCAAATCTCCCAACTCGTGCGCCGTATTCCCAAATCGTAGCCTGGTCGCCGGCATCATAGACAACAATAGGGGAATTTCCGGATGTCGTTTTCCCTGAGTTAATGTTGAATCATTGTTACATATTGATTTGAAACATTAAAGATGCCGAGAAAAAAGGTGCCGGAACGCTGTTCCATTGCATTACATTACAAAAAAGTACTCGAGTTTAACTATCCATGATGTGAAACTGTAAATACAATTTACACATTAAATATTCCTCCTACTATAACTGCGTAAGTAGAGGACCCACTGTACTGAAAATGTCATAAAATCTCTAAACTTTGTTAATAACGTTACATTTTTTGAGCACCTCACTTTTCACATGAAAAGCACAGGTGTACCGACTTGCGTTCTTGGAAAAGCGTATGTATCATGAACGGTTACATCTTGGGTTTGGCCTCGTGGTGCAGTCTTGATCTTTGAGGTCAAATTTTAATGTAAGACGGCCGAGTATGCGTGTAATACTATGTAATTTGAAAATCAGAATATCGATTTATTAATTCAATTGGAAGCAATTATGTTTTTATGTTTCCTGTAAAGTTGTAGCCTGTGGAGCTATGAGCTTTGCACTTTGCGTTGACGATTTGATGACAGACATTTGGTTGTCATAAAATAAGACTGATATAATGTATGTCAAAAAGATAAATTTACAAGATAAGAAGGCTGTGGGTGGTCATTAAAATAATTTGATAAAAGTAATTTTTTTAAAAAAGGTCAAAATATTTCAGATAAATTCATGTAAAATCTTGAGATAAAGCCGTTTGATATTTTTATCAACAATTCTTATAACTCGATACGTCCAAGGCTAGACTTACTATATTGGATCGAAAATAAATATTTATGTTATGTCCCAGGAGTATTCATCAAAAAATAATGATTAATTTCAAAACGTCAACGAAACAAAATCAGTCGTTGCTATGGTCAGAGTAATTACTAGTGCTTAAATGTTTTTCAGAGTTATAAATCCATGCCGTTTGTTCAACATTAGTAAGATTACAAAAATAGAACGTCTTTAACAATTAAGTTGTGATGAAAAAATTACAAATGAAACTAATGACTAAATTGTATCTATCTCCTTCGGTAATGTCTCCTCAGTCTGTTGGCAATTTGATGCACACATTCACCTCACGCTGCCTTCAACATTCTCTATTCCACGCCAATCGCTTAGCTTCCTCTCAAATTATGCCAGAGTCCCAGTGCTTTGCTGAATACATCCTGATCATCACAGGTCTTCCAGGATTATAGACTCCGTCTGTTTGAAAGAAGAGACAGGCAGGGCAGTCCATTTGGAGCATATGTAAACCATACCAAAACCAAGTTATTAATTTTAGACATTAACCTAATCTATTATTTCCAAATTCGTAACGAAATCGAACCACTGTAAAAGACGAACCTACTAAATAACCTAATCTTTGAAGAAAACGATAGTTGTAAAAGAATCACGAATCTGAAGAAACATTAAAACAAACGTTGTCAGGCTAAGCCAGCGATCGGGGAACTTTTTTAACCATTATCCCAAAATATTTTTGCGTAAGTCGATAATACCCCATTATTTTGAAAAAGAGAGAAATTTACATGGAAAATAAAAAAAAGTTGCATGAAAATAGTAAGTATGTAATAGACAGACAAAATAAAATTCTCATATTGGAACAAACAAAATTTAATTGAAAATTTTGCCCCTTCAGGTTTTGAAAAATGTCCTTATTACTCCAAAAATATCATTTTTACCCCATTTGGGGTAATTTACCCCGGTAATTGACCGCTGGACTAAGCCTACATGGGCAATCTAAGTATCCCTTAAGTCACAGTTGACAATATTTATTATCATTAATCAACGACAAGTCTGATTCGATTCCCAAGTCGTGACCAAAAATTGTATCTATCTCCTTCGGTAATGTCTCCTCAGTCTGTTGGCAATTTGATGCATACATTCACCTCACGCTGCCTTCAACATTCTCTATTCCACGCCAATCGCTTAGCTTCCTCTCAAATTATGCCAGAGTCCCAGTGCTTTGCTGAATACATCCTGATCATCACACGTCTTCCAGGATTATAGACTCCGTCTGTTTGAAAGAAGAGACAGGCAGGGCAGTCCATTTGGAGCATATGTAAACCATACCAAAACTAAGTTATTAATTTTAGACATTAACCTAATCTATTATTTCCAAATTCCTAACGAAATCGAACCACTGTAAAAGACGAACCTAAATAACCTAATCTTTGAAGAAAACGATAGTTGTAAAAGAATCACGAATCTGAAGAAACATTAAAACAAACGTTGTCAGGCTAAGCCAGCGGTCGGGGAACTTTTTTAACCATTACCCCAAAATATTTTTGCGTAAGTCGATAATACCCCATTATTTTGAAAAAGAGAGAAATTTACATGGAAAATAAAAAAAAGTTGCATGAAAATAGTAAGTATGTAATAGACAGACAAAATAAAATTCTCATATTGGAACAAACAAAATTTAATTGAAAATTTTCCCCCTTCAGGTTTTGAAAAATGTCCTTATTACTCCAAAAATATCATTTTTACCCCATTTGGGGTAATTTACCCCGGTAATTGACCGCTGGACTAAGCCTACATGGGCAATCTAAGTATCCCTTAAGTCACAGTTGACAATATTTATTATCATTAATCAACGACAAGTCTGATTCGATTCCCAAGTCGTGACCAAATGTATAATAAATATGCTTTCACATTCTTTATTTATACCTGTTACCTACATTCGGCAAAATGAGCATCGGCAAACAAAAAAGTTAGTTATCACATCAACCCAATAAAGCGGGTCAAATGAATCTTTCCGAACTAATGACCGTGGTCAATTGAGTCGCAATTCACAAGCAACGTTCCCTCTAATTGTGTGTGCGGATCAACTTCTTTGTACAGTTAATTTTCAGTAATAACTTGGTGCTTTAATCCATTAGAGTCTTCATGAGATTTTGGATTTGAAAATTCCTGGAAGACCTAAAAAAAAAAGGTCTCACGCTGGTAATTTTGGGAAATTCGCAATTTCTGGGCTATAGAAATTGGCATGAAATTTTTTCCGGCCAAAGATTCCCTAGTCAATGTTAACTGCGGCCGTATGTCGAATCAGAACAATGAATGCAGCCTTTAGAGAAGAAAAGGTTCCCCATACCTGGTCTAGTCAGTCAACCCATTGATTACACATATATTTTTAAATACAACACTCAACTTATTATTTATTTGTCTTGGCAACAAAAAGAAGACTTAAAATTTAGTAAAACTTAGGTAAATAAAATTTCTTTTTACAATATTTGTGTGCGGTCTGTGCGGTAGATGTAAAAATGTGTGTGACCACATTTTTAGAAGTGTGCTTAGTGGGAACATTGATCACGAGTAGTCAATAATCGAAACATTTCTCAATCCTATTATACTGTACTCATAGTATTTATACAAAGTTCAGTATACGGTTACCCTGGACTTTTGTGAGCTGCCACGACTCGTATAATAAAAGTAACATTCTCAGTACATTAATGTCAAACCAACAAGAATAATTGTGAGACCCAGGATTTTTATATTGCGATAAATGTAGCTTCAGCGATACCGATTTCCTACAAAAGATAATGAACTCCAAATTTTTGACAATTTTGGAGTATAATTTTAAAACCTTTACCCACAGCTAAAGGGTTAATAAATATGTGACTTTGAAAACACAGTACTAGTCAGATATCGTGACAAAAATATCTTTTCTTCGTATTTGGGTCAAAACAGTATTATCATTAATGTTCTCATTTAAAATGTAATAAGTATGTATGGTACACATTAAAAAGTCAAGAGTACATAATCTAGTTTGATTTGAAAGTATAACAGAGGCAAACAACACATTAAAACAGTGGTTTGCAATCTTTATGTTACTACGCCTCTACTTCAATAAATAATCTTATCACCTCCCCACCCTTTATTTCATATTGACACTTTTAAATGGTAAAAACATATACACAAAAAACACAATTGACAGAATAATAACAAGGTTTTCTTATGTACATATATATTTACATTAATAGTAAATTATTTTTACGATAGGCTGTTAACTAGCACAAAGTTCAAATCATGGAAGGAATGAGAAGAGTGCCAATTGTAACTATTTTCTATTACTAACACAGTTTGATATTTGGTTGTCATTGTAGCCAGTGCCGAAAAGAATGATAGTTCTCAAATTTATCATCTTGATTATCGATAAATAGATTCTGTATCCGCCTGATCTTTAAAAAAATGATAGCAACACTAATCCATTCAAGTATGCAAGACAACGATTGACTTTGGCCCATTTTGATTGTGTATACAAGTCCAAACATTTTTTTTGTAAATTTAATTTCCATAGCTTTAATTGAATATGCATTTGCAAACCAGAGCTTTGAAACACGTCACTTTTTTAATTGCTCCGCTACGAGTATTTTTTTTTTAATAAAAAATAGTAATTAACATCACACAAATGTTATGAAAATTTCTATTAATTAACTCCCTATGCTATAGTCCATGCCGAGCAAGCGTGCCTCCCAGTTTGGAAATTGGTGCATTAATCAAAATAAATGTTCTCATTCAAAATTACTTTAACAGCAACCTGGCGATAATTACATGTTATTTCAAAGATTTAAGAGATAATGTAGAGTGCGTCATTTTCTGAGGGAAATTTTACAGGCATACAAAGAGTTTTGTGTAATAATATTGAGACCACATCAAGTGTATTGAAATACTATGATATTATTCAGCAATCATAACAAACATTCGCATCTTATCAAAACAATTCTCATAATAAGCAGACCTCAAAAACTATATGAAAACAATATTTAATTCAATGTCGACCAAAACAACACAACAATATTTTAAGCATGATTATGTAAAACTGCATGTGAATTTGCTACGGTCACACGAGCTAAGAAATGTGTATTAGCATTTTTCTCAAAATCAATAAATTACAATGGCGATTTGGTGCAATTTATAATGTGTGCAGCCTTGTCGATATGCAAAGATATTTTCTAATGCTCCCACTTAACGGCAAAAATTTAGATTTTAGATAAATGAATTTGAAAATCAGTGAGTATTGAAGGTTTTTGAAGAATCTTAAAGATAATTGGTTGATGTGAGTCACTTGTTTATCATTGAATAATTCAAGAAGATGATTATTGAAATATAATACAGAAATGGTAAAATTTTTCTCAATTTTCATTGAATATTCAATACACATGATGTGATTCACGTGCATCATAGGTATGATAATGCCAACGCAGTGGAGTTGGAGTCGGAAATATTGGAGAAAAATAATTTAAAGATATTGAAAAATAGTAAGTCTATTCATCATATTGATTGTTAAAATTTGATGTACTAGAATTATATTAGTGATTAGAATGACCTGATGGTATACAGATATGTATGTATGTATGTTAAATGGAAATGATTGAAAAATTCAATTCAAAGTCGGACTCGGATTTTAATTTAAAGCTGGAGTCGGAAGAACTCCACAGCCCTCCGATAATACTGCCCTTCCAAAGTAAGAAGCCACTAGCTAGCAAAATTTGTGATATTGAGTTATGATTGTCATCTGATAGACCATATTTAAAGCTTTATATGCTAATCACTAAAATACTATCAAAAATCTAAAGTGAAAAAATGGTTATCTGTTATATAGATGTATATATATCTTAGCTAAAAGACAGCAAATGTAGTTATCTCAGCAAAAAGGCAATCAATGCATACTTGCTGCAGTTACTGCTCATTTGCTATGAAATTAATGCATTTTCTAAAATACATACCAATATTTGACAAAATACTCTAAATTCAGTTATTGACTTATTCGTTGGAAGAGCAGAATAGCGCCGATAAAATTTGCGTACACTCACTATAATATATTTGGCTTTTTAGTGTTTCGATGTTTTTAAATATTATTAGAAAGTAACTATAAACTTAAGTTTTTCCATACATATATAATCAGTGTCATAGTAGTATATTAGGTAGACTAAGTGAAGTCGCAGAGGCACCGTGCTAGTCGTTCTAGTTGTATTCTAGGGTATATTCCACATTCTTTACGTTCAATTAAATTGTCACTACGGCACTGTATATAGCTATATTTAATAGATGCTAGGTAAACAGAGTGAAATACTTGAAGGCTTATAATAATTATGGTCGCATATCATTTATATAAATTATTTCTTGTCTTCACTGGAAAAAGATAACTGCATTAAAAATGAACAAAATACATCATGCTGTCCCTGTTTTATGCTTGTCTATTATTTTTAAGATAAAAATTGTAAACCATTCAATCTTACTACTGTATTTAGTATGAGTTTTTTTGTATGCTGTTTCAAATGGTTTTTATATATTAGTGTTTTTTTTTTGGAAAAAAGGTGACGAAACTCACTTTTTGTCAAGTTTTTTACTAAAGATATTTTTTTTTAATCCATGTCCATTCCCAATGTGGATCATATGGCTTCCTAATAGAGGTATATAAACAGATTTTTTTACGAGAACTGCTTGTTACTTAGTTACTCAACCTCTTTTTTTTAAAGAGAGCGTAAGGATAGAAGGACGGGGCTAGGACAAGACTAGTGGTTAACTATTTGAGGTTTCCAGAGTGAAATATTTTTTTTTTGTGAATATCGATCTGAAACTTTAAAAATGCCAACACAAGGTGCCGCAGATAACTTAAATAAGTCGGGCGAATAATGTAAGTATTTATTATACAATATACTGTTCTTTAAGCAAGTTTCATTTAAAAAAAGTTTTCGCATCAATCAATTACAATTTTAAGTATTATTTACATTTTTTTTTAAGCACCAAAAACCTTTACAAATCAGTGCATGCCAGTCTAATTCAAGACCTGATTAAAGCATATTTCACAGTTTCTAAGCCGGGGGCCGCAGAGAAAAAATAATGCTAGAGGAGCCATGGACAAATCCGTAAACTGCCAGGTTTTTAAAATTGGACAGCAACAAAATATCTCACGTCTTTTCATTTTGGGAAATCCGTAAATTTCTGGGTAAAATTTTTAAATCCGCCAGCGAGCAAAATGTTGAAAGAATTGAAAAATATTTTGGAATCTTTCGATTATCAAGTATCGAAAAACTTATTTGTAAGGGTATGGAGGCCACCGAAAAATATGGTCACAGGCCCAAAAAGGTTGAGAAACTATGGTGTATAACATTAGCCACATTAATTTTCTTACCTGGAGTTTATTTATTTCCAAGATAAAAGTCTCCGTGTCTTTGATCTCTTTTTTTGAGTCATTAAAGTAATTATGCTCGTTCGGTAAATTCATGCTGACTTTTCCTATTAGGGCTCTCTGTCCAAATTTCGCAACAATTTTTCCAAGGACCAAAGTGCTTTCGAGATGAAGTGATCCATAGTAACTGGCTGTAGTGGTTCCGCTTTTGATAGTTCTCCTCTGTAATTCAAGATAAGATTAAATTAATGAACTAAAGAAAGACTTGGAAAAAAGAAGATCAGTAATTTTCTTGTTTCACATTATTTTCTCTGATTTCCAAACTCAAAAAATAAGAAAAAATATTTATAGAATAGACCCATAGATAGAGAGATGGGATCTGAAGAGGAAGCCAGCACGGCCTAAAAATATATTAATATTATTTTCTTACTATTCCTCAAAAAAAAAAAAAAATTATGTGGGAACGGCTAAAAATGAGCATTCTCTGGATACAGTTAAAATATAAATTTTATATAAATGTTATGTGTGATCTAAGACTTTCACACTTCTGTATGTAGATTAAATGCATATAATAATTATTATTTTACAGCTAGTCATGTTTCTACCATTATTTTTTCCAGATAAGAATAAAATAATTTATCATTATGTTACAGTGATTAAAACATCACAACTTACTCGTAAAATCAAAGATTAAGTTCAACGAAAAGATAACAATAAGTTAACTATGTAAATTATTTTTTTATTGTCAAATAAAGATATTATATGAATTATGTATACTAAAGAATGTGTTTTAATTTTATATAGAACACAATTGTTTTATTTTATACAGCTTCAGAAGTCAACATTCAGAACTGGATTTTAATCAGTCTATTTATTCTTGAGAGGTAAATGAAGTTTTCTTTAATTTTATAAACCTACCCACAATAATATTAATAAAATAAGCCTTTTTTCAAACAAATTCCATATTTTCTTGGATACATTGAATGTATAAGATAAGAATAAATAGTTTATGGTTGATATTTTTATGCAAAATGTTTTTTTTTCTGTGTACACAATTTTGTTTAAAATTCTCATTACTTACTTGATTGATTAGTTAATTGGTGTAATTAATGTGCGAGCATTGGGAGTAGACTATGAAATACAGGTATAAAGATTGAATTTTCATTTGATTGGTAGGACTCTTATTATAAAAGCAAACTATTTAGTTTCACAAGAATTGTATTAATTGAGTAACTGATGGCAATTATCGCTACAAGATTTTAAGAATTAGAGTAGAAACTGCACTTTCCTATTGGCATAGAAAAAAGTTAAATTAAAGTTGTACCATTACACAAAGCATTTTTAAAACTACTGTCACACTGTATACAATGAATTAGATGCAATTCTGTACCACTATATGGATCGAAAATATAACAGCTATGATTCAATTAAAATTAAAAACCGAGACATTCTTTGCATCAATTGACCCACTTAAAAAATGATCAATAGATTTTTAGACGTTTGAATTTTAAATAGGTACCTCTTTCTCTCCAATTTCGAAATGTCTATTTGGTTGATATAAGATTTTTGAACAAATAATTATTGTATTAAATTAGGTATTTATTGGTTAAATAAGCACTTAATTGTATGAACTATGGTACAGTAAAGTACGAAATTAAAGTTTTAATATATAATTCTTTTGAAAATAAATACATTGCTATTTTTACTTTAAAAACTACGTTCATGTTTTTGCAGGTGGATAGAATATTACCCAAAAAATGGGTGGAATTTATTTTCAAGAAATGAATCAATGGTTGCTTTTTGAATCAATTATTGCAAGATATTATTTCAGATTCATAATAATATAATCGATGTATTTTTTTTTACTCACCACAACAGTTTCATAAACTTTCGTAGCAAACTCCGTGTCTGAGTAAAGTTTCTCGAGAGGGAAGGTATACGTAGTCAGCCATTCGGGTAACGGTTTATCGAGCCCCAAACCAATATTCGGGAATTGTGGGGCATGTAAATGACAATCGACAAATCCAGGAATAATAATTTGGAAGGGTGTAGTATTTTGAACCTTAAAATCTACGATGTTGAGAGATTTACTAATTTCCTGGGGATTCTTAGACACTCCAACAGATATTATCTAAAAAATAAATATTTATTTATAGTTTAAATACGCTGTAATAACTTGTGAAGAAATTCATGAACTATGCCCCACAACAAAATATTTAAATAAAAAAATACCTTTCCAGATTGTACGACGATATGACCGCTAAAAACTTTTAATTCTTTATTTGAATTGCAGTGAGCTACATTACCGACAAAAATAACGGCTGTATTGTCCATTTTTTCCCGCGCAGTATGATTTCTAATAAAGCAATTAACACTGACAAACTTTGTTATAACGTCGGAAAAACAACATCAATCAACGACGCGACCGACGCGGAACCACTGACATGCCACTGATCAACCTGATCATCTGATCATAGACTAATCTGACTAATATAATGTAACGATATTTCTTTCTTGGTATTTGTGAAAACGTATCCTCCAGGGGTTTTACATCTTTTAAATGTACTAGTCTCCCACTTTTCCGAAAGTTGTTCACCAAGTATAGTTTTTGTATACAATTTAATATAACTCATATTACTGGCATAATTCTTTTCCTACAAAAACAGTACATAATACTAAATGGTCTCTAAGATTTAAAACTCATGTCTACAGACAAAAATAAGTTCAAACAAAATACTGAAGCATTTGTTACTGTATGTATTCGATATGCTTTGTTAAAATTTTGGAACGTTACGTAAAATGTCCTCAATTTAACATACAACATCGATATTCATAAATAGGTAGGTACCTATTTTAAACGATAAACTTATTTTTTTTATTTTGGCTCCATATGTTTTTAACCCCTGGCTCTACAGTAAATAGTAAATTCGAAATAAATTGAGGACAGACTGGCAACTGCGGATTAAATAAGTAAAGGTATTTTTCTCAGTTTCAAAATTTCTATGTCGCATAAAATATTCGATGTTTTGAAGTTTTCTCATTTATTTAGTCCATGGCCCCAACAACTTTACGTCAAATTAAAAAAAATATTAGTCTATGGATAAATTATTCGGCCTTCGAAATGTTCCAAAGTTCAAGTAATAATTATTGCCATTTGGGTACTTGTTACTTAGGTTGTCGCATTTTATATCGCTCTAAATATAATAGCGGTGGGTTGCTGATAGGTTAACAAAGAGATAGCCTAGTCTCAAAACTATTCATACGCAATACATATTTTAAAAAATAATTAATATCTGAAAATGTATTTGTGTAAAATAATATCAAGTTTTTATTGGACATTCATTTGATCAAATGTTGAAATAATATCTGTCAAACGGAGAATTAAAAAAAAAACTTAATGTTATTGAGTAGGTAATGATTTATTTGATTTTGTTGGTGTTTCATATTTTTTTTTCAAAAATAAATAGTGAGTTTTGGTTGAGATGTGATTTTATATTGAAAAAAATGGTAGTTATCTGCTTAAGCACGCCACTAGCTCCCTTTCAATTTTTTACAGAAAAAATATTACAATATTATATTAATGAATGTTTTACTCAACTGGGATGATTTGATAATTCAATTAAAGGAATGTTTGTGAATAAACCATTTAATAATTTGTCTTAATTGTAGGTGTCGCTATAGACCGTGACACTCACTCACTTAAATTTAAGCTAATTTACTTTTGTTATTGTTCCAAGAAACACTTAAGTCAACTTATTAAATATAGTACTATAATTTTTAATATAAATTAGAATGTTGGTGGATGAAAGGATATATTGTGTATTTTTTTTACCCTGTATATATAGCTAAGTTAATATAAGTTTAAACATAACAAAAAAAGAGGGCAAAAGATTAAAATAATAATTATAAAAAAAAAGATCAAAAATTTTTTTTTTTAACTGATCAGATAAGCATAACCCCAATTAATTGCAACTCAAGGTTACAGAATCAACCACCAGTGTCACATGTAATGCCTACGAATAAGAACTAATACCACCACAAAAACCAAAGACCACACACCCGCCTACGCTCAGGTAAATCCAGGAAGATACGCGGGAAAAGCAACATCAAAATACACCAGATGAAAGGGAAATTGGAGCTCGGCTCCACCAGACCCAGAATTTGATGTATAGATATCAATCAATTAATCAAGTTTAAACATAGTTTTGATTAAGGCATAAGCTGAAATAGCCATCAACCATATATGAGGCTATTATTAGCAAACACAACTCGTTCCAAACTGGTAAAAAAATAGAATTTTAGTTTGTAAAATAATATACATTTAAAAAGTGTTTTTAGTTTTACATCACTTTGTAATGATATTTTGTACTTTATCAAAACAGGTTTGAGACTGAGTTCTAATAATACTTTCAAAATTTATTTATATTTACTAAATTACATTCATGGTTCAAGTTTAACATTTTTGAACGAGCCGGGCTTGCAAATAATACCCTTATATATTATATTATTTGTAGACCTAAGCTATTTTGATATTTTTTCATCTCATTATCACAAATAATAATATATTCCTGCTTTGAGTCCACTGATGAATGTTACAAAAGTCTTACAGAAAACTCAACTATTTGCATAAAAATGTGACACTTTATTTAAACTAAATAACAAGTTTGTGATAGATATTAATTTATAATTATTATGCTTACCTATTTAAGAAGACATAAAATGAGTTACTATTGTTTCTTGTTTCTTTGACTTGTTTTAAAAAACAGGTTTTATTCTTTCATTTTTTAAATTAATGTTTTGAGTGAATTTCGTATTGAAAAATATAACACAAGAAGCGCACTGGTTGTACAAGAAAAATATACTTTAAATGTTGACAAATTTCACAAAATCTTCGATTTTCTATAAAGTTAACAGGAATTCATTTGACACTGAGTTAATGTCAATCAATGAATACAGAGAAATCAGAATGTTACATGATGAGAATTGCTTCACCTCACTCCTGAGCTACTGAGTAATTTCAACTTTCTTGTTGACATGTGTGAACAAGAATTTTAATCATATTTTAAAGTTAATGTTTTAATTGTAGTTAGAAAGAAAAATGTTTTCTTGTATTTTTTAAATTGACATTAAATTCAAAGTCTGATAATATAGATTATTAGGGTGTAAGTTAAAAGCGAGAGTTGGAAGGGGGCCTCATAGACTAAACAAGATGCGGCTAATTCTTTGTTATCAGTCAAAACATACTGCTAATTGAAAGGGAGAGGTAATAAGCTTAATAAAAAAATGCTTCAAAATTAATTCTGCAGATTGCAGAAAAAAGAGTTAGAATATATTATGAAAGGAGATCGAGCTTTTTTCCTTACCCTATCTTAAGAGAGAAGTTGAGCGACTGACTCAAAACATGTTTTTACTAAATAATTTAAATAAATCCTTCTAACACACCCTCTCCGAAAAAAAGTTTGTCCAATTGACAAACGAGATTCATTGAGAGGCTTGTTTCTGTAAATCCGAAAATTTGGAAAGAAATATTACACAGACTCTGGATATCTCAAGTAATGAAATCGATGTCTTACCAAATAAGCGTAAACGAGTGTGTATTGATAGTGAATAATTATAGTTACGATTTTTTTAAAGTAAGTTTGAATAAGATACAATAAACAATTATTATACAAGGAAACCACCTCTATTTTTTTATTTTAGTATACTTTGTGCTTACCCGACATACATATCCACTAAATAAAAATCGGTCCAGTGGATTATGGTACTTGACATTGATAACAATGCCGATTTGGCAAAAACTGTTCCTCCATTTCGCTTTCAATATTACTGACGAGTGACGATCATGGTCTTGCTTGAAATAATATTTTTAGATGTGTGAGATAACTATACATTTCATTATTTTATCTGAGGGTGTTATATTTTCATTTTCACAGTATCTTTAACAATCATGTCTAGTCTGATAAATGCCAATATACAATTTTAAATTCATGCACCCACTATATACATCCACATAGTTCAAAATTGGAGACAGCGACATCTATTATTGAGAAAAATTATTAAATTATTTTTCAGAAACATTCTTGTAATGGATGAAATCTAGGAAATTAGAACCGTTCACCATAATAGTGTTGATAGGGGCCAGTGTTATGCTTAAACAGTGACCTATTATATTCACTCAAGATTTTAATTTCAGATTTCATTCAACATTCATAGCTTATTAGGTGTCAAAATATCAACATTCAAAAGGAAGTTTATTATATTATATTATCATAATAAAAAAAAGGTTTTGCAATGTCAATATATTTACTTTTTCTCAATGTTAAAGATATTTTTCAGAATTACATGGTGTGTTGTACTAAAGTTAAACTTATTCGTTGGAAAAAACTCAATATAACTTTGCAAACAAAATAAATCATAAACCTATTTTTGGATTTTTTTAGTCAAAATGTGACATTAGAATTTGCACCATTTTTAATTATAATATAAATCAAAAACCAAGAGAGATATATAGTGGTTTTATTGTTATTTGTGTAATAATAATAATTTATAACATGGCTATTTGAACAGAGTTGGACTAAATAATTTAAAAAATAGTTTAATTGTTGAATCAAAAATTTGTAATACAAATATTATTTATTTATGAGTGAGCTGCATCATAAAAAAATCTTGATTCGTTGGTCCTATAGTTTAAGGTGAAACTTGGCCACCTTAATCTATCTTCTTCATTTAGTCTTTCTACACCAATCCCTGATCCTCAAGACAGCTAATTGTATGCCATTCTGTTCCTGTTTTTGTTTCTTAAGCTGCAATAAACAAGGACATCCCATGCCTCATCCATTTATTATAAATCATTATAATCTGAATTGCTTAAATTATAATACTAAAATAAATAAAAAATAGCATTATTGAAAATCAATTTAACCACTTAGTCGCCGGCGTGAAATATTTGATCTAATCCTCCACGCCAGCGGTCTTATAACTATTTAAAATTGTATAAAAAATTATTTGACTTACATAATTTGCTCTCTCAACCTACAAGTAATGAGTATTTATTTTACATGAAAACTCGTCATTCACTATCGATTGTTTTTTTAGGCTTGTAACTATTTATATATATACATATAATTTATTATTAGATTTTGAAAATTACAATATATTATAAAAATCACTTATAAATTATAGTTTCAGTTTTTTTAAAAGACATTGTGAAAAACACCTCAAAGTACAATTCGCGTATGCCGTGTACAAAGATCGGTAGGTAGCCCTTGCAACATCTGTAAAACTTATTCAAAAATAATATGAATAGACAAACTATAAATGTTTACCAATAATTTTTAGATTATGAAAAAATATTTATTTTCTACGAGAAAACATCGCAACGCGCCGGCATGTCGCTGGCGTGTTGAACCAATAAGCGTACGACGCACCGGCAAGTCTTTGGCGTGATAGTGGTTAAAGATTTTATAGTGTGGATAAAAAAGTGAGTGTTAAGGTTCAGATTTCGATACAGTGGAATAAGTAACATTATGAGTGTTTAAATCAAATGAGATGTTTGCTTAAAAAATAATAATTAACAATATTTTATCAATCGTACAAATTTTTAACATAAATATGTACAAAAAAACATTTTTATGTCAATAGACGCCGCTGTAAGTACAATATGGATTTTTATTAAATATACATAATATTTGAATAAAAAAAAAACACTATTAAAGGGCGCCTGCTGTTTCGAAATCAACAGAAAAATTGCTGAATTTTATAATACAATTACAATAATTTCTTTAATATATATTTCAGTTGCTAATTATTATTATTCATAGATGTCTCTACTATTAAACAAATGCGTACAAATGATAGTAGTGGAGACAAGTATAGTACTTTTTGTTTTTTAATTATTTCGAATATTCCTAATTCAGCCCTGCCCATTTTTTTTTTACCAACGCCGTAGTTTGCGTTATTCCGTTCCGGGGTTGCCCACTCTCGAACCCACGCCCTTCTGATCCATAATCAAGCCACAGACTTGTTTGCAGAGCCATTATTTAGCTGTTCACAACCAGTGACAAAATATAATAATAATAAATGTTATATTATTTTCTACTATGGTAGGCACTTAAGGTTGAGGATTAAAGTGAATGATAGTCAATACCTTATCTACCAAGCCAGTATGGCTAATACTCATTACGTCATTATTTTATTTCACAATGTGGCAAACAGTGGTTGATGACCCAATAACCTAATGAATCGCGCGTTTAGAACCCAAAACATAATCGATGTTTTAAATTCAGTGTTCAATATATTTTTTTATTATACATAGAATTTTGCACCGTTTTTGTTATCCGAAAGACAATGTTTTCAAATTAAATGGCATCTGGGGCCTCCTAAGTACTGAATCCGCCACTGACTAATTATATTATTGTCATCGGAGGTTAAAGCATTCATTATAAAAGATCTGAAAACGTCTTACTGGGGAGCATAATATCTTCACTTCCATGGAAAAACCACTTATAAGAATATTCGTCAGGAAAAGGAAAAATAAAAATAAAAACTATACATACATCCAAAATGCGTTTTAAAAAACCTATTTTAACTTTTTGTTTTCCCTATAAATTAAGTCGTATGTAATTACTACATATCTATTACAGTAAATATATTTACGGCGTTACCCAATTCTACGTTTTCTTGATAACCACTATCGATATTTTCCTATATGTACTGTATTTGATAGTTTCCCTTATGTTACGCATCACTGCATTGAAAATGTATATGGGCCCGATATAAACAAAATAAACCCAGAGCACTTTGCTCTGACCAAATATGACAGCAAAAATTTACCTTCTTTTTTGTAACCATCTATCTGCCTACAACAACGTGCTCTTGTGATGTTTCAAGTCAGAGATGGCAAACATTTGAGAAATCCGATACTTACCTAGTGTTCTACATTTATTTTATATGCATGCTGATACAGAAAGTACCGGTGCAAGGTTATTTGGCGCCCTAGGCAACGGTTATTGGCGCGCCCTTTTTAAAACAAATCGTCCCATTTTTTTAGAAATTATGAAAAAAAACAATTCGGAATCATTAGAAATATTTTTTATATATCCATGTCCGTTCCCAATGTGGAGCATGTGGCCTCCTAATGGAAGTATCTCAATATAAGTTTTTCTACGTGAACTGTTTGTTATTCAGTCGATCAACTTTGCTTTGTCAAATAGTATAGAATACGATTCATAATTACGAACAAATACAAACATCAAAATAAAATAAAATGTACTATTATTTATTATTATTACGGTATATAAAAAAGTTATATTACTCCATTTATGCGACCCCTAATGGTTTGCGCTCTATGCGGTTGCCTATTTCGCCTGTATTATGACACCGGCCCCGGATAAAAAAGAATCATTCAATTCACAATATTGCAAATAAAAAACCTATTTTATAACAGTAAAGATGTTTGTTGTAGAATTACAAACAAAATAACTGTTTTTCTCAAACTGATAAAACTTTTTCAGTTCATTGTTGAAAGACGTTTTAAAAAAACAGATTTTTTTAACAGACTAAACTATTATAATACTCGTGGGCTTAAACCAGAAAAACAAATTCGGTGTGAGTTTTATCTTACCGATGTGATAATATTTATTATTAGATTTGGCGGAAACTTTGTGGAAGCTCTTTTTTAAAATTAATATCTTTGTTACAAAATTGGTTGAGTTATCATGTGTTTTTCGCGTTTGAGAAACATCTTATATTTTACTATCATAAATTTACATTGACTTACCTGATTTCAGTTTAGTCTCACGTTACGTCGATATGTTTTCATATAACATCGAATGATTATCAACCACCTTCACAATAATTGTAAGTATGTCTAGTAAATGCGTGCCGAATTACTTTCCACAATTTTCTTCTTCGTTGTATTTTCTCATGTCTGAGTTTTTGACTGTTCTGGAAAAAATAATTGTTAACATTATATTTCTGCAAGCCTTTATGCCGATACCAGCTACTTTTCAGTAAATTACTTAATCTTATAACTCTAATAATGTAGCACTCTTCCGCTGCCTCGTCGAAACTTCATTGACAATTAGTTTTTTTAAGGATTTCTTGAAATGATGTCCACAGCCTTGGACGGATGCGTTTGAAAGATTAAAGCATTGGTGTCGTACTTAATACACGACGTCATAATCATCCAAAACCACAACTCAAAAACATCATTGATTTTTCATGATACTTCAAAACAACACTCAAGACAAGTCCCCAAAAAATTACAAAGGTATCAATTATGAGGAGAATTAATTCTCAGCTCAGAAGAAACATGTTTTTTCCCCTCATAATATAGAACACTCTTACAGTAGTGTTACTAAGTCAGTCGTTGTATGGAAATTTCTAAGATACGCATGTGATAAGGTGCTGCTAAAATATATTTAGGTTTTTATTATATTGGATTAAAATGAATAAAATAATATTTAAATGTATTAAAAAAACAATAAATACCATTAAAAGTTTATGATTTAACAAGGGTCGTTGTATCAATAATTATGTATTGTTAAATAATATTCCATGGTTAAATCACATCTCGGGCGCGCGTGAATTTATATGATTTGGTATGTAATATTTAGTATACCAAAATTTACATTTCAATCGAATAGAACAAATTTGAATCGCGCAATCGATCTCATTTGATTTTAACATTTGACAGTTTTCTAAAAACGTTTCATTTATCTTCTATTGATTATAGTAAGAATTTTCCTCTGCCATAACTAATTGGAATAACTATCATATGTGCCGTAATATTAATTATGTGAGAGTCGTACTACTACAGCTCAAAGGATGATGACGATTATTGTACATAATTTTGACTTAAAAAGGTAAATATTCCAGAAAGATTCTACCCTGTATCTACATACTTGAAAATATATTAAATGCCCCAAAAAACAGTGTAATCCATATGATATGAAATTGGGAATAAAAAATCCAAAAACAGACATTGGAATCGAGGAAATAAAATATTTTTACGAAAATTCATCGCCATATTTTTAATTTTCTTTATAGTTTTGTTTTAAAAAGTTTTGTTTGAGATATTATGGTGAATTTTTCATAATGATATTAAATATATGAATTGAAATGAATTTCACGTAAATTATCGGTTTCCCTGATGACCGTGTATGATAATTTATCATTTTCTTATGTGTCATTAAATTTCCTTCAGACTGCATTGTTATTAATGTCAACTAGTAAATTTTTAGATAAGACAAGAGTAGGATATTTATATTTAAAATCATAATAATTATTAATGACCCAACACTAAGAAAACTTTGAAAGTTTGTAAATATTATGTGACTCTAAATGTCTCATGATAATAATAATTAATAGTAATTTATGATTCACGGCTAGAGCATTAATTATATTATTATAATGATTATGCACAATGCAAAGATTTCAATACTCGCTCTAGAGATGTGATTTCAAACCAGTTACCTTTTATCAGATATGTTAAACATGACTTGGTCTTTGGAGACTAGAACGTTGAATGCAGTTTGCGAGCACCCCACGGGATGATTTTCTGGTCAAAAAATGTACACCGATTATTATTGCAAAATCAAGATACAGTGGCACCCCCAATTACACTACCCCGAATTACGCGCTGGCTTGAAATATTCGCCGCAAATCCCCCAATTGCACGGTCGCATTTCATTGTCGTTACTAAGTGACGGTCGTCTGTGCCGCGCATACAGTCAAATGTTGGCTAGCGTCTGTGTATTCAACACGTGCCAGGTTATACACGCATAGCTGGGCGTCTGTCGGTGTGCGGGATGTCTATTACTACAAAAACTAAATATTTCGTTAATATTTTTTTTTGCAAAACTAAGGGAAGTCTTAGTTTTGCATTTTCCTCGGAAAAAACCAAATCCCTAATTTTGTATGAGATTCACACCCCCAATTACACGGTCCCGACTATAGAGTAAATGGGGGTTTTACTGTACATGATCCAGAAAGGTTTTATAACTTTGTAGAATAAAAAAATAAAAAAATTAGATGTGTCAAATCACACGGAGCTATCTTAAAAAAAGAATAGGATGTATATTTATTGCAAATTGCTCACTAATATTAAGGGGGAGGATGTCTTATACAGCGTTTCTAAATAGAGTCTAAATAGAGCTCCGCGAATAAGTTAAAAGAAATGCTCATTAAATGTTTTGACAAACGGTTCACTTCCATATTTGAATGTTTACACACCTTGTGAGAATATAAAATGTATTAATGGTATTCTGAATACACACAATTTGATTTCAAAAACATTTATTGATGGCGCCAAAATGCAGTAAACATATTTTAAGGGTTCCGCTTATTATTGTAAAAAGGGTTTCGTAACTGAATATAATTGGGAAACGCTGATAATTTGAGATTTACAAAGTAGTAAATAAAAATAATTACAAATATCACAAAACCAACAAAGATTATAACTAAATCTCTCAATAAATAACTCACAAGAACTTTTTTACGTTATATAGGCATGGCTAAAAAAAATCCTCAAAATCATGTGACGTCATCGAAATACGACTAATGTAGAAAAAGAAAGTAAAATAGCCTTTGTTGATATGTATAAATGCATAAATAATAATTATTTGATTCACCGTATAGTAGTCTCAAAATGAAACCAATGATCGATTCTATTCCACCACAGCGATTCAGAATATTATGATATTTTTAAAATATTGTGGATTCACAAGATATTTAAAAAAATATTTTGCGTTATTGCATGTGATACACATTATTTAACATCAGCAAATTACATATAGAGTTTCATTTCATTCTCATTCCACCAAAGATTAACAGTAAACAATATTAAACGAGTATTTATTCATTTAAGCTGTTACGATGCAGTTTGATCGAAATTTATTGGCTATAAGATTATTATTTATACGTGCAATAAATAATGTGGCCCTGCATGGAACCGAACTTGAATGCAAATGCTCGGAGCGAGCCAGGTACGCCCACTGTGTCAATTCTTTCCCATTTTTGGAGACGAGTTTAACTCGATCGAAGAATATTGAGAGGAATTATAATGGCCTGCGTTATCGGAAGCCGTAAATTATTTTGTAAGCAAGAGAATTTCTTGCTGGTTGAAGGTGTCACCAATAAAAGCTGCTGAACGTAAGGCCACTTAAAGTTGCCTAATTCTTCCTTCTGACTCTTTGTACCGTTAAGCATATGTATTATATGCGGTCTAGTTGTAAAGTGATAAGATGGATGGGTCCGGGTTCAAGTCCCGGCAAGGTCAATAATATCAAGATTTTTTTTCAAATTAATTATTGCAATGCTGGGGATAAGTGTTTGTGATTTATTTTCTCCTCGAATAAATTGATCTCGAGTGTCTTTAAAAAATGTCATCGAGGTTATCTCATCTGATTTGAAAAAATGTAATCCATTTCATTTGAACGAATGTTTTATAAAAATAAGTTAATTTAGTTTCTCACTCACTACTACCCGCTGTAAATTCACAAGGTGCAATTTGTACATATTTTGATGCTGTAAACCAGTGTTTCCCAAACTTATTATGCTTATGGACCCCCTCAAAGCAAAAATAGGAACGTGGACCCCTAAGATAAATAATACATTTAATTTTAATGCCTTGAATGTTAAATGTACTATAATAATATTTTACTGAGGACGTAAAAATCGTTACCATTTTATTTATTTTAAGATTCATAATAATGAAAAAAGTGTCAGGAATATGTTTATATGTAGTCTTTCGCGGACCCCCCGAAGTTGTCCACGCACCCTCAAATGATTTTTAATTTCTCACGGACCCCTGGGTCCGTATGAATCACTTTGGGAACCACTGCTGTAAACGTATGTATGTACAATGGCCTCCAGTCCCGGGATTCCGACCAATTTTGCGATCTCGTAAGCCCGGGTTTTCGGGATTCACTATAGCACGTAAAATTCATAAAAGTTGAGCTAAAAACGCACAACTGCGCTGGACCCACTGTCAGACGTAACATTTCTAGAGGAAGGAATTTAAAAAAAGGATTACGGGATTCAAAGATTGTGAATCCCGAGATCCCGGGATCACAAAAAGGGTCCGGGATTTGATACCCTAGTACAGAGATGGCGAACCTATGGCACGCGAACGATTTCCAAGTTTAAAAAAAATATTTTTAAGTTAAAAAAAATCCGTGAATTTATTCAAATTTAATTTTCAAATGTTTCCCACGATAAACGACAATCGTTTTAAAAAATCAAGTTTTATTTTTTCTATTTTGTTTTAAAAAAATACTGCTTGGGCACGCCACACAATCCAGAAATAATATTTGTGGATTTTTGGCACGCGGGCCCAAAAAGGTTTGCCATCACTGCCTTAGTATGAACTATAGAAAATTAATGTTATTAGACCTAAGTAATATTTTCAACTCCCTTTCATTTCCCCAACCTTTCTTGTTGTCTTTTTTTTTGTGTATCTACTTCTTTTATATCAAAATATTATTCTCTCCTCAATACCTGTCCCGTTTGTTGTTCGTGGTTCAAGAATCTTAATTCAGGTGCGGTGTTTCGATTTTGGGTAAGAAACTGCGCTTAACGAATTTCCAAAACTGCAAACCCAATTTTAAAATGTTTTGAGCCAATACTTCTGACAACACTACACAAACCTCTCCCGCCTGCATATACTATAAACTTCATTAGTGAGTAAAGGTTTTAATAAAAAAATGATGTTTGAAAATTGTTTATGTCTGTTCATTACATTGTAAAATGTGAAATTATGGAAAGCTGGATTGATTTTAGGGCGGAAAACTGTAAAGCTGCTGCATCGGCGGTAGGCGGTGGATCACTCTATACTGCGAACCGGTTCTTAACTGGAAGTACCCAAGTGAGGCTGGAAAGGAACTGGAAGTTACAGGGGGCGGTTGGCTTATCGCCCACAAGAACTGCTTTATTTTCAAGAGCCGAATTGTAGAAACTGAATTTGAATTGATATCAAGAAGTTCATATGCTTGACATCGGAAGGAGACATGGTTAAAATAAGTGATAAATTTTGATCTGATATTAACTCTTGGCAAATGTTTTTTTCTATGTGACATTTGGCAGTGTTGTGTACTCTTTTTCTTTGGCGTTGTACATATTATTTTCTGCATTGGATATTTGCCATAATGCCTAGTATTTTTTTTAGAAAAATACATTTTTTTAGGTTATTTGGACTTTTTAGTTGTATTTTTTTTTGCGGAAATGACAAAGTTATAGGGATGTAAAGATAAATGATTGATATCATTTTTTACGTCCCGTTCTGAATTTGAAGTGTCTAATATAATATATACATAGTATGTCAAATTAACACATTAGAGACATGGATCTCTCAGTGAATATATTGTAAGTATTCAAATAGTGATCAAACCTAAAAAGACATCTAACATTAGGCAATGGACTAACTCTTTTTTCTTATAAAATGGGGTGTGGAAAAATGCGGATTAGATATACTGATGTACCCAAATGTTACGTATCTGACAAATTAGCACTTGACAAAACTGAACAAAAGTTTAGGCCTACTTCAACTGAGAAAAAAAAATATCTGTGAGTGGTTGAAAAAAATGCAGAGCAAAACTAGTCCCGTCCTGAATTTTGTCTTTCGCCTCACGTTTGTCTGCAGGACAGATCTTCGGTCATTATTTATTTTATTGCGGATTTACATGTTTATAAGGCAAACCGTATTAACGCCTTGTCATATCTTTCCTACACACCCAAGAAGTGAGGTAACCATGCTCGATTAGCACTACAATAATCATTTAATTTTTAAAATTGATATCTCGAGGTTATGACATGTAGCGATTACTTGCGCAAAAAAAGTTGCAAAACTAATCAACTTAAAATATTCAATACTATCTGCTGAAGATACTCTCGTTGAAACATTTCATTTAATTAAGAAAATAAAACCGAATTTTACGAATTTCACATTATTTATTAAAGATAATGAGCGGCTTATTACAATCATTATTAACTGATCAATGAAGGAAACCGGTCGTGATATTTAATAAATAATTTAGAATGGTGAGTTTTTCAGTGAATTGACGTTTCATTAATACAACTGATGAAGTAGACACAGCATGATATTCCCGAATCCCGGCTTTTTGCGTCTTTGCGTCGGCCATATGTGGCACTAGTTGCAACTATTGTCCGGCTGGTAAATATATTCCCCAAAGAAGAAACTTTTTTATTTTTCTTTAATATCTTTAATATAACTCAATGAGTAGTTTATTGGAGTGAAACGCAATTATAAATTAATCTATCACAGTGATAACAGTATAAAACGGTTAGGGAGTTAGGAGCAGGTTTTTTCTAGATAAGGTTTTAAAAGTTACGAGCAATACAGGGTCACCACAAGCGTCCATCCAAATTTTGACCATGTCCTGACACGTAACAAGTATTTTTCCTTGTTGCAATCAAGTTGACATTGCTTTTCTATCCATTCTCTTAATGTCACCATAGAACGTGATCAGCATCCTTCAATGTACTTCCACAATAACAACATAACTAGTAAATGGCTGTTAACTGACAAATACGGCTGCTTATCTCTACGTTTGATCCCAGGTTTTCGTAGTACTGGAATCGTATTTGCTCCAATACTCAAAAATCTTGTGTGAAAACACGAATTATGTCTTGTCTAATTTAGTGTTATAGTTGTTAAACAATGGTTACCCTATTGATACCAATTTTTCGCTGTTAATCTATTAGGTATGGGAATTTGTTTTAGGAGTGGACTCGTTATTTATCGTGGCAAGTTCTCAATTTGACAAACAGATTCCTTATTACGAACTAGTTTGCGAAAACAAAAAGATATCTGCCCATAAAAACAATATCATTGCGTCCATTTCGAAAATTTTGCATAATTTTGTTGTTTCGTAGAGTTATTTACTAAATTTGATTTCCGATGCTCAATAATAAAGCAAATATTGTATGTATGAAATGAAAATTGCTTAGTCATCTTATTTGCGTAATGACCAACTCACTTAGATTAAAAAGATTTTACATTTAATTATTATTAGAGATCAATTCACTAACTACTTTTAAACCTCTATTGCTCTATCTTTACCTTTTCCAGAAAAGTAATCTGTTCTCGTAAAACTAACTCCCTTAAGAATATACGTGCTTCACATTAGGGTCAGGTGGGTTGAAAAAAAATCAACTTCCTTTTACAAAAATTTGAGATAACTTTGCACCTTGTCGATGAATTGATTATTGTGCATTATGGTTTCTGTTGATATCATACATAATTTTATATTGTTTTTGCTTTGAAGTTATCACTAAACATTATTTGTTATTAGTATGGCCGTATCTTAGTTGCGATTACATATCATACTAAATTGCGTCTCGCAGTTGCGCTTAATTTTCAAAAGCGGGGGCAAACAAGTTCGACTCTTGCACACCTGGGCGCGGGAACTTTATTCAATAAACACAAATATTTTCCATCATCTGATGTAGAAATGTATTTATGTCCGTTCTACTGCAGGTATTCTACATTTTTCACCAAAATCGTGTAATCATGTAAAATTATATAATAGCAAAAATGTTTTTTCGTTACACGGTATTAAAACCATTTTCTATAAAGATAGTCTTCACCTCATTGTTATGATAAGTAATCAAAAAATGAAGGCTATAAATATTAATTTTAACAATCGCTACTTATTAATTCGGAGGTTTTTCACAATCCTTTTATCATTAGCATTTGAAAACAGCGAGCCAGGGAGTGTCGTGTTGAAACGTATTCTGTTGAAATGCATGCGATACACATTGACGGTGAACCTGAATAAAAACGTTTCGAATGTTACTGATAACTAACACCGCACATAAGATCCCAACAGTTTGAAGAAGATGACTTCGCGGCGTCTTCTACGAGAACTTCAAGCTAGAAGGACGCGTGGAAAACTGGGCGCCTGACCCCATCGCGAGGTTTGAGAAAAATAAAGGAAGATAAATCTACGAACCATATCGTAGGTTTCTGTATATGTATATTTAAAAATTAATAAAAAAAAACACAACTTTCTTTATTACACATTCGAGACATCTAAGCACACCCAGTGCCATCACCATTAATATCAACACAGCATAACGAATCACCATACCCGAAATACAGACGAAAAAAAAAAAATGTTTGGTCAACGTTTTTGAAAAAGCTATTGAATATGATACCCCATTTTCTTCTACAAAATCCAATCCAATTTAATAAATAATCCCATTTTTATTTTTATTTAAAAAACAATGACTATATCTTTGATGTTTGTTAATGAAATAAAGTTTGAATTTAATTTTATCAACTATCATCAAACCAAAATAGCCTATTTGTATTATGGGTTGGTGATATGTTATTATATCACACACATACAATTTATCGTAAATCGTATGCGTTGTGTAGTTTTCAAATTGCATCTTATAATACATTTCCAACAAGGATTAAGAGTAAGCTAAATACAAAATATTATTTCATTTTCAACAGTAGACAAAAACATATTTTTATCTATAAGTGCCACTATAGGCAATATAATACAATGATGAATCAAATGCAATGATATGCTACACTGTGATTTCAATAAACAAACGACCAACACAGATATCATCTTACAGTGACTATTTAGTAAAATGTCAATAAACTATTAATGTAAGAGCAAAACACGACAATATAATTGATACACGAATATTATACATTTTTAAAATTCGATTGACAACAGTATGGTCTCATTGTTTTCGTGTAGTACAACATATATATGAAAATAACAAATCAGAAATTAACAGTATTCTTCTAAAACTGTATTAGATTTTTTTAAACACTAAACTGCGATAATCTCGAGAGTTTCAGATTGTCCTACTGCATTGACGTAGCAACTTGATAAATATTTTTCGAAATTGCTCAGTAACAAAGTCTTTCACTTCCCACGTGGGCTGTGATTATGTTTCTCAATAACAATAATATCATATTATACGGTTACATGTTTTCAGTTGGATCCGTGGCAAGGAGTCGGGTAATGCAGTGGAAAACGTGACTACAACATGGCTATCCATCGTCTAATGGTCCACATTTTCAAGAAAATTGGATCAGCTATAAATAGGACCCTGCGTAAAAATAGATGCTCTATTGACCAATTGTCGGCCTGACCAATATTATGGAGAGCGTGAAAATCATGAGACAATTATCATTTTGGTGACATAGAGATTGATTAAATATATTTGTGTAAATCTATTCATTATTTAGCATCTCCATTTATTCTTTAAGTCCATCACACTAAACGCAGATTGCAATGGTTCGACGTTACAAATCACACCTGATAGAAATGGATATTTTTTGATTTCATAGAGTCCATTTTATTGATATTTATGTGAACATTAGTTTTACATACATACAGTGTGTAAATTTGTAAAAATAATATTTGTTTTTATCTAATATTAAAAAGCATAGATTGTAATTTATTTTCAGTCAAAATTATGTGTTTTGCATAAGCATATAAATAATAAAAAATCTTCTTTTCGCCGCAGAAATGTGGCTTGATATTTTGTCTACTGTTACGACTTGTTTGTGTTTCCTTACACTTAATAAATTTATTAAATTAGTGGTCCAAATATATATTCCAGATCAGGCGTTGTTATAAAAAAATTGATTGATCTTTTCACCGAGATCTATTCTTTCTTGGTACTACATACAATAGATTCACTAAAAAGAAAATATCAATGCCGTATCCACTAAGTATAAAACAGGCTTTCAACATATTTTTCAAAACTAATCGGAAAACACACTCAGTGTGAGTAATCCGCTTAGAATGAATTTGACCGAAAAGTTTATTTATGTTATTTTATGTTACTGGTTAATAGTTATTTATGATTGACTACATATAATTAGAGAGGAGAGATATGTCCAGAGAGTTTAAATGTACCAATGTAATTTAAAAATTCTGATTATGACGAAGAAAATATCACAGTTGAATACACATATAAATGATAAATTTTATTATTTCGAATATACCGGAGAATATTTTCATTCATAGACTGTTTTCACTGCCCATGTGAATGAAGCACAATGTCAAAATACAGTGTCTTCAAGTCTTCTGTCCATTACGTTGACATCATACAATCTATGGGTAGTAAGTATAATTGAAGATCGTGTAAGTTGCCGATATCCTACCGCTTGGCAAAAGCTAAAGAGGTAAGCAGGGTGCCTTTAGGGGGCTTAAGAAAATACTAGGCCACCTATGGTCAAAGTTCTCTTTAAGTTAAGGCGAGAGGTTAGCTGCGCGGAAAATTCAAAGGCTACGTACACCTGTATTTTTTTTGCAAACATCATTATGTCAAATATAATAGAAAAAAAGAGTTTTTTTTTATTTCGCTTAGCTTCGCATAAATAAAATAAAATCAATAAAATAAGCGGAATAAAACAAATAATCAGTCTCTAATAAAAATATTGAAATGTTTTATAGATTTATTAATTAATATTGTATAGATTTTCACGTCGTTCCTAACAAATAATCTATTTACAATGTATAATACTTCATCCAAACCAAATTCTTATTCTGATAAAAGACAAGACTTAATTCTAATTATAATATCTATTTTTTTTAGATTATTCCAATTTAAAAAATAATTGTATTGAAGTGTGCGCCAATCCGGGACTCATGTCTCGAACTGCTGCGCGGCAGCGCAAGCCCGCAGCTTAAAAGGAAAATTGCCCATGCTATCTGCTTCTTCTGTATAGGCCTGAGGTTGAATTGTACAAACACGATTCTTACAAAATATTATAATAATAAAACTTATAGAATACGAAGGAATGTTATTTTCTTGCATCCATTTTATATTACATCGTTGCGTCACATGGCGAGAAAATTAAATGAAACGGATATAGAAATGTACCAAGTCCTTTTAGGTATTCTCACTTGCAAAACTGTTTGATCCGGTTAATTTGATATAACTTTTTGGTCAGACATGCCTGCTCGATAAAATTTTGTACACAGATTTATTTAATCAGAGAAATTTGAATAAATTACTGTTGATATTATTTTTACGCAGTGGTGTGGTAATTTAGTTCATCAAATATAATCAAAGTATATTTTTTTGTTACTATTTATATTGAAGTAGACCCCGTCCCGTAAGCACTGCAACTGAAGCTTTAAGGACAGTTTCATAGACAGATTTTTTAATCAATTTATATGGATCTCTGTTATGTTTAAATCTCCCCCAAACATTCTATCCAACATACGGAGCGTAGTGGGACTGATCAGCTAATCACTAGTTTTGACCTAGTCATATCCTTAAGAGAGGTTGAGAAACTGAGTAATATCTAGTACTCGTAGAAAAGAATATGTTGAGATATACTCCACAAGGAGCCCTAATGCTCAACATTGGAGAGTAAATATGGTTTAATATATTTGTAGTAAAGA
>CM062825.1:9993016-10017797 GCA_031772345.1 Himalopsyche anomala | reverse complement strand
GTTTACTGTATATTTCTTTTACTTGTTGTGTGCTGCGGAAATCTATACAAGAATTTTGGCGTGCCATGTTGGACAAAAGGTTGGGGAGCATGTGTTTAATTTACGATTTAAGAAACATAGTTGTAAACAATGTTGTTGTCAAAGATTACACTTATTATTATCATGAAACAAGAAAATGCTTTAAATTTTGATTTTTTACAAGTTTTTTATAAAAAGTTAACAATCTTCCGATTGTTTAATGTTTTATGTTTATATAGCTATCAAAAATCTAACATCTGATATAAAAAAAAAAAACTATTAAATAGTAAGTTTGTCGGGTGCATTGGTTTATGTATTTTTATATTGGATTGGGTTGACACAATATACATAAAACTGAGAGCGGTTTAGATCTTTCAAAGCAGATCACTTGCTATACGTTAATCATAATTGAAGTCGACCAATTAATTAAAATCAAGTTTGACTTTCAAATTTAATTTATAACAATGTATTAATTTATAATTACATTGCGACAACTTGAAAATTAAAACAGGTACGTGTTGTACATTTAATTTTCAATATAATCAATAATCTTGTATGTCTTGTGTTGAATTACGAAGTCTATTGAAGGTACGATTGTTACAAAATTCTAAAAACATCGAAAAGAATTTAAATAATGACTATTTCGTATTCAGTATAATAAACATTGCAAGGCTGATCCCATACTTAACGTGCAAATTACAGGGTTTTTCAAAAGATTAGGACCGGATTTCATATCACTTTTATTGAACATTGATTTGAATATCCAGTTCAATTTAACGAGAGATATTTTTTGAGAATAGCTGAATAATGCAATATATTTTATCAATAAATATAAAAATAGGAATCAGAAATAAGCCACCAAATTCATAGTTTAATAATCTATCTGAAACAATATATTATAAGAACATATTTTATTAATGTGTAGTCTTCTTTTGTAGTACAGTAAAACCCCCATTTACACTATAGTCGGGACCGTGTAATTAGGGGTAGTGTAATTGGGGGTGTGATTCTCATACAAAATTAGGGATTTGGTTTTTTTCCGGGGAAAACGCAAAACTAAGATTTTCCTTAGTTTTGGAAAAAAATAAATATGGACGAAATATTTAGTTTTTGTAGTAGTAAATATCCCGCACACAGACAGACGCCCAGCTATGCGTGTTGAATACACATACGCTAGCCAACATTTGACTGTATGCGCGGCACAGACGACCGTCTCTTAATAACGACAATGGAATGCTACCGTGCAATTGGGGGATTTGCGGCGAATATTTCAAGCCAGCGTGTAATTTGAGGTAATGTAATTGGGGGTTCAACTGTACATTGGTATGAGCTTTAGCACAGGTATCAGATATGTTAATATTATACAGTCAGACTCGGTTGTTACGATCACGGAAATAGCTAGATCTCGGATGTAGCGAGGAAACGTACGTTAAAATTTTAGTTTATGGGTTTCTCCATACATTTGTTCTCTTTTATAACGAGTAACTTCTCGGGCAAACCGAGCAAAAATATCGCCAAAAATTGGTAAGATCTCCAGAGCTCATGATATATTATCGATAGGACGAGCTAGTCGATTTTTTTACACAGAGCACTGATACCACCCAAGATGTCTTTTAATAAATGGATTGAGTGCTTTGAGGGTAAATTTAAAAACAATGAAAGAGGCATCAATTTTAAATTTTATAATAAAAGTGGATTGACAGAAAAATGTAATATGTGTGTATCGGGAGTGTAAATAAATTTTAATTGTGTATTTTTGTTTGAATTGCGACTTTTTGTGACCCTCCAGATACTTCATGTCTTCATGTGATGGGTATGTTTGAAGGCATTTAAAAATACCTATTATCTGACATAACAAGAAATGCTTATAACTAGCAAATTCAGTTGGTCCCAGCTTCCTCGTAATAACCAAGTTCGACTATATTTATTTTAATGTTCACATTTCATGTCTTGTGCATGTGTGTTTTTCTCCTTGAATTGGTTCTCAAGTGACTCCTTAAAACCACCAAGCTTATCTCATGAGATTGTTATTAAAAATATGTCAAATTAATATGTATTCAACGTACTTCGAAGTTGCATGTTTGCAACTACTGCTTTTTAGTGAATATTGTACCTAATATAACAGAAGAGCCCAACAAAAAAAAAACCAACCAGTGATAAAGAAATTAAGACATTGTATGTACGAATTTTTAAAATGAGTATTTGCGGTTTTTTGTGTAGTAATTAATGTCTTTCCTTCTTTTATCTGAGGCAATGTGTCTTACAAGAAGAAATCTGCATACGGTTACAGTCCAATCCTGTTCGTGAACGGTTACAAGTTTCAATAATGTTTCGTTTGATTATAGATAAATTTGGAAATACTTCTAAAACTTTATATCGTAGTTCTTCTGCTGAATATAAATTCAAAGATTTCCCGCAGTTTTAAAGACAATATATATATCAACACGGAACACCTAGTATCACGCCTTCGCTTGGCAAATATGAGTGGGATTTGGTACCATAATAAGGTAAAGCTGGAACTGACTTTTAATACATAACCATAAATTAGTTTAGCACAGGACTTCGAGTCAAAGACACTGCATACAAAAGCTCTGTAAACAAAAGTTATAAACTATCCAACCGCCAAAGCCCACCTAATCACAAAAATAATTTTAGCGAACAGGTGCTAATTAAATTAACAAATTTTCATAAATAATTGCAACCATGATTTCCGTCATAAAATAAAAATAATTATAATTATCGTTTTAAAGTGTTACAGTGTAAATTTCAACATTGTATAATAAGTAGTGTAAAAATAAAATTATACAAAACTACGAGTTATTTTTGTAAATAAATAATTCATTGCATTTTATTAAACATATACGTAAACAATGAAAAAAAATTCCGGATGTACTTAAAAACTAGATTCTAAGTAGAGCGCGAAATATCATTTTCTCGGAAGTGCAAAACGAGCACCGGATATTGTGTGACATTCTTTATTTTGTTTTTGAATCATGTTTCATGTAATAATTAATACATTTTGTATGACTAAATATTGAAGTTAATTATTATTAATATACTAATATTTTAATAATACACACACAGAGAGTGAATGTTTAAATCAAAATAACAATAAACTAATTTAAAATATCGATAAATAAAAAGTGTAAAATCTTCTAAGCAATTCAAGAGGAATAATCTAGTTTTTATATTTTAAGTTAACTGACAAAAAGCTAGCGAAATATTAAAATAGTCTCGACTTATTTTTTGGTGTTTTAAGAACCGTAAATGAGAAAAGTGCAGTGAAAATGACGAGTTCGTTTACAATTTGAGACAGGAAACGGGCAAGTGAATCAATTAGGTGTTTTTGGTCGAAAATGATTACTTGAACAAGTTGACGCATGCGCGGATGAGTGTTAATAAATTATTATTTATTATACATGTGCGACATCTGGATTTGATGCGTGGAGATATGGCAGACATTCCTTGGGTACTTATTTATTTTTAATGTATTCTTATTTATTTGTATTAAAAATGTATGTGAAATTTCATTGTAATTTTTTAGCAAAAAACTTCTGACACATTCTTGCCAATTACCGCAGTTTAAGTCGAAAAATCTTTGTTTTGATTTGGTTACCTCAAAGCATTTTTTAAAAGCTCCGTCATCTGGCAAAACAAACATTTTTTTAAAATTAAATTTTCAGTAAAAAAAACTAATTATAAAACAAAATTCTTGCGAATTTATTGTTTTAACAATTATTGAAATCGCCTTAGTTTCATTATTTGGATTCTGTATGCTGTATTTAAATCTAGATTTTAGAAAAAAACAGTTCCAATAAAACTTAAGTTTGGTAACTGTCAATTTTAGGTGTTTTTATAAACGATTTTCTGTGGAGCGTATATAAAATGTAAAAAAAGAGTTGATTATACACTGAAATAACCATGGAATGGTAACAGTCAATGCTTTTCAAGAGACACGCATTATTAATTAAAATTTACCTGAGTCCAGTAATATTAATTTTGATTACAGGTTTGACTGAAAGATCTATCGGTTGAACATGTTGACTAGCTGTACCAAGCATGACCTTCCTTAAAATAAGATTCGTGATATATGTGCGAAACAATATCTTGTTTTATTTCAATTTTGAATACTTACACAACCGATTTTCTATTTGCACAGTGGTACATTCCAAAAACAACCGTGAAAAGTGCCTTGTAATAAATTTAATAATTATACAGCGAGAGGTTCCGTTACTTCAAACAACTTAATTAAAATTTCGAAACATAAACTTTTATGTCGACCCGTAATCGCCAGAACAACGTAAGTGACAATTCATACATTTTACAGGAAAGGTCAGGCTTTAATCATAGCAAAAGATTTTATTAACTTCCTCTCGTAATAAGTTTGCAAAAATAGTTCCTTAAATCCAGTTAGTAATATTAGGTCAATTAAAGTTTCTTCTTGATAGCTTATTACGAAAGGAAGTTAAAAAACAACATTCTGCCGATTACAGGTTGATATAGTCTGAACATTTTTTTAAAGTGACATATAAATGAAATAATTACTTGCGCGGAGACTTTTATTTCAATTAAAATATGTCTTCAAATATATAAACATATATTCAGTCGAATTCTTAGGTTCATAAGGGTAGAAGTAGAGGTAGGGGTAGTAACAAAAACATAGTTTTAATCTCACTAAGGTAAACAAATGATTTAACTTTGTGCTTCTTACATTATAAGTTAATTTGAAAATATATCCAACTAACCGAAACCGTATCTTGTACATGTTAATACATTGTGCGAGATATAGCTTTGTGTCACTAATAAATATGATTATGACATTGTCAAAAACTGAGCTTAATCAAAATATGCATTTTCGTAGTTAGGCCCATGTGTCACAAAAAATGTTAACAAATAAAAAGACTTTATTCTTTTTCTTAGTCCGTGTTATTTTGAAAACGTGCAAAAAGAGAATAAGCTGTGAATGTTGTAGATAACCATAGCGGTTTGTATTTCAAAAAGGTAACTTTTATGATGACTGTCAAAGTGAACAAAATATTTTATGAATTATGTACATAAGGAAATGATTATTATATGTCGAATATACAAAGTGCGTCGTTGGTGGGAAAACCATTGCTGATGTTCTATTTGCAATTATTCTGTACTTGTATGAACAGCGATGTGGTCGAGTAGTTAAAGTGCGACACTTGAAAGCGTGGGCGAAGATCGGAGTCTCCTCTCACCGACCAGCTCAGCTGAGCAGAGCCCAACCAGTCTCCAAATTCTATACCTACACATTCCATTCCTTGCATATACTAAAACAAGTTTCATCATATTTATTTAGTTGGCAAAGACACCTGCAACATATTATTATAAGTAGGTTCTTCACTCGATTAACTCCTTCGAAACCTTCGTTGATTGATTGATTTGACATTCAATATTTAGGATGTCATTATATTTTATTGATATATTGAAAATAGAAAAGGAGAATACATGGTATTACAGCTGACGCCAATGCGCCGTAAATTTAAATTGAAAGGAGACAGCTTACGAAACAAAATAAACAAACAGAATTGAAAAAATAATGATATTATTAAAATAAGTTTTTTTCAAATAATACAAAATGTCAATATATTGTATGCATATCTATATCTCTAGGCAATCCTTGCAGCTTGCGTCTTATATGACTGATGAGTTGATTATAATGAAAAGTATGTAAGCTTTAGGATTGTAAGCTCGGCTCGGTAGAAGAAGGGGAAAATGCTTTACAATTGATATCGATCGTCGAGCTTTTAGAAAGCCAAACGAAAACATTTATAAGTAAACTTCGGTTGAGTGATACAGTTTTATGAACATTTTAATTTTTTTTTAAAATGAAATCCAATTGCAGTCCAAATATTTGCATCATATTCAAAAGAGATACGTATCAAGGAATCAAAATGATATAATAACGAAGTAAAAAAAGAAAATAGTTCCACTGTAATTGTATAGTACGTTTTTATGCAATATATTGACAGCGAGACGACGAATGACATGAGTCAATCAATTTATATGAAATGTTAGACGCTAGTATTTCAACAAAGTAAAAAAAGGATTTCAGTTCCACAAGAATTGTCAATGTAAGTAATACCGAGCGGAATATTAACAAGAATACAAAAACTTGCAGTGGATTTTTATAATATACTCGTTACCAATGTTAGGCATATGGGCTTCTTATTAACAACTCGATAGGAATGGGGAAGAATGAAAATATCACAGACAAGCTATTGCGTCTGAATACAAATTCATTACTCTATCGAACGATAAATCTCTGCGAAGGATGAAAACCCAAGAGCATACATCTATTATTTTAATTATGTAGCTTAACATATTTAAGTTTTGTTTTATATTTATTTAACAGTATCATTGTAATACACGATCTTATGTCAGTGTTTTTAAGAAACATTTAAATTTGTAGAAATTCTCAGAAAAACGACAGCAGATGAATTACAAATATTACTCATGAACTTTTTTTTTTTTAAATGTGTTTTAACATACGATTGTTACAAGAAGATTCTATTATAAATATCTCATAGTTATATGGCTGGTCACTAAAGTTATTTTCATGAAAAAGTGTACGCAAATCGTTACTGTCGTAATTGCAACATCGTGGGGGATATTGCTATTTCAGAATAGAAAAAAACAACCGAGAAGACTTCTCGTGAGATAATATCGTAAATGCAGTGTCACCACAATATGACGTGCAGTATTACATATTTTTATTATGCATGTTTTAAAGGAATACGACCTTAATGCAGCTGTGCATTTATTTTGGTTTTATGTTAATCGTTTGGAGAAATACATACTACGATATAATGAAAAGAATACTGTGTAATGTGCATACTCACAATATTTGTTTAACAAAAAAAAAACAATTTATTACTCTTGCTATAAAGAATTTTTAATTATAATACACAATAGTTGTGTCCAAAGTAGTTAAAAATGACAATAAACAGCTTACGCCGTGGTAAAGCTCCGTTTTTAATTTCATGATTTGAATCGCTTAGTTAAAATTTGTTAGTTTATATTCATGGGTATGTCAATCCTCGTCAGCTCCTTTAATTAGAGTATATATAAAGCAATGGCTTTTCTCCTAAATTTTGAGTTTAGAAATCTCATTTAGTTGTCCTAATCCTCCACTTGGAAATGGATTGAGTGTGACAGATTAAAAATATAGTTTTTTAACAACCACTGCGTCCATATGTTCCGCATAAAACACGGAAAAGTTTAAAAGTATTAGTTAGTAAAAATATATCTATTTAAATTCAGGGCTGTAGAGTCGTCAAGAAATATAACGACTCCGACTCCGACCTTTGCTTGAAACACTTTTTGACCCTAGCGATTTGAGTACACATTTATTTAAAAAAAAAACCGAAGTTATTAGTTTTTTTAATCTGACTCCCCGGTTTAATGAATAATTTCGCAAAATGTGTACCTGTATCTTTAAATCCAACTAGGTAACAGTGCATGTACTAAAATATAATTATATTATACACGTGGGAAGTGACTCGTTTCGTCTTACATATAATCAACATTATTATTATTTATTATTTTATACGTGTACATGTGATTAAGCTTTGATCAAAAAAGTATTAGGTATTTAGTTATAAATTATTTGACGATTCAAAATATCTGCTTTCCAAATAACATTTTTACTATAGCAAGAGTCACTCTTGTCTCTTATTGACAGATAGAAAATAATACGCTGAACAATTTTGAAAATGGAATAATATTTGACGGCCAATGGCATTATTCTGGCAGCTAAAGTTAAATCGTCGTCTAAATTCTATGATTTAATATAAAATGGCCGCTCTTTTGACGTACTGTTTTTGTTGTACTCAAATTGGATCGGTTTATAAGTCGATTGCACAATAATGTTAAAATGTGAAGAATATTTTATTTTAAAACAGAGCAAATATGAATTCAACGAACATTGGTCGAAATACTAATTTGTGGTTATTGGTTTAATTTGGCGCAATATTAAAAACTAAATGAATAAATAACACAGATTTGACAATGGATTGTTATTCGCAAAAGACTTTTGTTCTTATAGTTGGCGCTATAACCAAGGAATTTTCTTGGCTTTCTGCCTTAAAATATTCTGTTGTTGAGAACTTTTTTCGCACTTTCGTATGTTATTAAATTGGAAATAATCAAATAGCAATACGAATTTAAACGTGCTTAAAAAATATAATTCATTTCTTTTTAATCTTCAAACATATTATATTATTTTGAATTAATATTTGATAAATAGTGTTTGTGAAATAACAAAAGTTGCAATAATTTATTTATTATATTGAAATATGAAACTGTTGTAAATTAAGAAAACAATACTATAATATATGTATATTTGACGTGAAATTTGGACAGTTTTTTGAATTTTACAAAATATAAACACAATTCCAAAATTAATTAATGTTTGCTATGACGTATAAACGTGTTCTGCTAATTAATTTTAACCAAAATTCTCGACGTAATTCAGTGTTTTTTTTTTTAAATTATTGCGACCGTCAATAGATTGTAAATATTCACGTTATAGGTGTGATTTAACTAATTCCGTCCGTATTTGGATAAAAAAATGTTATTCACCAAATGCGTGGGTCAGAGTGACACATATCATCGCTAGAAAATTTCTTCATCGGATGTTAGGGTTAAGTACTCTGGCACGGAGATATTCAGGTAGGTAGTTTTTTTCATATTATAATATATTCACGGTAAAAACAAATTTGACTTATATTTCTTTAATATAATTAATGTTCGATTATTATAGCAATATTGTATTCAAAAGTATCATTACAAACATTAAAATCTTATTCGCATGGACAATATTTTGTATTCATTTTTTTTTTACCATGTCCGCTCCCAATGTGGAGCATATAGAATCCTAATGGATTTTATCTCAAGAGAAGTGTTTCTACGAGAACTGCTTGTTACTCAGTTGCTCAACCTCTCTTTTTACAAAGAGAGTAAGAATATAAGGAAAGGGCTAGGACAGGACTAGTGGTTAGCTAATCGCTCTCGATACGCCTTGTTCTTATGATAGGATGGGTGGGAGGGGGGAATTCAAGACATCACATACATCCATGCCTTTGAACAGAAATTCATAAATCGATTGAAAAATCAATTTATAAAACTGTCCGTACTGGGATTCGCACCCGTGACCTCCGTAGCGGTAGCCAACGATTTTGACCACTCGACCACACAGGCGGCTTTTGTTTTAATAACTAACATAATTAAATTCGTGACCAATATTTGTAATAATTTTTAAATTTATTAAAATAATTAATATATATCTGCTCAGTTATTAATTAATATCCAATGAACCATCCATATATCGATTACGTCGCTTCCACAACTTTAATGAGTAATAGTCTTTCATAACAACTGAGGGGCGATCTTGATATTTAAAATTTCTTGTCCTGTGGGGGTCGTATAAAATGATTATTGACGAGTTTGGTGGTAGAAAATTTGTCATCACAAAACCATCAAAATGAGATTATATTGAAAGAATCAAATATTATATATTTTGAAACCATTTTTTTCGGTGCAATTTTGATAGGAGATGTACAATATTTTGTAACGAAATATGGCGATTGGTGGGAGGGGGGAGTAAAATTGTGTGACATACTTTTAGACCTAAAAATATTATTTTTTTGAGTATCCACAAAAAAACAATGTTTGCTCAAAATATGATAATTTTTTTTAAGTTGCAAAGAAACATTTTGCTTAAAAAAATATCCTTAACTTACGTAAATGATTAAGAAATCATTCGAGGGATAGGAATGATATTCTCAAATATTTTTTCGCTAGTCATTTTCTGTCGTGACGACTTTTTTTAAAAAGCGAAATAGTTAAACAAGTTTTTATCACATAAGAGCACCGATTTAGAATTTGTATTCTTGCTCATGCGCATTCCCGTAATCTCAATACTAAACAGAACAACTATTTTCGGCACTAAATATGTTATTATATCTCCTCGGAACGCCATCCCACACGGATTTGCTATAATTGGAGATATATCTCGCGGGTTTGGTTACGCATTTTGAAAATAGTCATTCTCGACTTACTTTATCTCGATTATATGAAGACATTCCAGATAAAGAATAGTTCTTAATTCAAAATATATTACCTTGCACGATCGATTATATGAATCCATTCTAGATAAATTATTTTATTATTCTTAATTCAAAATATATTAGCTGTCACGATCGATTATATGATACCATTCCAGATAAAATATAATCACCGCGCTGTGGTCTAGTTGGTTAGAGCTTGCTCTACCGATCAGGTGGGTCTGGGTTCGATTCCCGGTAAGGTCAATGTCAAATTTGATTTTTTTTCAATTTTAATTTGAGATCTAAGACATGGGTATTTGTGAAGTCAATTCTCCTTGAGTTAATCTCATGTGATTTTCAAAAATTCTCATCGAGTATATCTCGTATGATCTTTCAACATAAAAATATTTGACGCATTGGCGTAAGCTATAATGTCAAATATTTTTTTTAAAATATAAAAAATTTAAAATTAAAGAAAAAATGCTTAATTTTGAATATAACACATGGAATGCTGTTTTTTACACCATCTGTGACAGAATTTCATTTAAGTAATGCACTGTAATGTTTATTGATGCATTTATTTATTAAATTTAATCTATATCCACTCCCAACGCATATGGCTACCCGATTTAAGACTTTCTATGAGAGCCTGCTTCTTACTCAGTTGGCTAAAATCTCTTTTCTGAAGAGGTTAACTAATCGTTCTCGCTACATTTCGTAATATTAGGGTTGGAAGGAATTTTATACATCGGAAACACCCATGTTTTTGAAAAAAAAAATGATAAATTGATTGAAAAAATGCTGTTCGTACTGGTACTTGAGCTCGTGAGATCCGTACGAAAGCCAATGCCGTTGACCGCTGCGATACGGACCAATATTATTATAATTACTCAGCAGTAAATAGTTTTGATTGAAACAAACTGTTATTTTTAGCATAAATATCTAAATGATTTAATAAAGTCAATGAATGCAGTCTAAAGAATTCAACACTGTCTGGCTACGGTTGCGAATCATGACACCCGAAGACTCACTGATATTCTTGGTCGAATATTGAGGGTAAGGTGATTTGTTTTATTGAGAAACTTGATTATGGAACAGACCAGGACGCACCCTGCTACGTCAACACTTTTGAAGAATCTTTGGTGCTGGCTGGGTCACGTGCTGTGGATGTTTAAGAAGAGCCTCTCCTTCCACTCGGTGAGTTATCTACTACTCGTAAGGTGTACTCGATTGGCTTGAAGAACGCTGGTATGCCATGGGAGAAAGAAAAACGATTGCGGATGATGGGGAATCTTGGAGGCACCGTGTGATGGTCAAATCATGAAAAATACAGAATCGAAATAAGATTAGAGACAAACTAAATTTATGAAAAATGTTTTTCGTAAGTCGTAAATTTTTAAAATACGTTTTTTAAATATAAATTATTGTTATTAGAATACAACATATAATATTGAAAAATGAGCTTATCAATTAAAATTTAGAGGACACCGATTTTCTGTTTTGTTTTTGACCTTGCTAGAACATGAATTTAGAACCATTCGATCGCTTAGTAGAGTACTTAGCACTAGGCTACAGATGCCAACAATCTCACAGTTTTTGTTATTTTGAGATCGTTCGGAATGTGTCATATTAATTTGCAGCAAAGCCAAATAACTTTTCCTTATTTTTTATTTGCTATGTTTGTCGTATGGGTCCAAGGGTCCGCTGCGCAGCGGTTAACGTCGTTGGCTTCCGTGACGTATCTCATGGGTTCAAGTTCCAGGACTAACAATATTTTTAAATCAATAAATCAATTTATGTTCGATGGTTTCGGTGTTTGTGATATCTAAAAATTTGCTTCTACCCTTACAATCTTTAAATAACGGGGCGTTGCGTGAGCGATTAGTTCAACCATTAGTCCTATCCCCAGTCTCTTAAAAAAAGAGAGGTTGAGCAACTGAGTAATTAATACTAAATAGTTACAGTAGAAAAAAAGCTTCTGTTGACATACTTACACAAAAAAGATTTATGTTTTATATTTGGACTGGTCAGAGATTTTTTTGTTGTCTTTATACAAAACTTAATCGCAATAAATAATAAAGATTAAGAGTCCTTGCATATGTATATGTTATTATCACAGTCTTAAATTGTACCGTTAGTTAAAGTTTTGTATTTTTTCACTTTCTTAAAATGAACTAATTTAATCCAAACGAGAGACACAGAGAATAACAGAAGAAGACGATATCCCAGCGGCGAAACCACCTCATAGCAAAGCCATACAATGCATGCGAAAAAGGGGCCTACATGTCCACATACTCAATATAACAAATTGCGTGAGGAGGCCTTGCATGGCATGTGAATATGGGTTCCAAATTTCTAATTACGCCACTGCGATATCCCAATAAAAAAGGGAATGATGTGGTCCAAAGTTTCACACAACACTTCGGTGGATTGATAGCACTATCAGAAAAATATTTGCATGTAACAGAACACATCCAAAATATATTTGAGTGCATTATTTTTACACGCTAGTGAAAAAAACACTTTTCCTTGACGGTGGCCAAGAGCGACCCGAAAAAAATTAGTAGCATACTTTTCATGCTACGAAGCTTTCTTTCGTATTCAAAAATACATGAGACTGTTATTATTGTATGGTTACGTGATTTCACTCTATTTTCAGTGCATATTCATTTCTAAATTAAAAAATATATATATATTTTAAAAAAATACTAAAACATTTCTCTTACTATACTAGTTTTATTTGTGTGCTTTATTCTAAGATAATATACACGTAATAATTATCTACAGGTGAATCATTTCGTTTGATTCGATGAGTTATCAGAATGGTTTTCGTCACCGATAGTCAAACAGTGGTTCATGGCAGGTGACAGAGTTATTTAATATACGTTGACGTGATAAAAATGATGTATTTGTTGGTCTTGGAATTGTCCCAAAGCCCACTTACCTGACATTTTCGTAGCTGGGCTCAACTCATACTCGAATATCAAACCCTGCCTAAGCCCAGTTTGCGTATATGTAAAGTAAAGATTTTCGGGATAAGCCTAAATATTTGAAATGGTCACGAGGTATCAGGATTTATTTAGGTAGGTTCGGGCACCAGCAGAATCAGAACCATGCCAATACACACTACAATTTTCATAAATATCAGGTTTAGGTAGAATCTCAACTTTGACAAGATTCTGTATTTGAGGAAGAAAAAAACGATTCTTAATTCTATAGAAAAAGTGATTTCGGTAAAATATTTGTGAACCGAATGATTGCAAAAGTCTTTTAAAAATGCTATGCACAATGAAATATACCAACTAAATTTTTACTGAAGTATACAAACAATGTGAATTTTGATCAAATCTTACTTTTCAGCCCATAACTTTTCATTTTTTTTGATCTATGGTTATATAGATAGCACTAACTTAAATTGAGTATTGAAATATAAGAATTCCAGGAATGAGTGCATTTTCATTTAGGGTCGTATAAGTGGAGACATAGTTCAGATTTATGTTTTCCAGTGATATCATATTCCCAATCTGTCAACAAAAACATCAAAACGAAATTGAAAATCGCTCGTCTAAAAGTAGGACAATGGTATTAAATAGCATAAAAAGCTACGATTCTGAAAATATTACACTTATTCATATTTTGTACCTTTATTTGTAAACTCCTTCAATACCAATTGTTTGTTACACCATATTAATTTATTTTGTTTTGTATAAATAGCACTATAATCTATATACCTGTTGATAATACTTTCCACGAGCGAAACCGGTAGTAGTATTAATAAATAAAAGTGGAATTAGTACTAACGAGTATTTCATTTTTGAAGATTCTGACATTTACATTTATGTATATCTAGATCAGCTATACTCAAGCGTTTTTTTTCCTCCGGGCCACATTCCGATTTTTGCTTCTCTACGTGGGCCGCAAAATATTTACAGTAAACTGTTAATATAACACATACCATACTGCACACATATGTATGTATTATGATGTCAAAATAAAACTAATTTATTTTATGTAAATATATACATATGTATACATTTATGTATTAATGTATTTTTCATAGTAAATAATAGAAATGAACAAAAAAAAATACGTAAAAACTACACAAAAATACCAATGTATCCAAAATATTAAATCGTTTACTGAAAAATTAATGTGAATTTTGACATTGAATCAAACTTTTAACTATCTTTCAAAAATATTTGGTGACTATAACTACTTGACTGATTGGGCCGCAGGTTGACTATGGCTGATCTAGATGCATGCAAACATGAAATTCAATTTTGAATTATTTGTATACGCCATAATCCATATCGATTATAGTTAGGGATTCTGTGTCGAGACGTCCCGGGACAAAAGTCCCGGGACTTTTGAGCATTTTTGCTGTCGTAAGTCCCGGGACTTTGTTGTTAAATGTCCCGGGACTTAAGACAGCCAAATTTTACATTTTAATTTTGAAAAAACCATTCTAACAAAATAAAATTGGATGCAAGCAATCGATAATGTGACCTAAAAAGTTAATTTTGATTTAAAATAAATTTACATTGGTGTCTATCCTCGAGATAAGTTTTGAAAAAAATGCATTATATTCAGGCTAAGAATTAAAGGCCGGGGTTTTAACAAAATTAAGTATGCATATATAAAAGGGACCTTATGAAAGAAACAGCTGTTTAGATTTATAATTGTAGAAGTTTCAAATAACATCTATTTATATATTGTAATACGAAACAACCATTTTCGATGGGTAGAGACATGCAGAAATACAAAAAAACTTAGACACGTGTTCGCTTAAGCTTGAGATTCACAGAATTCCAAGAAATAATGAAGCCGATAGTTATTTCTCGAAAATTATGTCATAAATCAAGGCGGATTATAAATATTTTATTATCAACAGTTCAGCTGGGACTAATTTTTTTTCGAAAAGAATAAAAGAAAGATCAATGTTTTGGAAAAACAATGTTGCAACAACGTTTATTACAAAAATAAGAAATCGGCTGTCTGATTCGTCATTAAATTCATTATTATTTTTAATATCATATTTTGATAAGCAAAAATAAAATATTAACTTTTGTGTTAATAATACATACTGTGTATGATTTGAGGTTCTGATTTTATTATTCAATTAATTTAATATTTTCATTTCAATGTGTTCAAAAAATGTATTTATTTTAATAACGCATACTTTCGGCGGCCTTTTAAAGTACGTACGAAAAAAAATATACGTTTAACTGCGTAAAAAACGCTCAAAAAAATTAGTTTAATTGAAACAAAATATTAAAAAACGTTTAGGAGAAAGATATCTCCTTTTATGTTATTAGAAATTTATTTAAATCAATTTATATTCGTATCAAAAATATAACTGTAGCAAAAACAAATTACAAAATATTATAATTAAATGTTCATACCAGATGTTGTTTTATTTACAAATGTTTTTCACTATTTTTCAGCTGTATTGTGATTTGTGAAGTAACGGCCATAATTTTACCCAATTCATTGTTATTTTTTCAATACATGTATCGTTATCATCCCTTTTTAGTATATACATACAAATATTTAATTTTAATAAATTTATAATTTTATTGAAGGGGAAATAAAAGTCCTGTGTATCATGTATACCTAAATAAAAGTGACTTTATCACGTCTCGAGTCCCGGGACTTTGAAAAACCCGAGACATCAGAATCCCTAATTATAGTAAATAGTACGAGATGAATTTATAACCGTCGTAGTTTACTTTTACATTTTTTTTCTGTTACACAGTTTTAAGCTTTCGATGTTATATGAAACATTGATTACACTCTTGTTAAAAACAGCATCGTGGGGTTTTGTTGGATTGTGTTTGAGAACCGCCGCGACGGCCAGCCGTCTGATGATCCGCATGTTCCGTGCGACGTCAAACTTTCGCCCGAAATCAGCATCCTAGTGTCCCAGCACGGCACATCGTATGCAACGTTCAGCATCTTCTCGCATTGTGTTCACATATAGCCTGAGGCGGGCCACGATCCGTTGGCCGGGAATAAATATAACGCACTGACTCGACACCCGACATACCAAATATGGCCAAATCTCGAATTTCCCGGGCCCGTGCCAAAATTTAAATAAATAACAGAATGTCGCTGGCGCAATATTTTATCGAATGTTGCCGAATGTACAACATCAACCGCAATTCGCATATTTCAGATACAGTCTGTGATAAATGTACGCTTACAGATGAGCAATATGCGCCAGGTACCTACATATGTCATGTAAAGTGTATGGTAAAGAAAACATAAAAAAATACGGGTTGTCAAACATTTAACGATATTTCCGTTTTTGAAGAGGAATCGGTCCTTATAAAAAATGGTTATTAATGGTGGTCTAAACAGGACATTCTTTTGAGTTTTAGGAAACTATTTCAACTAAAATGTTTGTACTTGATTTTTTATAAAATAGTGATAATGAAACAAGAAATGTGACTAAGTATTCAATATTATTACGAAGCATGATAATTAGACTTTCCATGATTGAATTTATTTGGTAATGTCACTCGAGTATTTGTGTATTAAGGTTGCCAATAAAACATTACATTATACGTAGAGTTTCTTGTCATATAAGTGTTAGGTCTCGGTTATCGGGTGCTTCCAGGAAATGTTAAGCGTGTAGAATTGACTTGGAATATAAGTGGTTCCAATAACCGAGTTATAATATACTTACATAAGGTGGTATGTTTTTGATCGGTTTTATTCGAAATTAAACGTGTTTTATAAAGATACATTACACTTATACTTTATTATTTGAGAACCGTGATAAATATTACTGTATTTTACTAATTTACAGTCTCAAAAATGTTTTACAATTTACTCTGTTTCAAATGACTACTTAATTTATTTTGAAAAACAAAGTTTTTGGGTTAGATTCCGCAGCAGTGGTTTACACACCTGAAGTAGTGTATCATTTGTTGCACGATAGAAGAGAGAGTAGGCAGTTTTTTTGCGAAAAAAAACAATGAATCCAATCAAGCCTAATGGTTAGATGCGTCGTCCGACCCATGGCTCGATGAATAAATATAGTCCTAGTGGTGAGCGCCGCGACGCCGAATATGGTTGAATCTCAGGTTTCCCGCGCCGTGCCAAATTAAGAATAAGAACTCTCCGGCGGCAAGATGGCGTCCTAATGGCGCCCGGCGGCGGGAGAGCTTTCGGGGCACAGTCGAAACGACGCCCTCGCCGTCGAATGTTGCCGGAAACCGAAGATAAACATACCTACATTAGACGTTTCCTTACCGCGAGGAAGTCCGACCGAGACGCCACGTCGGAACGCGGACTTATACGGAAACTATTCAGTTTGATGCATACAAAAAGTTATCAGTGAAATATCCAATCGTGATCAATTAAACAACACTAAAACAATGTCCAACAAGTGTAATATCTCTCGCCCATTGCTTACGCTAAATTTGAAGTCCATTCAAATTAACCCAAATCAAGTATTACTTCAAAGTGTCTAAGAATAAATCAGTCTATATATGGTAGTGTAACGTCACGTATCACCACCGCTCCAAATTTATTTATAACTTGTAGAGTGTAATTACATGTCTAAAAAGACAATTAAATTTCAACTAAAACATAACCAATAAAAAAAATTCAAATTATAAACCCATTAGGGCAAAAATAATCACATTAAAAATAGGTCAAGTTTCAAACATTTAGTATTTTCCTAACTGTGCAGCGTTACGTATCAAACAGGCAATCGGCCCAGTTTTAAATGATATAACAATCTTCAATACTTACTTATCGTGGTTCCTTCCTGAAATACGGTAAGAAAGTGACAAGATTGTAACTGATAAGTGCTGAATATTTTTATTGAATTTGTCTTCACGCTGTGTACAAGTGCGCAAAAAATATGACAAGGAATGTCTTAATGTGTCGATGAAATACGATGAATCAATTTGTGTCGCTGTTAGTTATTTGTGATAATTTAATGATCCAAAACAATTGATCGAAGAGTGAATTGTGGAAAGGAGATCCTAGTCACAACTGGAGCTGTACCAAGAATTTCCGGAAAGCTACATTCGCCGAATGTTGCCAGAATCCGGAGGTAAATTTTGCTTCAGCTTTATTATTAATGCAACCGACATAACATCATTATGGATTGAACTTCAATATGTGTTAGAACTGCTTTGGATATAGCTTTATTTGTTAATTGTATACACATATTTCAATTTGGCCTAAATTATTTTACGGCCTAGTTAGATTTAAAAACTTCGTCGGCTTATGTCCTGAATACTTCCAAAGATAGGGTGGTTACAAACGATGAAATCAATTCAATATTTATACATATTTTTTCATTTAAATTTCTACTATGGAATTTTACAATTTCATTTGAAAATAATATTTTTAAAAAATCTTACAAAACACTAACAGTTCATCTAAAATGTCGAATCAAAATAGCAAAAATCGATATGAAGGATGAATTTATTAAATGATAAAATTTGATTGAATACCAATAAAACGACATGAAAATTTGACAAATAAGGTAAATTTAATTTATGTACGATATATCCTCCATAACGGCGTGCTCAGCAGGTTCTGTAAAAGAAAAAAAGAAATTATTAATTGAAAATTGCAACATTACACACGTTAGAAAAATGCAAACAATACCAAAGAAAATGATTACATAAAATATTTGAAAGCAAGCTATTTCAAAATATCTTTAGAACCATACCCAAAACGAATGCGTCAATTTTTTGGATTGTTATTTGAGACATCATTTATGAAAGAAAATTTATCTAAGCTTGTCTTAATAATAATTCCTATTTCTTACGGCATCCATAACTTACTCTGTTATCAACTAAAAATAATGTCTATAACTAAACCACCATCATAATAGGTAATAGTTTACGTTAAATTTTAATTAAAAAAAAACACCGTAATATCGACCTCCGAAATGAAAACGCCGAAGGGGCGTACCCTGCGAGAGGCGTGTCAATATATTTTCTAAAAATGTAGACACTGTAACCTGACTTAACACGGACACCAATACATTCAAAATATTTTTTAATACAAGAGATGTAGTGCCTTGTTAGCTTATCTGCGAGATAACTTCGTGATGAAATTTTTATATTTTTCATTTGTTTTATGTTCACAGAAATTTAAATGGAAGTGTAAAGATAACTTTCGGCCCCGGCCCAAATCAAGTAAAATTGTCTCGTGTGCCCGGCTTATTTTCGAAGAATTGCATTTTTTCTTAACAACTTACTAAAAAGGCTATAACTGTAAAACCACGAAGTCAAATCAAATGTAACCTTTTGTAGTTGTTTGAAAGACTATTAATATTCAATTATTTATGTTATTATTGCTATAATTTTCTGTTATGGAAGGCCATATTACAATGTTTGCACATGTACCGAGTCTTACTCCATTTTTTGCTTGGCGTCCACTTTGCAGGTTCAATTGGGCTTATTTATTTTTTCTTGCTCCTATTAGTAACAAAATATTTTTAGAAATGCTTTTTGACATTTCTTTTTATAGAATATTTAAAGCTAAAATTGAAAATGAACTCAGTGACTGCACCATCATGTAATCTTCAAAAGGACAAATGGACGCATCAAATGCGTAATGATATTCTTAAATTTTGGTTGGTAAAATCAGTTACTATTTTTATAAAAGTAATAATTAAAAAACTGATTCAGAATAATTTGAGTATCTGTTATAATGATTATACTGAGTCTTCTATATAAAATGTTGCTTGATACCACAATGATAGCTCTATTTTAAAGCATAGCCTATCACGTGAAAACACGGCTCCGGGATCCAACGTGTTCACATATTACTAAAGCATTTACAAACGGTGTGTTACTATTGAATATTTTGAACGGATGCCTTAAAATTTTAGTAATGTCACATTGCATTACATATACAATACAGAGTGTCACGTGCTGCAGACTTTTTCGGAGGGCTTCAATCCTGCTTGCCTAATTTTCCGACCGATGAAATATGATGCACTCGGTAGAAACGGGTATGCTGGCATATCATGAGAAAAAGCAAAACGATTGGCAGGTGTTAGGGGATCTCGGAGGAGCCGCGTGGTGGCCAATTCACGACATAGGGATCGGATATGGTTAAATAATAACGATTATTGTATTGACACTCATAACTTTAAATTATTCACGAATGTTTCCACACAAAATCATCACATTGTTTTCGGCAAAGCATTGTACATAAGTCAGTCACTAAACTTCTTCCTCCGAAGAGGGTAGAGATATAAAGATATTTTTTAGTATATGTTCGCTCCCAATGTGGAGCATATTATCTTATAATATAAGTATTTCAACACAAGGATAGGAGAAAGTTTAGAAAGATAAAGTAAATCGATTGAAATATTAATCTACCAACGTCAAGGTCTATTTGGTGATAAGAATCCTAGCAGGGCAAAAAAGCTCTACATTGTTGACCACTCGGCAGCGCCGGCAGCGGGTCTAACTTTATTATCAAATTCATGAAACTCCTCTAAATATTACATAAGTCTATCTATTATATCATCTAATGCCAACTTTTTGTGACAAAACGTCGCAATTTGACGAGTTTCACTCATAAATAGGGCCAGTTATTTTTATTTATGAAATCATAACCGCGCGCAAAAAATTGCAAAATACATTAGTGAATAAATAAATAAATTATATTATTCCTACCTGTAGTCACGTCTTTGTTTGCCTTGACGATCTTTTTCGCCGTTTTTTTCATTGTTTTTTGCTGAATCTTTCTGATAGGTGTTTTCATGTTTTTATTTTTTTTGGTAGCTTTTGACCTTTTAGTAATTTTCTTTCCACGTTTTCTCGCGCTTTTCTTTGAAACTGTTTGCTTTCGCGGCATTATAAAATTATCGAAAATTTCGTGTTGTAAGTAACAGTGCAGATGAAAATTTTGCGTTTGTTCTTTGTTGATATTTTTCACTTTTGAAAATTGAATAGACCTTTTGTTTTACATTCTTCATTATTTCGAATAAACGAACACAATGACTCCAAATTCAAATTTTAAAAGACGTTTTCTAATTTTTGACAGCTATACAATTATTTTATATTCGCCCTGAAAATAGACACGCTGCAATCGATTATTGACATTTCACACAAAAATAAATTGTATTTTTTGTAATTTAAAAAAAACTTTGAAACGTTAAATGGTTATGAAGACTTCTTTAATATATTGTTGTGCTCTTAACACATAAAATAAAAAAATAAACTGTGTAAAAAAATAAATGTATTTTAGCAAATGTTCATTCATAAATTATTATTTTTTTCTCGACGTTTCTTTGGCATATTGTATGGTAGTATATTGCTATTATTGTTTTTTAAACCCCACAAGTCACACTTAATACCCTTAAACTCCAATGTTTTGTTTTTAACTAAACATAGTTGAATACTTGTCATAGAATGTACCCGTTGAAGTGAAGGAAGGACATGTTTTTTTTTTAAATTATCATTTTCAGTATTTATAAAATCTACAATGTTTTCTCAGACAAATTTAATTATAATATATGCAAATGCCTTTAGTGTAAGTATGTATATGCACAATTTATAAAACGTTTATCAATGTTGTCGAAGATAGAGAGATAAATTTTCTATTGCTTATATTTATTGTGGATAATTTATAATATTACGAAAGGGCACTGTGAAATTTATAGCTGTATCGCTTACGTCCCACTAGTGGAGCATTTTTGTTGACTTCCACATGAGGCAAAGTCACTGGATTAAAGGCTTTTAAATATGCAGTAAATTTCAGACCAGAGTTTCTCGTTGTAAAAAGGTGAATTAAATCAAATAAATGGGAGATGTAAAATGCCTGCCTATAAATGATCGCCTGCTGTGACCCAGTTGGTTAGGGCATGCTCTACCGATCACACAGGTCTGGGTTCGATTCCCGGTCAGATCACAGTGAATTTGAGAATTATTCAATTCAAAGTTGCGATCGAAGACTGGGTGTTTGTGATGTCAATTCATATCATTTCCTCGCCTCCCATCCTTCTGATCCTTTAGTAACTGGGTGTAGCAATAGCGATTAGCCAACCACTAGTCATGTTCTAGCCTTGTCTTTCTTTCCCTACTACTCACTTTAAAAAAAGTGAAGTTGAGCGACTGAGTAACAAACAGTTCTCGTAGAAAAAAAACTTCTGTTGAGATACCTCCATTAAGAGACCATATGCTCCAAATTGGGAGCGGATTTGGATTTAAAAAAAATGAGATGTTTTAATGGAATTAAAAACAGCAACAAATCTCAAAATATCCGGAAAAATCTCAAATAAGAGGACGAAATGATTTAAATGCATATTTTATTTATTTAATTCATGCTTTTTACATACGATGAAAACTAAATTATTTTTCCGATGGGTTTGACGGTAACTTCATAGAAGTTTATTTTTAATAAGTATGTACCATATTATCAATTTTAATTTTATACTACATTATTTTATTTATTCTGAGATTCACAGAAACAAAAACATATTTTCCAAACGATATCTAATAATAATTGTGGAACCAAGAACAATCAAAATGATTCTTTCAGCAAACGATAACCAAAATCAAATTTAATTGTAAAAATCTTTTTGACTGATTTTATCATTTAAAAGACGTGACGGCTAAGAAAAAAGCTTAATGGTGCGTTTTCCACTTGTCTTTTTTAATGTACATACTAATTATATTACTAGACACACAATGATTTAATTTTTCAGAATTTTAGCACAGCGAATAATAATGACAAACATGTACATTGTTGTTGCGATGATTATTTGTATGCTGGTTCTTTGCTTTGCCAATCTTCCAAAATTAAATAAGCTAACAATATGTTTTATTTAAAAAATATATATTTTTATGGTTACGGGTTTTGTGTATAATCTAAACAATATTGTGTTTTAGAAACACTAACTAAGAATTAAATATAATTATATCAATGACCTAATTCTATAGAACGATTAGCCAAAAATTTGATGTTTTGTGTTATATTTTCGAATACCTCTCTTCTATAACTCTATGAAAGTGCAACTAGAAAAAATGACTAGTTTTCTCTCAGTAGGCAGATGTTTCCGTATGGAAATAATGAAAAATATAAACAATATTCACTCACTATCATACAAATATCATTTTATGGTTTTGTCAACGTTTCAAAAAATTATAATCGAATTGAGGTAAATTAGTGATTCTTAATAACTAGAAAGATTATACGAATAATAATCATTACTTTTTTACAACTCAGCTTAGATTAGTTTAAATCAAGACTTTGCTAGCCATATCTCAAAATTACCAATTTATAGCATTACGAAACTAAGCCATCGATATATTGTATATTATGTTATATTACAATTTTATTATTGAAATCTACAATTATAAACGTTTGCAAACGCGAATACATATTTTATGAATACATGTTTGTGCTCACATAATAATTTGACAGAGTAGGTTTGAACTAGTGTACATATTAAAGTAATTTTTACAGTATATTTAATAATTCGATTCCACGAAGGATAGAGTGGTAAAAATTAAATTATAAATAAAATCATTTTTAATTTCACAATCAGGTAGATAGATACCTACTACAACAATTTTACCAGTCAGCTATTTAATTTTTTGATAAATATGCATATCAATATCAATCAATCAAGAATGTCACTACCTACACAATATATCTCCTTTAAAATTAAAATTACACGTCCAATTACTTTTTGATTTGAACACAATATGTAACACGTAGCTAATTTTTTTCATTATTACGTATATTGAAATTGAATAACAAGTATGAAATATATTCTTTTAATCTGTCATTTATTTGATAGAATTACCTTATATTATACTAAAGAAAACAACATATTGTAAAAACAATAATTTTACATTAAAAAACAAAAAACAAAATGATACACGAGTCCGAGTATGTTCTACTGGTCTCAATTTATTCGATTTAATATGTCCGAATAGACAATAGTAGTTTTTTTAACAAACGCTGATTACAACATTACTCGAGTGACAAAATAAAATTAGGTTAGTCTTCAATTTGTTAATTATATAATTGATTCTTCTATACAGTGCTTTTTAGCTTATTAAATATGGGCTCTCTAGAGTTAAAGTGAGCCAATAAGTAAAATGATAAAACTTTTTTCTTAGACTTTTAAGTACAATCACGTATATTTTTGGTGTTTTGGTGAATTACATATATTTTTATTTTACGTAGATGACACTATTGCAATGTGTATTAACTGAGACTATTTTACTTTTACGATAGTTTAAGACGTGTAGAATATTACAACGAATCTAACTTTTTTTTCTGAAATACCACTTGGCTCACTTCATCTCGAATGTGCCCAATTATACTCTTCGTCCAGCTTTGTCTCGTATATTAAGTCTAAAAATATACATAAAGACAAAATCTGTTTCATTATACGTTTACATTGTTTCATTATACAATAATATTTTTTCATCAGTTCATTGAATATCTACCTGTTAACACGTGGAGAAAATAATAAGGTGAGGAAATATTCTACCGAAATCGAAATATACAGTCAATTATTTTCCTATGTAACTTAAAATTTGGATGTATAGTTTTTTATATAAATATATCTTTTGGTGGGTAACCGATTGGAGAATAAAAATACTTAAACGATTTTTTTAAATTACGTTATAAAATCTTTTACCTGCCGTTGTAATTTTCCAACCCCCTCAAGAAAAAGTGTCATTTAA
>CM062825.1:9962939-9992916 GCA_031772345.1 Himalopsyche anomala | reverse complement strand
AAAAACTAAGCAATAAGCTAAAACAATTATTGCATTGTTATATTTTCTTGCTTATTTTCAAAAAGCACTTACCTAAAAGTTTCGTTTCACATTTATTGTAAATGAATTAACAATAAGATAATTGAAAGGACGGCTAGTAAATTTCGAGGAAACAGCATTAATTCTTTAAGCCCAACGACCGTTTTCTTTTATTTTATGTGAACAAACAAAAAATGAAAGAATAATATTACCGAAATTGGCTCGAAAGCCATTGTCTTTGAAATATACCTTTATGCCAAAAACTTAATTAAAAATGAAAAAAAGTGACCGAATTTTCTTTTTAAAAAATAAGCCAAGAGAATTAATATAAAGATCTTTTCTATGAATTATTTAAAAGGAATGAAGTTCCAAGAATTCAATAATTAAACACGTCTTATTCGATAGCCAATTCATTTAATTTTATTTATTCAATTCAAATTATGTTATATATTTTTATTATGGTTACTTTTGGCGTATCGAATTGGAAATTAATAAACTTTTATTTAATATAATTTTGAGTAAAATTCAAAATAAACCAACTCTTATGAACAGTAAAAATTCACTAAACCCTCTCTATTATATAATTATTTCCGTTAATCTTTTAAAAAATCAGTGTAAATATTACGATCGGATAAAACAAAATATTTTTTTAACACAAATCAGTCCGTTTGTTTTCGTTATGGGTGTTATGATTTCATTCATTTAACAAATGGATTGATTTAACAACGAATCAACTACTAAATAACTCTCCTTGTGAGTGTTTAACCTGTTCAGCGATCAAAATCTCTATTCATTATTACTTTTTTAAAGTTTATAATTTACAAAAAAAACATTAAAAGTAACATAGCGTAAGTCAGTTTACCATAAATGTTCAGGAGATAGTTAAAACTGAATATTTCAACTTATTCTTATACTTTGGTTTTTTGTAGTAAAATATTTATCTTATCATAATTATACTTTTAAAAAAATATTCAATAATTTTTACATATACTTAGTTAATGTAGAGGACTAACATGATATTAGTATAGATAAATACGTTATATTGTATTGTTTGCTTTTTGACACCTTCCACTTGCAAATTTGGACATTAAATGAATGAAATAGATGCGTTGATATGAATTTTAACCAAACTCACCAAAACATGAAATTCTAAAAATGTGATGTTAGAATTTAGCCAACGACTATTCTTTTAATATTTTTTAATCCTTTTCCTGTTATATTGTATTTCCTTTGTGCACCGCATACCAGCTTTGCTATAATTCAGAGGTTTGTTAAGGCTGTTGATATTTAACATTTAATCAGATATCACAAGCTTTACACTGAGATTAATGACTCGCCGTGAATTAATGCCTATTGTCAGACCTAAACTCACGATGATGGCCGTACACACACTAGTTGAAATACTATAACAAAGCGTGGTAATTTAATTCTACATCTAGGTGACGGGAAAGCTGGTGATCTGGCTCGGAGCATTACATCAAGCTTACAACTTGCACAAAGAATAGTTAGATACCTAATGTTAAATAATTAATTTTAATACCAAGACGTCTAATGACTTAACTTTGCAGACGTTCGATGCACCGAGAATTACTAAGAGGTTAACCTCATGTTGCAAGCATGAAACACTTTGATATATTTTGATAATATTTGCCGCCTGTGTGGTCGAGTGGCCAACATCGTTGGCTTCGGTTACGGAGGTCACGGGCTCGAATCCCAGTACGGGCAGTTTTATAAATTGATTTTTCAATCGTTTTATGAATTTCTGTTCGAAGGCATGGATGTATGCGATGTCTTGAATTCCCCCCTCCCACCCATCTTATCTTATGAACGGGGCGTATCGAGAGCGATTAGCTAACCACTAGTCCTGTCCTAGCCCCATCCTTCTATTCCTACTCTCGTTGGAAAAAGAGAGGTTGAGCAACTGGGCAACAAGCAGTTCACGTAGAAACACTTCTGTTGAGATAAACTCCATTAGGAGACATGGTTAAAAATAATAAAAAGGCTAATTTGTGGATTATCTTTAAAAGTAGTTTGAGTTTCCCTTATTCGATAAACTGAAAAAAAATAATTAAAAAACAGATTGTTTCATACAACAATAATTAAACCACAAAAGCAACTAATAAATTTATTTTTTCACATGTTTTTTATAATTATGCATGGAATAAAAATTGCTGGGTCGAAAAAAAAAACCTTTTTTGGGCTAACGTCTTATCGTCCAATCTACCTGAAACCAGTTCAAATCCGAAATTCATTATTTGTCGCTTTAATGAAAGAAAATAATAAACAGTGAAATATCATGTCGAGTCTGTAAGGTAGTGGTCAATGTCGTTGGGTTCCGTAATGGATTTCACGGGTTTGAGTCCATGCACCAACAGCAATTGTTTCAATTGTTTTTTTTACATGCGAAAGGCATGGGTATTTGTGATTTATAAAAAAATTCTCCCACTTTTTCAATCACAAAATAACGAAGCCTAGCGAGAGCAATCAGTTAAACAATAATCCTGACCTAATCCTATCCTTCTATTTTTACTACTCTCTTTGAAAAATATAAAAACTTCTCTTAAGTAACCTATAGATGTACCAGCGTAACTTGACTGCCCACGAGGGCGCCACCATCGCATCATTAACGTTGCCATAGTCAACACGTCTTAGGCCGACAATTTTAGTTCTGAGTTCTGCCACAGTCAAGTTGAAATGGCACATCTCTACATTAGACGATATTCTCCAGATTGCCAGCGGGCATGGATTATAATAATATTATAATTTCTATGTTTAAGAGTGATTGAAAGTTTGTGAAGTAAATTAGAACTATACCGTTATTTAAAAATATTATAAAGACTTTTTCTTCAAAACTTAATTATGATCAAATTAAATTGGCTATCAATCAATCTTGCACAAATCTTATAAGTCAATTTTTTTAAATTGAGTTCGAACAAAATAATACCAACCACCCAATACTAAAATGCATCAAAAAGAAAGTAATTAATTTGATTTATATAAAGACCGTACTCACTTGTTTGAAAAGAATAGAATAAATTATTCTTAGTTTATATATTATTTTTTTTGTTGATTGTATAAACATATATTTATATTTTCAATGGTTTTATTTCTTCCCACTCACTCAATTCAATCCTGAAAACGAGTTATTAAGTTATCAATCTAGATAGAACTAAATCTTTTTGAGGAAAAGATTGAGCGTCCGACTTCTATAAAGTTCTTGTTGTAACGCTTTATATTAAAACGATCAATTAGAAGTCAATATACTCCACATTGCATATTTTTGAACAAATCTTAACCAACAATCAACCATTGTATTGGTCAGCTCGAAATACTTTTATAAAGTTAAAAAAAGTCAAAATAAAACGATAAAAGTTGGTTCGAAATACGATTTTGTAGAACTAAACTGCAAAGCTTTAACTTAACAAAATATTTAAATGAGATTTATCTCCGATTTTCCGACAGCTAACTTTTGATGACGAAATTTACACATTGTTTTTAATAAAAATATATATTTTATACCCAAATGTTAGACGAACAATCATAAATGTTTTTTACAACAAATTTACTACTAAGCGTAAGCTGTTTAAATTTGCTAGACATTGTATTTTATACAGACGAATCGTATGGTGTTTATGTTTGAGTTGATTGTTGATTGCTGGTTAATATTTAACTAAGTTAAGAGTTATTCGTTTCAGACTCTGTTCTTAGCAGGTTCGTAGCAAGTTCAAAGTATGGTCAACATGGCAATGAAACTCTAAAGCTAGTCCTTCCAAAATCCCTGACTATTAAAGTGTATCCCAAAAGCCATGCATTCTTCAGTGTTTGTAAATACAGTCTGACAGAAACGCCCCAGTAGATTAATTCATAATGCAGCACTGAGAAAGATTTTCAAGTAGACAACGGCTACAACGAAATATCAAAATCTTAAATATTTATAGTTAATAAAAACTGCTTTTAGTTTATCTAAGTTAGCGAATACAATAGAATTGCCATAAGCGTAAAAACAATGTAATTATTTTTTAAGCTAACAATTTATTATTTCCATGCCAAGAACTTTGAGGTCACCACTTTCTCTCTACGAAACTAAAGTGTATAATTCAATTATTGAAATATTTTATAGGACCCGTTTAATTTTAATTTGATTACCCTTAATTTTCAATGCTTATTCACTTTTAAGTTGCATGATACAAAATTAAATACAATTAATCTATAATGTAATAGAAATTATAGGATAAAAATAGCAACGTATTTAGTTATACAGTTTTCAATTTTTCAGTGTTATTTTTACCTTATAATAATGTATTTCTACCAAGTAAATGCCTATTTAATCAATCAAGTAATAGAAATGTTTTATTTATCCTTAATTACTGAAAACTACAAGCAATTGTTTTCTTTTGTTTGTCTTAACTGTCTTAACTGTGAAAACTAGTCAAAGTATAAAACGTATAACTGATAATGGTTTTATTGTATATTTAAGTTAGTATTATAATTTCCATTTCACGAAAAAAATACATTTTAAGCATAAACATATTTAAAAAAAAACATAAACGTATTTGTCATTACAACTAAATCGTACGAGATGAATTCGAAGAGAATTTTTATAAGTCGTAGATATCAAGTCTAAATTCACCATATCTAAATTTGACATTGACCATACAAGGACTTGAGCCCAAAACTGCATGATCGTTAGAGTAAAGTTCATCCCAACTACGTAGACTAAAGAGGGGGGGTATCGTAATCTTGCGATTTTTACTAAGCATATCAAATGTCAGGGTGTTATTACCAAATAATCAGTATACTGGTAGTAAGCAATTAGTCAAAAAACGGTGTCATCACAAGTATTATAATCACAAAAGCAAAAACAGAGATTTTATTGTCAAATATATATCAATAATTTTAATCAAATAATAACTGATTCAGAACTAAACCACATATAAGAGTTTCGACAGGTGATATAGCATATAAATTTTATCAAACAGAATCAAATAAAAAATCATAGAAGTTTTATACATTTAATAAGTACGGTATTTTAATTATGATTAATTCTATTGACCCTAAAACGTAGTACACAAATATTAATTAGTCTAATTCCATTAGGTTAGTAATCACTGCTTTCGTATAGCTATATCATAATAATATCACTGGCGGTTACTACGCAACCGAAAACTTCCGTGTCCTGGGAACGAGATCCACAAGTATCAAGAAACAGTCCTTTGTTGGAGAAACGTTGAATCAAATAAGGGAATTAAATTAGTTTGGCCTGCTCAAATATAACTTAAATAATTGGTTTAAGCCTGCATTATAGAGTGCTGGTTTGAGAAAGAGGCGGTGATAAAAAATGTACAAATTCAACGACATAAATTAAAATATCTATGAATTACGTCAATGGCTATATTTAATTTGAAATTCAACTTTAATTAACGTTTGTATTTGACTAGTAATTAGTTATTTCACCTATTATAACACGAAAGCGCATAAAAAATATAAATGTTGTGCAATACACCATACGCTCAATATTTATAAAAATACAGAAACATTACTATGGTTAAGCGTATTAAATGAATTGAGAAGAAAAAGTTTTGATTGATTAAAAATCCTGATTCTTGGCAGTTTAGCTTCTATATGAAAGTAGTAGAACCTTAGCTACAAGACCGGTGGAAAATTTTACATAAGTCTTTTCTCGGCAAAAAAAAATGTAATTTGAGTTTACTAGTTTCATGAGCTTAAGTTTTACTTCGTGTCATTAAAACCGGACTTAGAGAGCTACATATTCTATTCTTTATAGATGTGTACTATGTAAATTTGTCAGCTTTTTTGACTTAGCGGATTCAATTCCTGGCAAGCTTATAGAAAGAATGTACATTTTTATTAAACACTTTTTAAGATATTGGACATGATACTCCGTTGTTTTTTTGTTTAATTCTTTTGAAAATTCAAAAAGTGTCTGACGCATTGTCAAGGTACAATATTGTACTCTCAATTCTTAGTATATAAATTCGTATTATAGCATCTTTACATCAGTTGCATCTTACAAAAACTAGTTTTCATGTCTAAGCTCAAGCTCTCTTTTTTGAAGAGAATATGGATAGATGGATAGTACTAAGACATAAATAGTAATTAAATAACCTCTTTCTATTTTTTTTTATCAATGTGGAGCATATGGCCTCCTAATGGAGGTATCTTAACAGTTTTTTCCAACGAGAACTGTTTGTTACTCAGTCGCTCAACCTCACTTTTTTCAAAGTGACTAGTAGGGAAAGAAGGATAAGGCTAGAACAGGACTAGTGGTTGCCTAATCGCTATTATTACACCCAATTATTAAAGGATCAGAAGGATGGGAGGAGAGGAAATGATGTGAATTGACATCACAAACACCCAGTCTTCGATCACAACTTTGAATTGAATACTTCTCAAATTCACTGTGATCTGACCAGGAATCGAACCTGGACCCGCGTGATCGGTAGAGCAAGCTCTAACCAACTGGGCTACAGCAGGCGACAAGAAATTCACTCTCACTCTCCGTTGATTAAAGATTGGAAGTACATTTTAAGACATCACAAACACCAATGCTTTCGAATCGAATTTGATTGAAAAAATGATGTTTGTAACAGGGATCGAGCCCGTGAGAGGAAATGCTGTCCACCGCGTCACGGACCCGTCATGTTATAAATTTAAACATTTTTTTAAAAACCAAAACTGATTCAGGAATTAAGCAAATTACGTTTTCCATAAAAAATATTATCTTAACAGATACAGTAATTGGGTATTATGTGATAACGTTGTTAGTAACATGTGGGCTGTTTAAATATCGGCTTAACAGTCCATTGAAATCGTATTAGGTGAACTTGTTTTGCGGGCATTCGAGCATCCAATTAGAATGCAATTAATTACACTGGATCCGCTTGTTTTACTGCATTATTTGCTGCACACGAGAACAATGCGCCGGCAGGATAATTGCGCGTATGGAAATAATGCAGAATTAATATGTTATCGTGAAACCTACTTAGAAAATAAACAAATTTAAGATTGAATAAACAAATAGAAACGAATATAAAATAAAAATAACTTTGATTATTCCACGTATTGTGTTACAAAATGTAAAATTATATTAAAATGAACTTCCACAAAGTTGCCACCGAATCCATCGAAAATAAAAACGAATTGAAATATATTATGTGAAATAATAAAATGTAAAGGTAAAATAATAATTGACATCACAAGCACCCAGTCTTCGATCACAATTGAACTTTGAATTGAATAATTCTCAAATTCACTGTGATCTTACCGGAAATCAAACCCAGACCTGCGTGATTGGTAGAGCAAGCTCTTACCAACTAGGCCACAGCATGCGAGCTTGCTCTACCGATCACGCAGGTCTGAGTTCAATTCCCGGTCAGATCACAGAGAATTTGAGAATTATTTAATTGAAAGTTGTGATCGAAGGCTGGGTGTTTGTGATGTCAATTCACATACTTTCCTCTCCTCCCATCTTTCTGATCTTTTAATAACTGGGTGTAGCAATAGCGATTAGTCAACCACTAGTCCTGTTCTAGCCGTATCCTTCTGTCCTTACTACTCACTTTGAAAAAAGTGAGCTTAAGCGGCTGAGTAACAAACAGTTCTCGTAGAAAAACTTCTGTTGAGGTACCTCCATTAGGAGGTCATACGATCTAAAATTGGGAGCGGACATGGATTAAAAAAAATACATAGATTCTAATGTATTGCTTCGATATCAGAAATAAATAGTTCAATTATTTTGTTTAACCCGTAACATGTCGTCCTAAAAAATCACGTTCCCTGCCATGATGGCATCTCAGTTTCAATGTTTATTGACAGTATTTAAACCTAAGTTAGATGCTAAAAATTAATTTTAAAATGTATATATGCTAGAATACCTACAATGATAAATACTTATAGGTTGAGCGACTGAGTAACAAACAGTTCTCGTAGAAAAACTTCTGTTGAGGTACCTGCATTAGGAGGTCATACGATCTAAAATTGGGAGTGGACATGGATTAAAAAAAAAATACATATATTCTAATGTATTGCTTCGATATCAGAAATAAATAGTTCAATTATTTTTTTTAACCCGTAACATGTCGTCCTAAAAAATCACGTTCCCTGCCATGATGGCATCTCAGTTTCAATGTTTATTGACAGTATTTAAACCTAAGTTAGATGCTAAAAATTAATTTTAAAATGTATATATGCTAGAATACCTACAATGATAAATACTTATTGACAATATTAAGAGAAATATTGAATGATTTAATGGCTCAATTATTTACGATTGCATCATGGGCATGGAGGTGTTAATTGATCAATATATCCAAAAACTTAATATTGTATTTAAAAAACACCACAGCAAACACTATTGCATATTTTTTTCACTTTATCATAGTTGAATGAGTGACTTTTAATAATATAATATATAATATAAATCAGCTCTTGTCAAAAAATCTCATTATGAAATAGTTAATTAAGAGTTAAAACTAACCCGCTGAAAGAGAATATTTTTTTTGACAGAAGAATCTATAAATTAATGTAGCTATTTATAATTTAAAATATTTCTGAAATAATTCCCAAATAGCAAATAAATATTTAAAAAACTATTTAATCAACCAAATGTTATTATCTACATTAAACCTCAAACATTTTCAGTGAATAAAATTTGATACTACTTCACATATATTTATCTTGATGTTAATCCCATGCCGTTGAAAGCTTTTCCTTACTTTAGAAAGTGCTTGTATTACGTGTTTGAGCTGTTTTTTTTTTCTAAGCTGCCGGTCTTAAAAGTGTCAAGTTTCTTAAGCAGTGGTCCGTGAATTTTGTTATCAGTAATTGAAAAAAACAAAAATATTCCCTCTTTTTTATATGAAAGTTAGATTTGATGGTTAATGTGTGAAACCAATCTTATATTATTCCAATAATGTTATTATTTATGCTTTTTTCGGTCTGTGTGCGGGAGTCTAGCACGTGGACGTTTGCGCGTGGACTTAGGCGCGCAATGTATATATATATATATATATATATATACCTATATAGTAGTTTATTATTTACATGAAAGAAAGTCAGGGTTGTAGTGCGCGCTAATCCCGGAGCGTATATTGCCGGTGAGCTAGAGTCCCGCGCGCAAAGGTCGGGGTGCCGCTTTTTCAATTAATGATAAATTTGTTATTTTCTTAGTTGTGTAACTAAGTATTTGTAACAAAATTTTCTTTTCTTTTGGAAACTTTTTCAGACTACGGTTTCGCGTCACACCTTTTTTTACAGCCAGTAGAGTAACCAAGCTAGAAACGTTATTTCAATAAGACTTAAATTTAAATTTTATGTTTTTATTAATCGTGTATTTATAAAATAATTAAAGAAATTTATCTTATTTTTAGACACCGATATGCATGGTGCATATCTAAAAAAAATGCCTCGCTCATCACAGTCGCTTTTCGTCCGACGGCCGTAATTCTCGACCACATTTTAATTTTTTTAAAGACGAACACGAATAACATTAATTATTAAATTGGAACTTTAATTTAATGCAAATGTTTTTTTAAATTACTTCACTTAGATATATTAAAAAACCGTGCATAAAAAGGTATAAAATTCCTAGAAAAATTGAAGGTAAGCTTCCTGAATTCAATAAAAAGTGTTATTTGAAAAAAACAGCATTGTAGTATAGAGCAGTACTTCCCAACCTGTATTCTGCAGGTTTTTTGCGGTGGTCAACGAAAATATTCAGTAGAAAATTTAAATATATATTTATTTGTAAACATAAAATATAAACATGTGAAATAAAAAAAAGTCGGGAGTCCGTAGATTATTTTTTCAGATTTAGGAGGGCCGTGGCATAAAAAAAAGTGGGAAGCACTGATATAGAGTATCGTGTAAAGAAACATATTGATGAAAACTCAATCAGTAAAGTACACAAAATATTGTTAATGATATTTAATTACGAAACAATAATAATATTCAGCACCACGAGGGCTTTTATGAGGGACTAAACATAAATCGCTTTTATCACAAGAAATGTCTGACATGTCTAATGTGTGATCTAACAAACACATTTGTTTATTTTTACTTTCTTTTGTTTTTTATTTTTTTGTTATTAAGTCGTTTATTTTTGAGAACAAATAATTTGTGTACAAATATAGTGTTATTTTAAATGGAGTGTTATTTCAAAACCGTTTAATAAAGAGTGCATTATATTCTGAGAGGAGCTCCATGATTTAATGGTTAAGAACCTGTGTAAATAATGTATTAGGCATTATATTCTCAAATTTCTACTTCTCAAAAGATATCTTTCTTGAGTATTTATAAAAAAATATTTACAAAAAGACAACATATGACTCAACAACTTTTCTAGTATAATAAACCATACACCTGTTACACAAAATCGATCTTTCAGCTGCCGCTAGGTTAGGTATTTCATCTTTCATTTTCTATTAGACCTCTCTTTGCTTTCTCGTAGACTGCTCCTTTCAGAATAACGAACGATGAAAAGGAATTGAATAGTCTCGTATGGCAAGCAGGTGACATTTCAGGCGGACGGGTTTCGTTGCCAGCTGAATTTTCCAAATAGCTATAGATAAGCGCTGAAGGCTTCACGTTGACATTTATAAAAGAAAATAAGTAAGGACATTCCAAGTTTTTTATTTTGTTAAGTTTGTCAACATTTCAAAAAATTAAAATATAAGAGGATTGTGCCAGTGGTGGCAAGATTAATTCTATGAAGGCTTTTAAACTAAAATTATTTTCGTTTTGTTTTTGAACAATCAGCAAACAAAATAGAAGGATAAAAAGTCATTATTATTAACAGAAATTGCTCTATCAGACAAACACGTTTTTTAATAATGCAACACTTTTGAGATAGCAATAATAATATAAACATATTAACAGGTAAAAACGAGTAAATAATCAATGTTTGCAGTGGTTGACGTCGTTGGCTTCCGCAACGGATCACACGGGTTTAAGTTCTAGTAGGAATATCATTTTTCAACCAATTGTTGTCCAAAAGCGTGGGTGTTAATGGTGTCTAAGAATTACCTCCCACCCTACTTATCCCTAAATACGAGAGCGGTTAGTTAATCACTAGTTTTTTTCCTAATATATGGAATTTTTTCGCATACTAAAGTGTAAGTCGCCAAATCTTAGTCAATTAATCCTGAGACAAAATCCTAGCACACAGCTGAACAACGAATAATATTTTCACGGGAAACGTAGGGAATCGCATAGTCTTTTTCCAGCCCTACTATTCACAAACACAACTCTCTTCGAAAAAAGAAGAGATGGAACAAATGAGTAACAAGAAGTTTTCGTAGAAAAAGTTCTGTTAAAATACCTTCAATAGGAGGGTATATGCTTTACATTGGGAGTGGAGATGGATAAAAAGATAATTTATTTAAACCTTTAAGTTAATATTTTATGTATGTATACACAAAACGGCAATTGTTTAACAATTATTTAACATATAAATATTTATCAAATTTTTATCAAGCACAGATAAAAAAACATTAATTATTTCTGTTTCAAAAATTGTGCCAGAGCTTGTTCTCTGCACACTACACGAAAAACTTTTCGTAAAAAATAACGAATGCGTCAAAATGTAAATATTTCAAGCGCTGGTATTTTTTCCAGCTAAAAATGTCTATTTTGCGTATTAGTAGATAAGGTAGTGTGTAAAAAACTCGCTTATGAGGTGTTGGTTGAGTTTGCAGAGTTCTATTCACACGTCACATCGCGACGTTTGTTATAATATTACGAAAATACTTTCCCCTGCGAGACTCTGTGTAACAACATTTTAAATTCAAGGAATGCATGTCGGAATTTCAGCATTTTATTCTTTTTAATCTTCCTCAAACTGGCAACATTAGTTTATACGTATTTTTTCCCTATCTATATTAGTTATATCTACTAAAACTGCGTTGAGCATACCAAGCAGTACACTTGATCACCTTTTTATGCGACATGAATTTACTTATAGACAATATTAAAAAAAAAAAAAGATGGTGGTGGAACTCAATTCTTGTCAAGCCTTTTTTCTATTCCATGTCCGTTCCTAATGTGAAAAACATAGCTTCCTAATGAAGGTATTTCAGCAGAAGTTTCTTTTCTGAGAACTGTTTTTTATTCAGTTGCTCAACCTCTCTTTTTTTTCAAAGAAAGTAAGGATAGAAGTACAGGGCTAAGACAGAACTAGAATTCAAATAATCGCTCTCATTTTGCCCTATTTATTTTAGGATTGGAAGGTTGGGAAGAAATATTTTAGATATCACAGACACCTTCGAACAGAAATCGATTGAAGGAAATGCTGTTCGTAATGGGATTTGTTTCTATAAGATCCGTCACGAGAGCCTCGTCTTCGTCTAAATGACTGATTATCAATGTAATTTTAAGGATTGAAAAGTTTCAAAGGTGCTACGGCGAGTTAAATCAAAATAAAAGTTTAAAAATTCCGAAAATTAATTTGAAAAATTGAAAGTTTCAAGAAAAAAGGTGAATGGGGAAAAATAACTGCCTAAAGATAATAAAAGTGTTAAATTCTAGTCCGGAATTGTTTGTAATGTGATATTTTAACATAATGAGTTTCAATTGACCAGTGCCTTAAAAGATACCATATAGAAAGAAGCTTTCAAGAAATTATTACTTCATTTTTTTTTATTCAATCATGAAATTGTATAAAATATTTTTTTTTATACAACCAAGGAAACCGTTACACAAAGTCACTGTCTAGGATAGTGGGTCGTGAGGCAATGCCAGATGAATATTCTTATAATAAAATTAAACTTAAACAAATATAAAATGAATTAAAACGTATGATTTAAGATTTTGACTGAAGATGCTTGGTAAAATTTCAATATATTAAATTTGAATCTTTCAAATTATATACATTCAAAGAAGCTTTGTCACTATCGAGCACAAATGAAAAGCTTACCGATTTTGAATGAGCAGGTAAAATTCTGCCAAATTGTCCAATCTTATTCCCTATATGTAAATAAATATAATATTTTTTTCCCAACAAACAAAAATAAATATAATTCTTAAAAATACTCACCATTCCTAATCTGTAGGCATTCCTATGGGTTAATCTTTTTTGCCATCAATGGCTTTAAACTAAGTGACACATTTAAACACGATACATTCATTTACTAAGCGTCAGTTCAAGTTCGTCTGTGCACTTGAACTCCTGAAGATGCTGAAAGAAGAAACCCGAGTCGTTAGTGACAAAACTTGTGTGAATGTACATAATTCGAACGATTCAAAAAAAAATAAGCGTATGATTGTAAAAAAGACTTACTGCCGAAAAACAAAAACAGTAAAAAGTGTGACAAAAAGATATGCGTACATTATGTGTAAAATCTTCATGTTTTATGCTTTATAAAATGGTATATAAAATTGACCCTGAAATTTAATGAGAGATAACCAAATAATAGATAGCTACGTAATTGAAACCGTTAACGACAAATAAATAATCTTAAATAGGTGCGTTATAAAATTACCGCACATTGATGATTTCAAAAATATCCGATTTAATCAGAAAAGCTTTTAATGTGAATATTTTTGTTTATAAAAATTAGCATGCGAAATTTGTAAAAAAAAATGTTTTTCTTTTACAATACACAATAAAAAAAATCACATTGTCAAACAACTGAGCGTATTCTCGATTCAAGGATACTTGATAATTTATCAATAAAAACACCGCGAAATTTTTATACGTCATTACTTAAAAATTGCCGCATTATTTTTCATTGTAATTTCGTGATGTTTTTTTATTTATTTTCGAAGAAAAGGATATGATTTACAAGCTTGTAGTTAGTAATTATTCATGTTGATACACTTGTTACAGAGTCATCATTATAATTCTACATGCTACGAGGTACGACGAATTGGCTCGTAGACGTATTTCGCTGACGTCACTGAATGCTACGGCTAACAGTTTGCGTCCCGGGATATTTATGATATGACTCGTAAAGTGAATATTCTGAGAAGTGTGAGACTGGTTTTTACTTTGAATGCATATAAAATTAAAAGGGGCTTAAACTGAAAAGTTCTCAACACAGGATAGTTACAGTATTTTGTTCAAAGCTTTATTACATCCACTATGAAAATACATTAAAAAAAGAAGTTTTGCTATAATAGATAAAATGATATTGTAAAAAAACTCAGATAAGATAAAACAAAACTTGTACAATGCTGTTTGCTTCAAATTCATATAATATAATAAATTAAATTCATCATAAGTTATACTTGCGTAAATTGTATTTAATAATATTAGAAATTATTTTTTCCCACCATTTAATTCAACGATTAAGTTCAATTTATTATTGATAGGACTTTGGTAATATTTTCATTGTTAATAAGACTTTTTGACTTGTCGTTTTATGCTGCAGTAGCCATGCACAACCATTCAAATCTAATGGGCCGCATAAAAAAATAGTTTCGGGCAGCGATGTATTTAATGTAGTCATTCACGATTTTTATTATTATTATGAAATAGTTATTCATGTTGTATTTACAATTCAAAAGTCAATACGATATTTATTATTGAAAATCTTAGACTATGTCTTAAAATTTGATTTAATATGTTTAAGATTTCGAATGAAGGTGTTTGGTGGAATTTCAATATTAAATTTGAATCGTTCAAATTATGTACATTTACACAAGTTTTGTCACTAACGATCCGGGTTTCGCCTTTCGGTATCTTCAGGCGTTCAAGTGCATGGACGCTTAGTAAATCCGTGCACTTGAACGCCTGAAGATGTCGAAAGGCGAAACTTGGGTCGTTAGTGACAAAACTTGTGTGAATTTACATAATTTGATCGATTAAAATTAAATATATGTTTTTGTATTAATCCGTATAATCACAATCTAATTTTCACCAGTGATCCGGAAATATTTTTATAAACCGTTCATCAAAGGCAATGATTTACTTACAAAATATGCAAATAATTGTGGCCGCGAAAAATTCAAACAGGTGGCAGGTTGTGCTTTTTTGCGCTAGAGCAATGTCTGCCAAACTTTCTTACTTCGCGGCACACTGGTGAATGGGATTTTTTCCACGGCACACCAAATAAAAATGCTTGAAGAAACGGAAATGTGGAAAATGTGTCGAGTCGACCACTATACATGTATGTATATGCGAACGTTACAAATATTTATTTGAATACGCAGATGTTGACTTAATTTAAAATTGAAGAAAATTGAAGTGAATAGGCATTACTTCAAATTAAAAATTTTGAGGCGTTTTCCTCCGCGGCACACAGTTTGGCAGACACTGCGCTAGAGTGACGAACAACTTATTGTTTTAATATAACTAATAATGAACTTTTAAACAATAAGTATTCATTCTAGCTATCAAGTTGTTTGTATATTCATCTAATGGAAGTAAATTAAATTCACAAAGTAAAACAAAAAGGAGAAAGCATTTTTCTAAGAAGCCGTTCCGGAAAAACTAAATTTTATCACCACAATTCATCACTGAACGGTGTAAAATAGCAAACGTCACGTCACGTCATAGTTATTATAGTTGAAAAACTTTCCTCAAAATATCGGTGGACTTGTATTGCCGCATTGCGCCTTGAAAGCAACTTTACACTATAAAAGTCAACTGAAATATTATGAATTATGACCCATTCACAAAGTATTCAAGACGTATTTTTTGTGTCGGACGTGGGCAGACGAAAACTATGTCAGACATGACACTACGATATTTATACAGCTGAATTTGTAAACTTCATCATTTTTAAAACCAATTTATTTCGGTGACTCTTAAAGTAGTTTTGGGAAAGCTCTTTTAGTTTTTGCAGAAGCATCGCGACTTTTTTTGTTCGTTTTTGTTGTTATTATAATACTAGTCAGTCATATAAAAATGGTACTCTTATGAATGACATTAATACTATCATGTAGTGAATAAATTCATCAAATATTAGAAATTATTTTCAAACTTTGTAGTTAAAGCATCCAATAAAATTTGTTCAGATAAATTATATTGCTGTGTCTTGGAAAAGTATAGTAAACAATTTAACTTCATCGATGTATCTACGTTTTCATTGTTTTAATAAGTAATAGTATGATATAACTATTGGGTGATATATTTTATATTACATATACATGCATATGACGCCTTAATTATCTTGCACTATTTCAATTCTTAAATGAGACGTATCGAAAACGATTATCTTACTATTGTTTCACACCCAGTCCCTACCCTGCTCATGAGATTATACGACTGAGTAACAAACAGTTATTTTAGACTTCTACGACTTCTGTTCAGATAAGCTCACACAAGAGTCCATTAAACGCGGTAATGGTTACAAAAATATCTTTTTATCTATCATAATATATTTCATAGTCATACATATTCATTATGAGTTAATATTACGATGTTTGCACTGATTTGAATGTGATGTAAGTTGGCAGATGGGTTGATGTGTGTTTAATTAATTCCTCGAAAGTGATTTTCAGAACACGTGTGTGCTTTGTTTTCACGAGTCATAAATAAGCTCTCCTTTGTTCAAAGCACTGCATTGTATGTTTTGTAACATGAATGTACAAATAAAGATAAGGCTTATATTAATATGAGCTTTCTAATTATCATATTGCCATTTTTGCGAGACATAATATAATTGCGATACTAACAAATCAGACTGTGATTATTTAATTTACGTATTTAATAGAAGTTAAAATTTAATCAAAAACCTTATGAACGAATTACATCTATTGTTTTATCCAATAACTCCACTTGATAGCGCTTTGTCGTGGTACTGGCTCAGTGAGTGGAATAATAAATAATAATATATATTTAAATTAATCTATAAAGTAGCTCCGAATTCATCAAAAATATTAAAACCGTTTGAGCAAATATAACAAATATATAAGAAGATATAAAGAGATGCTGAAAAAATCAATTTTCAAAAACTAAAAAACTTCATCAAAAAAATCGTATTTGAAAACGTCAGTTAACTATTTGAAGATTGAAATAAAACTTTACAGGAGCTCAAGCTATGAAATGAGGTTTAAATTATCTACTAAGTTACAGACAATTGATTATAATTTTTGTTGATAGTTTCCTTACAATCTAAACTTACTTTTATCTAAAAAGTAAAGAAAAATGTAAGATCTTCCAACCTGATGGAGACAAAATTTACTGCATGACGTGCTACACGTGAAATACATCGTTTGTTGTGACGCCCGGCAATATTCTGTACGATTCAAACTAAGGATATCAGCTGACGCGCCAGCTCCTCTCCAACATATGTCTTGAGCATCCGACGTGACGTCCACAATCTCCAATCGATATCTAAATTAGGGGTCTCCAAACTACGACCCGCAGGCCAACACTGACCCCCGAGTTCAATCAATTCGGCTAGTGAACCAGACATGCCCGGTATTCAAAATTACAATATGTTGGTTTGAAAGCTGGCTAGGTCTTGGCACTCGGGATTTGTTCGGGAAAATGTTTCGAGTCCCTCGTTTCAAATTAACACAAATGAGTGTCACGGTTACTTTAACATTGTATGCAAGTTTTTCATAATGGAATAAATCCATATATTTTTAAAAATGTGGTCACCAATTTAAAATATTGATATAACGACTTAAGTTTTGCACCATGCCACTATGCAATGTTGAATAAATAAATAAATCATAGGTGAATTTAATAAATATACACAGTTGACACTAGGGATTATGTGTCGAGACGTCCCGGGACTTGTCGGGTTTTTTCCTGTCTGAAGTCCCGAGACTTTTTTGGAAAATGTCCCGGGAATTGTGACTGTGATTTATAATGTGCTAATAACATGTACATTTTAAATTTGAAAAAAAACTATTCTTGTGGTTAAGAAACCCTCAAAAGGACTGATGTGTATTGAATGATAGGAGATATAAGAGGGGTGCCCCAAGAAAAACGGACACAACATGGTCGGGACGTGACACTTACTCGGGGTTTTAACAAAATTAAGTATGCATATATAAAAGGGATCTGATAGAAAAACAGATGTTTGGGATTTATAATTTCGTAGAAGTTTCAAATACCATGTGTTCATATATTGTAATATAACTGTAGCAAAAGCAAATAAAAAAATATTGAAATTAAATGTTCATGCCTGATGTTGTTTTATGTACAAATGCTTTTTCACTATTTCAAAAAGGTACCAATGTCTCAATAGGACAAAAAAATTCTAAAAGCTGTATTGTGAAGTTACTCCTGACGGCGGCTGCATTGATATTTTTTCATTACATGAACCGTTATTATCCCTTCTTAGTAAAAAATAGCCGTAAGCATTGCACACATCCATTACATAAGGAAAATAATAATTATTAAACATTGTATTAAAAAAACGCGATTTTTACTAGTGCGTACGGCGCAAAAAAGGCGCCGAGTGTATGTAATACATATATACATACAAATATTTAATTTTAATAAAATTATAATTCTATTGAAGGGGAAATAAAAGTCTCGAGTCCCGAGACTTTGAAAACCCCGAGACTTCAAAATCCCTAGTTGACACTGATAGTTGTTTTTGATCACTAGTATTATTATATTATCACAACAAGAAGCAGTTGGGAGAAATTCTGAAAAGACATATAGTGACCAATGTTTCCTCTAAGGCAAGAGGTGAGCTGTGCGAAAATTTCAAAGGCTGCGCGGACCGATCTAATATTAATTGAACAACTGTTTTGTAGTGCGCGCCAACCCGGAATGAGTGCGCGGGGGCTTCCCAACTGCTGCGCGGCAGCGATCGTTAAACGGGAACGTTGATCGTGACTAAGGAATGTTACACTCTTTAATAATATTGTTATACGATATTCCATTTGTGCGTGCTTTCATGAAGACGAAGAATATTTGACTTCAATCAAAATATTCGATGAGTAGTCATTTTGTTGTTAAATTTATGATATACGGCATAATAGATAAAACTATTGTTATTGATATTAAATTCGTATAAGTTTCATCCATAACTAATCGTCATCTTCTATCGAGTTAATTAAAAGACATTTTAATTTAATATTTCAATAAACGTGTCATGTTTGTTAAGTACGGGAGTAAAATACTTGTTGCTTCGAGATATTGTGAGAAAATTTATTCCGTGTAGTTAGTTACTTATCTTAGTCAGAGTGAAGTGTATTTTGTGGCTTATTTTAAAATTTATTTATGTTTGTTAAACAATTATAATTTATACCACGTTCATGTACGTGGCAAAGATTATTACATGAGATAATAAGCAAACATAAATTATTATATATATTGAGAAGATAAATTTTCCAATTTTATATGGCGTCTCAAAATAACACAAGAAATTTATAATTTTTATTTTAAATAAAAGCCAAGAAAATCACTAGAAGCAGTCCAGCAACATAGCATTTAAGATATTATTTGAAGATGTACATATCTGCGGAAACATACAGAAAAAAAAAATCTGCGATACTCAAATTGCGGCCCATTCATATTTTATGTGAGGCCCCAAACAATCATATTCACCAGATGCTTTTTCAAACATCTTGTATTGTTTGCAAAAATTAATGTAAGCGAATGAGCATTTTAGATAATTTGTATTTTTGTGTACTATATTATGTATAGTATGTGGTATATTTAAATATTACTATTAACATGTTGCGGACCACATAATATAGCAAAAACCAGCATGCGGTCCAAACGAAAAACAAGTTGAGTATCGCTATATTAAATTATTGCAGGCGCAATTCTCACTAATAACACATGATACAAAATTTTAAAATCAAATATTCTGTATAAATATATAGACGGGGTCGGCTCGAGGTTTTCTGCGCCTTACAAAGCTAGAATTAAAATCTTAGTACAGTACTTGTGCGTCTGCACGTGCCTCATGCGCGCCTGTGTGCGTAGCATACTTTTCACACCTCACAAGCCGACCCTGTATATTTTAATTCATGTCTTTTACAATGTTAAAATTGATGAATAGCTATAAATTTAATTAAAAATTACCACTGTGAAAGCTTGTAAATGTTGTCAGTTACCGAATGAAAATAACTAAAGAAAATCAATGAAAACTTACTCTTATTCCTTAGAAAAACATTCACCCAACACATAATATAACTCAATAAAAAATATGAATTGAATTATGGATGTATTTCATTACATCGATTGTTAGCTGAGAAAGGAAGAAATGTTTTTTCGCTTTGTAAAATATAATAAATATTAAGTCTATATTCATAACATATACGACTTATCTGAAATCGAGCGTCGTATTATCCCTTGTCCCAATATCTTAAGAAAAGGACACTTAAATAAAAATTGAGGCTTTTTAAAAGCTCGCACAGGAAACCGCTTAAAGGAAGTAAAGACTCACGTTTTAATACCAATATCTCGTAAATATTAATGCTTACATAAATACTTAAATGCTTCCTTCATAAAAATAGAAAAGAGTATTTTTGTAGGCGTCGGTAAAAAAATACGATTCCTTCATTATTTTTGGCATTGAACTATAATAATACAATTTATTTGTTTAAAGTTCATTTGGTTATAGAATGCTCATTTAAAAATACTATTTAATGAATTTTAAGCTTAGTAGAAATTAACATCTTTTTAATTTTAGCACCCCAATCAAACGACATCGTTCCTTAGGGGTGTGAAAAGGTCAGATTGTTCAAACAGAAGTCAAGGTGTCTAAAAGCCTATATGATGCTGGCTGGAGTTTAGTGTCAGATTAAGTAATATAACTGGACCACACAGAAAATTTTGTTTGGAACTCAAATAAAATGCATTAAGATCAATTAGTGTAGAGAATAAATATAATAAAAATAGCTTTACCTGTTTATTTAAAAAAAAATGCCGCCAATAAAAATAAATCTAAGTTTTAATTGCCCTCCTCTATTGACGGCCAATTTTACAGTGGCGTAAGCGTATCTACATTTGTTTTCTTTAACTGGTGGTGTTTTAGGAGCATCTTCTATAGACTTGGTAGCGTGCACTTGTGTGTGGAAAATCAATTCCTTAAAATAGTTCTATATATCTTCTATGAGTTGAAGTCTGCTCGTTCTCCGTATAACGCAGTTTTTTAAAGGTTTAAAAAATGTCTTATGAGCTACCAAGTTGGCGAGGCTGATCGGTTCAGTGTAAGTTTGGATCGACTTGCGTAGCTGTTCTATTTTATCGTGCAATAAACGACACTCCCATGTGTTCATCATCCTGTTTTAGCCACATTTGCATACTGGCTGCATAAAGTATAGCAGCGAAACCGTGTTTGATTTGGTCATGTTGTGTCTATAATGCAATACCAACATAATTTTGGGTATTTCCCAGAAAAAAACTAATTTACGTCGTACATTTCTACCCTCTCTCTCTCTGTCATTTTGCAAAACATGACATGTAGTTAATAATAATTACACAAAGATAACTTTTCTTTAAGTGTAAAATTTAAATATGATTTTCTAAGCTTGAAGATATACCTCACTATCAAGTAAATATAAATTCAAAAATCTTAACGCATAATAATGTTATCATAAGATTAACATAGTCATCTCCTTTATTCACGAACAGTAAGAAAACTGTTTATAGAATTCGAAATAGAGTGAAATCTCTGTAGAGATTGCCCGTCAAAGAAGATGCGGGCATATGAGTATGCTTCACTAGGAACTTATTGTTAACGTTAATCTCAGTACACAAATGAAAATCTACCTGTTAAATTCAGATATAAGCCCTTGGGACAATTTAAATTAGACGTCATTCAAATTTATTGAAAATCTCTTAACAGCTTTGTTATAATGTATATGAAATTTCCGCCATATTTATAAAATGGTGGAAGTATCAATAGCTGAGTAATCAATGAACACCCACAGGTGTTTGCCGTATTCAGTGGTCACGAGTTCGAATATTACAATCTTACAAAGGCGTGAATATCTGTGTTGAATACAATCTTTCCGGTGCTACTTTAGCGTGAGGCCTACATTTAAATTTAAACTCTAGAGTCCGGCCTACTGCTATTTATTATTTTGTTTTCAGCGGTTTACAAATAAGAATATAAGTGAACGCAGATCGAATCGCAAGCGCGACTCTCAATTCATAAAAATTCATTCGTAAAACGTTCATGCCGCAATCAATAGTTCTCTAGTTCAAAGTAGATTTTGTCTGCATATTTTTATTTGAGCGGCATTAAAGATTAAAAATGAAGAAAATTTTATTTGCGTATGGTTTTTTTTATGTAGTTTATATTGATTTGATAAGGAAATGTGTGAGTGTGTTTTCCCAATCATATCCAATTCAAAAGACGTAAGCAAGTTACATAAAATGCCTCTTCGGAGAGATTAAGTAAAGAAGGATGGAATGAAAAATTGTCAGTCATTAGCTGGCCCCATGTAATCTTTTCAGGATCAGCTTGTAAGTAGCAAAGCATCCCATTCCGGACCCTTTTTGTGATACTGGGATTTCAGGATTCAAAAATTTTCAATCTCGGGATCCAGGTATTGATTATTCACCATAAAACGTGTCACAATTAATTGAGGTTCTTGGAGAACTTCGGGATTCACAATTAGGGATGTGAGCTTTTGGTATCCGGGATTGATCACTGGAAATTAAGTCGAATGCCTTTTTTAGGTCGATCAATGACTTCAAAAACCTGGGAATTAAGAGATTTTACAATTATTGAAAAACGTTAGAGCTTTATTTGATTTTTAGCACACTACCCCAAAAAAGTGGCGAATTCAAGGTTTCCACAGAAATACTTAAATGTAAGAGCTTTATTGGGCTCTATACTTTCATCGTTTCTGGAACCTGTCAAAATTAATATAAGTCCTAGCACATTTAAAATATTTAAATTATTGCGAACAATTTTATTAAATTATGTGGTGGTTTTTATTCATTGAACAATTAATTTTAGTAAACTTTCTCATAGTAAAATATTAGCAGAATTACCGGTACAATGAAACGTTAATTTAAGCACTGCAGTTAATAAATAGTAATATTAAAACACAAATATTTGCACAATCTTTATTTTAATAGTTGTAAAAAAGTACTGATTGAACATTGTTTTACTGCAGATTAAATGGATTAATAGTTGTAATCAAAAGCATAAAACACGTTTGATTTTCCGATAAAAATAGAGGCCGCAATGGTAAATGTCAAAGCATGAAAACGATTATATACAAGCGCGTTATAATATCGTGCAGTATTTCTGTTCGGACACGTCACACACCTCTGTGCCCTGCACAAAAGCTCCATTACGCCAGCTTTCGCGGGCTAGAAAAGCTACGTATGAATAAACAGCTAGAGCCTTCCGATACCAGCATAATTCTGCTGAAAAATCAATCAAATATGGCCGGGATTACACATGTCACCGCTTCGTATATTATTCGACGTAAAATTCATTCGTAAATGGATGTTTTGACATTCAAAGCATATAATTGCACTCAGCACTAAACTAGTTTTATGTTTCTACACGCGTAAAACGCGTAACTAATGAAAGCTGAACAATAAATAATGATAATTTGATGTATTAATTACATTGTAAAAAAATATGGTCCTATGACGAAGCGGATAGCGTTGTGGGCTTCCGTGCAAGATCTTACGGGTTCGATTTCTAATACAAATAGCATTTTTTCGATCTATCGTTTCTCTTCGAAGACATGGGTGTTTTTGATGTTCAAAAAATTCTCTCCCATCCTTTCATATCCTTTGATAACTGGACGTAGCCAAAGCGATTAGTAAACCAGTATTCCTGTCCTAGCCTTAAAGATCCTTCTATCCCTACTACTCTCTCTTTGGAAAAAAGAAGTTGGACGACTGAATAACACACAGAACATGTAGAAAAACTTCTGTTGAGATGCCTCGAACAGAAGGCCATATGCTCAAAATTAGAAGCGAAGATTGATTATATATATATATACATACAATGTTCAATTTCAATATTTTTTTAACAATGTCGTTTTCAAATACGGATCATGTCGCATCTTTAAAAAAGTGTTAAAGTTAACTTTAAATTACCAAGTAAACACTAATCTAATCAATCGATTAATGTGTTTATTTATTTCATTATCAATCAATAATATAAAAAAATAGTATAATTTTAGGTTAGACGTTGTTAAATTATATAATTAAAAACATTATACAATTTTAATATTTTTATTACTTTATCCAATCTATTTTATAATAAAAAATTGAATAACTCTGCATCAATATGTAGTATTTTATCAGTTTAAAAATGCTCGTGATGAGCAAAACCGATCCTGATCCTAATGAAAAATAATGAAATAAGTAAAAAATAGTGTTTTTTTTAAATATTGTGCCTAAAAATAAAGTCAATCAATAAAAAAATATCTGTTTCATAACCATTATATGATTTAAGGGTATCGAATTCACAAAAATGAATTATTACAGCACAACGGATCACCGCTAAACGCCATAAATAACAGTAAATAATGATATAAGCCTCTACAATTAGTTCTGTACAAAATATAAGGCTGCTTTCAAAAAGCTTTCCCAACAGACGGCGGCTTATTTGAGACTTTACGGTAATCTACCTTCGGCCAAGGTTGTCAAAAAAACGATTTGATACAATGGTACCTATCAATTTTTAAAACAATCATGAGACGGTTCAAAAATATTGACTGAGTGGATTGAGTACGTGGCTTAATTTGTATATCCAATATTTCAATAAAAACACTAAGACTTGTTAAGCATTTCCCATACATTCTGTACTGATTTCGTTTAGCTAATTTTGCAACCATTGAGTGAAACCGGTTTTGATCACTTTATTATTATTATTTTTAAAACTAGTTTTTATAATTAATTAAAAATAAAAACTATAGGTAAAAGTAATTTAATACAATATACATCTTTTATGTCTAATTACAATATTTATGTCTAATTAAAATATGCTGTCAATATAAAACGATTTCATTGTTTTCATCTGGACTTAATCTGGACGATAAATAGCGTTGAAATTAATCAATATTGTTAAGTAATAAAGTATTCATCTTGTTGGCAAATATATATAGACTCTGGAAACAAAACGGTAGTCTTCATGTTTTATCAAACATGAGTTAGAAATGTCATCGTGTAGAGCAGCCATACTCAACCTGCGGCCCAGTATGCTCTTACCAAATCGAGGATTTCAAATTCCTCGGTGAGCTAAAAAAAAAAAGGAGTATACCATAAATATGTTGCGGCCCACGTAGAGAAGCAAATATTGGAATGCGGCTCGGAGGAAAAAAAGGTTGAGTATGGCTGGTGTAAAGCTAGTAATTCCGCATGCATTGGTATTTTCTACATGTAAATTTTTACACAATTGAAATCGAGTTTTTTTTATAAAAGCGGAAATTCACATAGTACTGTATACCAAGCACGTCAATTATTCAAAGGATTTCACAACAAATTTAAATTACATATATTAAAATAGCTTACAAATACCAACAGCAATAATTAGCATTACCTTTTTCAGACGTTTTATCTATAAGAAAAAAACCGTTTCAATTGAATTGTCCACAGTCAGAATTATGAAAACTGCCGCCTTTGTTTCCCAAGCACTCAAATGTTCTTGTTTAAGTTCTTAATAATGTCTTTGGCAACCCTATTCTCGGAAGAATTGCCTCGTACATAATTTGCATGTTTTACGGGATTTTGGCAGAGCGGTAAAATAAAGGTGGCAGTTAATTTCGGTTTGAAGTCACGTGACCGGATTCGCCTGAAAAGTAGGCAGTTCGAAAACCGCCCACCGCTAAAAGGAATGGGCAAACCGACGTTCTTGGTAGGCGTTCAGAGCAATATCGTGCAACTGCCGAATATGCATACTGGTTTTCCAATGTTCTTGCATAATATCAGATTGCATTTTGTTTTTAAATATTTAGCATATTAATACATTTTAACACCGTTGGGTGTTGAAGGATAAAACAAACTAAGTGAAGAATTTTTATTTTGAAAATATAAATCTCACAATAAATTATAGTAAATATATAATGTTGGGTTCGTAGTTAAGTGGTCAACAATATTGGCTACAGTAACAGAGTTTGTGGGTGCGACTCTAGTACAGACTGTTATATTAATTGATTGTTTAACCGATTTATAAATTTTTGTTTAAAGACGTGAGTGTATGTAATATCGGAAATTTTCTCTTACCCATCCGATGTTAAAAACGGACAAAGCAAAAGCGATTAACAAACTACGTATTTTTTCCTATACCTATTCGTCTATCCTTAATTCTCTTCGTTAAAAAGATTAAGTAACAAATAGTTCTTGTAGAAAACTTCTGTTGAGATTGTTTAACCATGTTTGCTTCACATTTGAAACGGACGTAGTGAAAAAATATTAAATTCTCTTCATCGTACTGGAAGACATTGATAAGTAACAATATTTACGAAAATGAGATAAGTGTACAATTACATTTATAAATCTTAATGTGCAGTTGTCTTAAAAAGCCAGTTTAGTAAAAACAGCTATTTATTAAGTTATTATTACTAATATAGAACTATAGGCGACAAATTTCTTAATTTTTATTAATGCCTACTTTATTTGTACTTATTTCTTGATTCTCTATGGAACATATTTATATTATAATAAAATATAACATTTAGGTAAAAATGTTTGGTTTTACCAAAAGGACTACACTTAATTATTGGCTACAAGTCGCACATACAAGGCATGTTTTAAGTATCACAGTCATGTTACTTAATTGTTTTTTTTTAACACTTTGATTATGCTATTTAAATGATGACAATATTGAGAATCTGAGTTTATCTAAAAATAGCCTAATTTATAATAACTACTATCGACATTAAATTAATTATTTATACATTTTTAACCGAATATCTCTGATAGTTGTTTTTAATTTTGCGGACAGATACTAAAAGCCTATAAATAGATTCAGAAAATTATTGGCCTGGAAAGTGAAGCGTGCATTTACAATCATGCATTAAATTCTGTGAACACGCTACTGCAGGCAGCCTCGGTTCGAACTCGAAATCAAGAACACATTCGCATAATATTTTGGTACTGTGATATCAAACGGCTATAACTTGCTGTTAACACAATTTTACATGAGAAAAAAACGACGCTGCGAAATTAGCTTATAAGATTCATTTTTATTTAAAATAAGCGGAATCGGTAACAATTATAATCACAAATCATTTCTTTCAAAATATAAATATTTTATTGTTATCTAATATTTAAAGAAGATATATCTTTGTGTCGTATTTTTTTACTTCACAATTAGTAACCAAAAAAGTTGCAGATATATCTGCTTAACATGACAAATGACAATAAAATATCTATATTTATAATCACAAATCTATTCTTTTATATTTATAGATGTTTTTATTGTTATCTAGCATTTTAACAAGATATATCGTTGTGTTATATTTTTTTACTTCAAACATGATAACCAATAAAGTTGCAGCTATAATATTTTGGCCACATTAAAGAATGTACATTTTGTATCATATTATGCAAGAAAACATTAAAAAGTGATAAGACTACAGTTAAAACAGTCTGCCGTCAGAGTATCGATTTACCGTAAATATATTATGAATTCAAACTTTTTAGGTATTTTAAAATGGGTCAGACTAAAAAAATATATTCAGTAGCCTTAAAATATGTATATAATTTTTTAAAATTATGTTTTATTATCATTATTATCAATCGTCGCATATAAAATATAATTGAAACACAAAAACATTTTGTATGTTAAGTATATTCTAGTATTAGCTGCAATTAATTCAATAGCATCATCATATTGCAAAAAAAGCATCGAAAATATGTCCTATTGGAGTCGCAATATCGGGTGAGTTAATAAAAATAGGTATTTTGACGTTTGTATAAAAATTTGAAACTAAATATACATACACAACGAAAATATCGAATAAAATTATATAAAGACTTTGCAAATAAAAAAAGGACGTCACCCACACAATATAACAAATTTTACAGGAGGCACAAAAAACATTTTGATGATTTTAGACCAAATGCAAATTTACACTATATACACAACCTACAGAACCTAGAAGTGCACGGAGATTTATAAACTGGTATTTGATTGACTAAATCTAATATTAATTTAGGAATAGTAAAAATAAACTTATTTTTAAGTCCTTCTTCCGGGTAACAATTTTCAAATACCCTCCTATTTTCAAACTTAAAAGCTAAAGCTTTCTTACCACCCTGCAGATCCTTCAATAACTGGATGTAACGAGAGTGACTAGTTAGCCACTTGTCCTGTTCTAGTCTTATCCTTCAATACCTACTACTCTCTTCGGAAAAGAGAGGTTGAACGACTGAGTAACAAACAGCTCTCGTAAAAAAACTTCTCTTGAGATACCTTCATTAAGAGGCCATATGATTTACATTGAGAGTGGAAATGGATAAAATAAAATCTAAATTTAAAAACTAATTTGGCATTATCAGCCAACAGCCTTTTTATAGAACGTTGTATACATTATCACTATCGAAAAAAGCTGTTGCTTACCTCTCTTTTCCTTTTAGTCGATATGCATATTATGTTTAAATCTTATATTCATATTCAATAGAAAACTTTTTAAAAAATACGGTGAAAATTGAAAAATATCAATTGTCATACATTATCCACAAAATTCAGTTGCAGAACTTGCAAGACTAAAGCTTTTATCATACAAGAGAAGGTTAGGCTAGGTTGGGGTTGGAAAATGGGAGATGTGTACATGTATATAGACGTTATTGTATTGTAGAGCAGTGCTTCCCAACCTGGGGTCTGCGAAAATTTTCATTTATTCAACATTCTTTGTAATAAAGTATGAAAAAAATTTTCGGGGGTCCGCAGATTATTGTTTTCAGATTTAGGGGTCCGCGGCATGAAAAAGGTTAGGAAGCACTGTTGTAGAGAACAAACTAACCGCAAACCTGTTTGCGCTCTGCACATAGCTCCCGAAGAGAAGAGGCGGCAATGTGTTCTCAAAGTATGAGTATTTAATTTGAGGTGAAAGGATTATTTGAAGGGTAAAATAGCGCCATAATGTCATTATCAACTTATTGCAATTTTAAATGAAAATAAAATGTGGTACTTTCAAGAAAATGACAACAAAAATCAAAAAAAATATTATTAATTTATAATAATGGTTAAAAGTGAATCAAAGTAATACAATTTTTATATTTTTTATTTTTTAACTGTCATGTAGTCATCAGTATCAACATTGTTTTTGTGTTTTTATTTATCCAATAAAAGCAAAGTTTGCATGTTTATTATATTATACATAACCATTTCCAATGAGAAAACCAGGGTTAAAAAAAGACTCCGACTTCAAAGAAAATTTCAATCGTTTTAATTTAACTAATGTATATGTATACCATCAGATCATCTTTAGATAGTCTAGCATGCAGTAACAACTCTGTAGACTATTGTGGTTTGAATATAGATCATTAAATATGTTTTTAAAAAATGCGTCTGGGTCGTAAGGTTTTTCTGACTCCGACTCCGATTTCGACTCCGCATTGAGAACCATTGTAATATTTGACGATTTAATATCATTCGGAGTACTTAATAAAGAATTTTATTTAAAATTCAGAACGATTGATGTGTTGTTTTAATATATAAGTTTGTGGCAATTTTTGAAACAATATAAAATGTCATTTAAACTTGAAGATACCAAAAACGCGTTTTTGAAAAAATGTGCCTTAATTTGTGTGGGAAAAAAATCGAGTTTTCTACAAATATCAACATAATTAATACGCCAATCCTCTGTATTTTTAATAATTATGTTCGTTACGTAGAATATACATGTTGAGGGGCTAGAATTCAAATGTTATTTTAAGTACATGTGATCACAAAAGGAAAAGTTTTGTGCTGCATTGAATGTTAGTTTTGCAAGAACAGAGCTACTGATGTGATAAATGAAGAAACACTGATATTCTGTCAAAATTCAACGCTACAAACTGCCAACAGAGAGCTGCATAATGTACATATTTGAATTTTACTCTTTGAAACTGTTTACAGAAACGGTGGCTTACAACGATTCAAGAAGCTTGAGTTTT
>CM062825.1:9908800-9962839 GCA_031772345.1 Himalopsyche anomala | reverse complement strand
TTTTATTGGTTAGAAATATTTTTTTTTCAGATACCATCGTATCAATGTTTTCAAGATTTAAAATGCTAAATTGAAAAATTCAATGGGACCGTTTTCGATCTCTAAGCGGAGCTTGTATCGCTAGGAGACATAGACTCTTAAAGTCTTGTTGTTTGAATTAGGTTCATGTAATGTTTTTTTAATGGATTTTATAACAATTGAAAATGTAATAAGTCTTCATTTATTTTTCAGTTGGAGGTATGCAGGAGTCATGTTTAGAGCGGCAGACGTTGGGCACGGGCGCCGCCCTCGAGGGACCAGCTCAGCAGGATCCGCCTACTTGGACACCAGAAGACTTTCTGCAGTGAGTACTCTTCAATATTTATACTGACCAATGTTCCCTCTAATTTCCCGAAGGTTATGTGCGCAAAATACATTGGCTGTGCAACTTTGAAAGGAAATTAAAAACATGTGCGCCACATAACATATTTAGACCTACTTAACGAAATGGTATTTTTTTTATAATGACAATAATTAACAACACTATATAATGACAATTAATTTATTCTGGTGGTGGTATAGCTGGTACAACTTTTGTGCGCTCTGTTCTAATGCATTTGCGCGCGCTCGGCGAGTTGTATGCGCGCGCACACGCGCACAGCTTAGAGGGAACACTGATACTGACCCGTTCGAAAATATGAAGTCGTGCTTTATGATAACTGACTTTTCATCAGTTTCTTTACCTGAATAAATCAGCATATACAGGTGATTATGAAAAACAAACTGGTTGGAAAGAAGTGATAAAAATATGACAGAAATTTATGTTTTCGGACCTACATAATATATCAGTGTTCATATAAGGATTTCAATCCTTGGCCGCGTGGCCGAGCAAGGAGAAAGTTCTAGAGCGTTAGGCGATGGCTACGGGACCGTTTTAAACTAACAATCGAACTTATTCATTTATTAATATAAAATTTGATTTTACATAAAAACAGCCTGAAAAAACTCACGTTTGTATTTTCTATTTCCAGGTCAACCTTGCACGAGGGAGAAGGCGAGGTTTGTCCACTGGTCGGTGGAAGGCAATCGGGGGCGGACCGGTCACTCATCGACGGTAGCAAGCCTCCAAGAGCAAGACGCCGTCAACAGTGGAAGCTCAAATTTCATCACCAAGCGTTGCCGCCTGAATATCTTGACCACTATGAAGCCAGTTTAAGTAAAGCGATGGAGCAACGGAATGCTTCCCCTGGAGGTCCACCGATGAATCCGCTGGCGGGAGGTCCACCCGCCGAGTCCATACATACTTGGCTACAGAGGATCACCAACATACAAAACGAAATTCAAAGAAGCGGATCCGTGATTGAAGCACAGCCATCATCAATCCCACCACCTGTCAAAACTGTTTCTACACCTCGCCGCCGCAGAGCCCCGGCACCAAAAGCAGACACACCCGATCAACCGACAATAGCTAAAGTAGTCAATTATCGAGACCTTCCTTACATGGGAGAAATGACACTTAATAATTCTAAGCCCAGACGAGGTAGAAAGCCAAAGAAGGCGGATATATGCCACTTAATTTACAAAAACTATGGAACTATCTTCCCTGGGACACCAGGTCATTTAGTTGATGAACGGCTCGGTGTTCCCAGTTCAACTGTGCCTGTAACAGAAAAAGCCGTTCAAGTTAAAAAAGAGAAGGTTGAAAAGTTAGACAATATAGTTGCACCAAATAAGCGGCGAACAGATCTCCAAAATAAAATTATATCTAGTTTATTAGAAAAACGGTTATCGTTAGAAAACAAAAAAAATAACAGTGATGTTAAGTCCGACAGGAGTAAGCGAGGAAAAGTCGAAGATGAAAATGTGGCTGAAGTGGCATCTACGCAAATGAAGCCACCAGCAGGACCACCCGCTTCTCCGCAAGAGTTAGAGCCATTAAATCTCTGCGTGAGGGATTTGAATAATCTCAAAATAAGACTGCTCCGTAAACATGGAAATGTTTATACCAAAGCCGACGTTGAGACAAAAACAGAACCAGAAGACGAGGATGACCGAGAGACTGCGCATAAAATGAATGCTCCCGATTTTGTGCGGGCTCTCAGAGATATTCCTTCTCCCGCGTGCAGCGACGCAAGCGTGTCAAGTAAACAAGAGCCCGGTGCTGACAGTCCTCTTCCTGGTGGATACGTGTACTGGCCAAACGCTGGAGTTTTTGTGCATCCGCTAGCTTTACAATCGCAGTTATTATATTACCGCGGGCTTGCTGCCGGAGAAGCGTACACTTTGCCACCTCCCGATTGCGAGTCTCCCGAGACCGGTTTTCTATCTGCGAGACAGGAAAGGAGTCCTCCCGTCACGGAGGCAGAGTCTCGCTCGAGCCCCGGAGGAAGTTCCTCGAATTCTGTTCCCATTGCTGGCGGTTCTCGAATGAAACGGGCGGCACCGAAGGCGGCTCCCGCTAAACCTCCTGCCAAAAGAAAGCGTTCGGCCATTTTCATCCCCCCCGTACCTAGCGAGACTGGCTCGAGTCCAGCAACTGAAGTTAGCATTTGCAAGTTTAAGTTCACGGGTGGTGCGCGTCCTAGTTTGCAGGAGAAGAAAATGTTATCAGTTGATTCAGGAGGAAATTTTCGCTACTACAGTGGAACAGGAGACAAGGCAAGTAGAGGATATGAATTTTTCCCTCGAGAAAGCATGCAGCAATCAGCGAGTGGAAGTGGCGGAGCCGGTCGAGGAGGAGTCCCTCTTCCACCTCCCTCACCAGCACCTGCCGCGTCACCACCGGCCGACGCATCACTTCGGAAACGCAAGTCCAGAAAGTCACTCCAGCGTGAAAAACTGGAGCAGACGTTCAAAGAAAAAGGATTCCTTATTCAGACGCAGCAGCTGGAGTCTGCGGAAGGTGCTACTTACTGTAAATTTAGACAGCTAAGGAAATTCACGAGATATTTGTTCAGGAGCTGGAAAGACTATCTACCCGGGGCCATCAGGGAAGGAGAAACTCCTGATCGAGTTCCTGCACCACCTCCTCCACCGCCTCTTCCACCACCACCAACTCATGCAGATTGGCCATCGTGAATGATTCGTAATGATTGATGGAATCTTATTCATTCCAGCATCCGGGTTCGAGTGCTGGTCAAAGGTGTAAACCATGTTTTAAACTGCGTTGCTGCCCCTTTACTTTTCACTAAAGAAATGAAAAATAAATAAAAACGTTCATAATTCTGAAAAAAAACATGCAGCAATTTTGGAGAATGGAGAAATATAAAACTAATGAAAATATTTTTTATTTGTGATCAACAAAATGAAACGTCCACAGGCTAAAGTCATACAATAATATTATTGCTGTGAAAGTTGACAATTGTTGTCAGTGGTTTGATAATAATTTGGAGTTGACAATTTATAAAATATGTCAATATATATAAGCTAAACCTAGAATATATCAAAAAATGAATTGCCTTAATTTGTTAATTATATGTCTAATGGATATCAAAATTACTAGATATGTAGATTAAATTTGAATAAAAAGTCGGGTACTTGCGTTGCAAAAGTTAAAATTAATATATTTAATATGTAGTACTTTTATTTATACTATACAAAGAATACTCGTAAAGTAATGAAATAATACACGTCAAAACTGGCTTGAGCTGTTGAACTCCTCAGAAATACCTGATCAAACAATAATTTTAACAATTTTTGTATCGTATTGTTTTACGTATTGAAAAATCACTTCTGTTTAATAGTTGTTACAATGATTTACTCGTTATACTCTTGGGACCATTTAAAGTATAATTATACTTAATATAATATTAAATCTTGTTATAGACAAAACTTGGAAAACAGAGTTGTTAGAAAAGAATGAGTGAGTTTCTTTAAATTAATGTATATTGTGCAAATATTTGAATAAACTACAAACTGTATTTTTTTGTGGTTTCTGGTGGAAAAAAAAGATGATAGTATGCGAAGGCTAATGAGGCTTTCTTAATGGCTCACTCGGTAATATACATTTACTAAACAGTGTTAAATGATTATTTAATTGTAAATACTATTTGGCTCTTTGGAACAAGCATGAAAGATATTGCTGTCCATTTTTGACATTTAAAATTTGTCTATTAACACCATCTATTGGGCAATAAAATAACTTTTAAGTGCACAGTAGTCATTTTGAATTCATTTGGAGTCAACTTTTATCTTCTGGGAGTATTTTCAATTGATATTTTACTTGTTTACTGACTTAGTCAAACAACTTTTTCCTGTAATGAAATGAATCAAAAATAAATTTGTTCACAGAGTAGTCACTAAACTTAATGTGTATAAAAAAAATTAAACTCAAGAATTAAAATTTTAACATGTTTAATTTAAAAATATTTTTTTGTTTTAAAAGTGTACTCTCAAAAATATTATTATTAATTATTATTTAAAAAGAATCAATAAATTGTTTGATAGAAATTGTATAAATAGTATATGAATCAACACCAAAGACTTGATTGTATAATTAATATTTAGATATTAAAATGTTATATTGTAAATAAATAATACATTATATGAGTCTGGTCGTTCACGGCCGCGTGCCAATCTAACAGCTTTAATTGTTTATTAAAAAGAGTGCAATATATATGATATAAAATAAACATGACTATTCAAAAGTATAAACCTTTTTTTCTTATTCAATAAATATAGTCCATCGTTATAAACGCAGCAAATAGATGAGTGGTTTAGTCAAAAAAAGAATAGATGCTTGAGTGAGATTGAGTGCTAAATAGGCTTAGGAGAACTTACTGATATCCCTATACAAGTACTAGAGAATAAGATGTCTGGGGGTGATAAAAACATATCATTCGTGAAAAATTTCTTGTCGTATGATGTCTTTCTCCATCTGAAATATCATCAGACTAGAACAGTGGCCGGCAGACCACAGCTCTTTAGACAGGTGTTTGCGACTCTCCAGAATCTCTAAGTTTACCTTCACTCAAGTTGCATTATGAGATATAGCCGCTGTATGATCTTAGACACGAACAGCATACTCTTTACTACTCTCCAATCACTACTATAAGTGATGCAAGTCACCGCTTCAACAATTAAATCACTGTTAAAAATCAATATATATCTCATTTTCTGATACCTTTGCTTTCCTGTTTCCTTGACAACTTGTCTCCTCTCATTTGAAAGTTAGCCAACCTGTGGCCTAGAATGAACTAGCCTAGTTATGCATGTAACCGGGAATGCATCTTATGTATTGTGTTTTATTGAGCTACAAATATTTGTGCGACACTTGTTATAATAGATTATTTTGCATTAGGTCATATTTGCAAGGGATAAAAACTTAGCAAGTTACCTTTGCGCTTTATAAGAAAATAATTTCTGAAATTGATTTACGGCTCTCATCATCAGAAATAAAAATATGTTTGACAATTGAATTATTGTGTAAGCTTTATGGCAATCTTTGATTTAGCATGGATATATTTAAATATGGGTATGTTTGCTTAACCTTTTTTGTAAGTAATAATAAAATAAACCATATGATCAATAATATAATTACCATGATCAATAAAACCATTTGCTCAACTGTAACACTCTACCAGTGCTACTTTATTGATCATAATAGTATTTGATGAAGACTCATATATGTACTGAATTTTTTAAATATTTTGTTTACGTCGGATATTAGAGTTGTATGGCTTTGTGAAAAACTCCAAGATGAGGAAAAAAAAGCTAGACAGGAACCTTTTACGTTAGCAGTCATGGAGTGATGTAGAAACTGGCTATGTAACATGCTACAGATTGGTAGATGGCCTGAATTCTGCTCGCGTCTTCTATCAAATGGTGGGATACCTGAATTTAGGATGACCATTAGCTACTTACCCATAAGTTGTACTTGTCGGGGTGACTATAGGATGCAATCATGTCATTTGAGAAATCAAAGCGATTGGCACTTGCATCACAAATCAATCTTGGAAGTGTCATGTAGTGGTCATAGCTTCACATAAGGATCACATATGGATGTTATTTAATAAATATGGTAATTTTTAAATTAAAAAGACATTTGTTTGACATGTTATCATGCATTTATTTTAAAACTTCAACTTAAATATATTTTGCATAACTGGAATGAAAATTTGAGGTGATTTATAAATGTTTCTTGAAATTAATAGCAATAATTAAGGATACATATTGACAATTTTCAAATATAAATATTTACATAAAGAATACAATATAGAATTGAAATCACTTTGAGATCATTTCTAGTGACGTCCTTTATCATAATTAAATGAATACCGTTCTATAATCCTTTACAGTAGTTAATAACAGTGTTAAAATTATTACTTAGCAATATTCGCTCACCTTTTGGTCCAAAATAATCAATTTATTGATAGGTACTTAGCCTACACTAAGAGTCAAAAAGGTTGATGAGGGGATTGTAACAATATGCATAAAATGATGTCACAATTTAAGTCTCGTTTAAACGAGACATTCATTTATTTATAAATGCCTGTTATATTTCAATGATATTAAGTTATTAATTTGATGTTTACATTTAAAGAACAGATACATTGATTCAAATTCATTTCACATCATCCATCGCTTAAAACTCTACCGAGTAAAATGATCTAATAAGATGTAAAAAAATTTGGTCTTTTATTTTAGATTCCTTAAATTGTCAATGGTTATAGGCAGAGTAACTATTTTTACATATTACTATCAACACCAAATACGGATTGTTAATCAAAAAATATAGGTAGATAATTACTTATTCCTTTGAATTGATTGTAATCAAAGTAAAATATCACAGGCATCAAATAAAAGCATTTATTGAAATTATACATGTTTGGTTTTCACCATAGTGGAAGAAAGTATTGTATAATTTAATCAATAAATATTGCTGACTTAGTGTAAAGATTCAAACAAAATATAGGTTTAATAGACTATTAATCTCTAGACGTAGATTATAGACATCTATTTTTAAGCAAGCACATCAATTAATAATGTGAGACTTGACATTGCAGGTCATTAGTGTTATTCAATTCAAATAAGGCATTAAAGTGCCCGCAAGTCCTAGGCTGCTGACCACTGCTTTAAAACCTTGATAACATATACTTCATTAGTTTAATACATCTATATGTCTGATTATTCAGATATATTTATTATAATCTGTTTCTCTTTCTTGTTAAAATGAATTTAACACCTTTACACACTAACTTAGTCAGCAATATCATTGTTAAATATTACATCACCGCCATACTGCAAGTAAATGATTTTTTGTCTTTCTTGCAAAATCAGTTATATTTCTTACTCAAAATATTATTTTATATTCAGTGTTATTTGATTAGTTTAAAATAAGTTGTTAGGATAGTTAATAATGCATGTATTGTTGAAATATTATGATAGTTATGAACAGTATTTATAAATTTTGATAATCTATGGAAATATTTTAACCTGGTAAAATGCAGTGTATGCATGCTACATGACTTCTCGTTTTAACAATTTTATCAGATATTCACATTGGTAAAACATTGTATGGTACAATACCATATTTTTTTATAGTTTATTAATTTAAAAAAAACAAACCAAAATATAAACCATGCTTTCATGGTTGCACGGAAGACGTAGTAATGTACAGATAGGCTCTCGTTTGTCACAATTGCCTCTGAAATAATTACAGTTGATGTTTACATGTTCAAGTACATAGTTACTGTTCTGATATTATAAGTCTTGCACAATACTATACGTCACTTCAAAATGATAGCATTATTGCAAAAGGAATTCATTAAATAAAAGTTAATTGTTAAATATTTTTATTTATAGTGTAAAGATATCTAAGTGTTATAAAACTATGGCATCTATTGATTTGTTCTTCAAACTCCAATTTAAAAAAGGAATTAAATTTTTGAATAGCACATCCACCTGTCAATTTCCAAGCTCTAAGGTTGCAGTCATTAAATTTGATCTCAAGTAAAAAATAAATTAATTTTAATACTTAAATATATTACGTCACTAATTTATGTGCTGGTATGTATTTAATGTACTGGTATGTATTTAATAATTTGTGAGCTAGTCTATTCACATTTTTCCGTTGGAAAATGTTTTAATTTTAAAGATTATTTACCATGCTCATAACAATAATAATTACATTATTCCATTTTTTTTAAAAAGTTGAGAGTTACATCTAATTATTTAAAATTGAACCCGTAGTCAAAGACGAGATTAGAATTTAGTTATTTATTTTACAAGATATTCACAAGACATTTCATAGACAGATTATAATTTGTTAAATCGATTATTACATCTATTTTATATAAATATGATCACAGTAGCGTAAATAATGAAGTGAGGCACGAAGGAATCATTTTATAGGGCTACGCTAAGCATTCATTATTGCATTTAGGAATAAGTAGTCGAATACCAGAAATAAATAAGGCACCGTGAGTCAAAAAATTTATTCCACTAAAAATGTAGAAAAGTATATACCGATTCCTTCTAAAGGTCCAAAAAAGATAAAATTCACCAAAATGATGCAAATAAAAACAAATCTAATTACGCAGTGTTTTTTTTTCTATCAAAATTGCTGATGGTGATGTGGCGTGTCCTGCAATTGTTTCCATTTATGTATATATATGAATTTTCAACAAATAATTAAATACATACATTTGTTTACAAAATTCTGTGTTTTTTCATTCAAAGTCAAATGTTTCACTTTTTGGCACTCAATGCTTTACCAATTTCAGGTATTCTGATATTTACCAAATAAAAAAAGTGATTGAAATGAAATGATACCATTAGTTGGTATATAGTCCCCAATTCAGTAACTAGCATTACTTGTAAAGTTGTGTTTTGAGTTATTTTCAGGTATTAATCATGGTTACAACAAAAAAAAAATTGTTGAAATTAAAATCCTGTTACAAAAACCTACACAAAACTTTACTTTTTTTAATGATATTCAAGATTTCAAATTGAATTCATATAATTTCCACCAAGTTATTACTAAGTCCATCACAAATAACACATTTTTAAATAGTGTGAACATTCAAAAGTATTATTTTCGACGTAACCCATGGTGAAGAAAAATAAATATAATCAGATTTTTGAAAGTTGTTTCACTTCAAATAATGCATCAAACAAACAAGATAAAAGTCATGTAAAGTGTTCATGATTAATTTTTAATATTCTTAAGTTGCTGTTGCTAAAAGATAAAGTATGCAAGTAAATAAACTTGCAGGCTTCTTTTGTGGTTATGTTTGTAAATTTATTACTGTTATTTCTGTATAATTTGGATTTCATTTTTATATGGGCTCATTAGAGGTCAAGTGAGCCAAGTGGTATTTAAGAAAAAAAAAGTTAGATGCGTCTTAAAGTATCTTAATAGTAAGTGAAGAAATCTCAGCTAATACATAATAATTAAGTTAATAGTGCTATTTCTGTAAAATAAAAATATGCGATCCACCAAATCACCAAGTAAAGACGTGATATTACTTAAATGTCCAAGATTTTTAAAAACCATTTTACTAGTTGGCTTACTTCACCTCTAATTGGCCCATATTTAAACGCTTTTTACAACAGGCTAGATTATTTAGATACATTTGAAATTGAATAATTAAAAAAAAGGTGATACAATCCAATTCAATTAATTGAATGTATAATTTCCATGAGCTGCGACAAGGCAGCAGGTGGATTTATAAGAAGAATATAAGTGCATATATTTTGTAGCCGGCATCCGAATACGTTAAGCTGACGTGATTAAGCACCAAACGTCTATAACATTATTTAAGTAACAGCATTGTGGTAAATCTCCAGTGAACATTAGCCATAATAGTTCAAGGCAGTCATGTATTTTTCTGCTTTTTACAAGACAACCTATTACGCTTGTTTAGATTGTCAAATCAATGCATTAGACACTAATGACTTATGGCAGTGCATGGTAAACTTCTCACTAGCGTTCACTATCATCCAATTATTACAAATCAGAGGACAAGGATATTAAGTACTCAAGTTTGCAAATTGATATATAACGTGTTGAAATAAATTGATTCGTGTCTTTAGACAATTTAAGTGCCCAACTTACTGATCTAGAAACTTTTTAATACTGCGCCTTTTTTCATAACAAGGCCTCACGTGCTGCCCGCCTTAGGGAATAGGTTGCCGGCCACCGTTGTAGAAAATAAACATGATGCAATCCTTTCTCACATCATCCATTCAATTATATTGATATAAATGATTGAACATTTTTACATTCACAGTTTTCAAAAGATTTATTAAAAAAAAGAAAGGATACTTGAAACTGTTTAAAATGAACAATATCTTATAAAAATCATATTATTTTTTGTGTGGAAGGTGAAATCCAATAAATATTTATTTTATAAATTATGCAGCATCGTTTCTGAAGGAATTTTAACAGTCTAATAAGCAAAACTAAACATTATTTTTTCAAAATATTAGTCACTCTTAAAAATGGACTTCTTACTGATTGACAGTAAACAATATGATTTTTTTATAATACATACTTATTTTAGACAATATCACTTATTGTGCTTTCATGATGATCAAAATGAAATCAATGTCATGTAACATTATTTATTTAAGAAATAATATAAGACTCACATCACAAGTAATACAAATAAAGCAACCATAATGTTTTGAAATAAATTCTTCAAAGAGGTGAATAACTAATTTTTGGTATCATCATGAAAAATTCTACATGAAAGATATTTTGTAAATTTCAATACAGCATTAATTGTTATTTAATTTATAAAATTTGATGGTGTACGGCTAGCTTGTTAAATTTCAATAAATATAATATTTATGTTTCTCTTTATTTATTTATAACTTTAAAACTGTTATTATTTAGAATTATTTTAACATAACATAAATATTATCGGTAATATATATTAAATATATAAAAAAATTGTCATGTCATTGTGCGACATCAAATTCAAAAAACAGTTTTCACTCATGTTCGAAGCTTAGCCCTCACAACTCCGAACTATTAATGAATTTTTGACAAAAAAAACTTATGTTTCAAGTTTGATGTGTTAATGTAGTTAATTTTTTAAATCAAAGGTTTCACAACCTGACCTACGATGAGAGGCTTTAATCACAGTCTATGTGTATCAGAACTCTGAGAGGAATAAAAATATTCAATTGGATAACTAGCTATCGGAAAGCAATTATCATTTATATCATGTACTGAAATAGACAGAATTGATCCATAAATAGATATTACATGCCATAGACTATTTTGAGTCAAAATACTAAATTAACATAGACTAAATTATCTACATACAAAAAAATACTTTAGTGAAAATTTATTATGCAATCAATAAGAAACACGATTAGAGCTACCTATTTACAAAATTTCAATAATAATAATTGTCAACAGTATTAAAACAATATCGTCAATAAATTGATTATATTTCTAAAAGATTACCTTAAAGCTTAAATATTACGGCTAATTCATTTACGAGTAGTTTAGCCACTTTTATTTCGAATGTGTACTTTAAAACATAGACTTATTAACTAATAATGGGTTATAAATAAACTATGAACCTATTGCGTCACTTCTCCATGTTTACTTACGTAATACTGTACAACCTTTTTAGTGAAATATTATGTACAGTATCAAAGAATACAACTTACATTGAATGAACTTAATGGTTTTTATAAATCATCTGTTAACTTAAATCGTGTTTAAGTGATATGAATGTCAGGACTAATACTATTTCTATTAATCATGATAGATTGATTACACTAAGCTACTAGAAACAACTCAATATATTTTTCATCTGTTTTAAATTCTTGGCTTAATTTGTATATTGAATTGAAGCGTTCCAACATATTTTGACATGATTGGAATCTTTAAATGTTTTGAGAAATTTGGGAAATCTCGTAAAGATTAAATAATCAAATTGACTTGTAGAATTCATATATTTTAACAATAACAATGAAGGCAAAGCAGATTGAAGGTAAGGAAAGAAAATTGTGTAGTAACAATTTATATTATAATGATTATGTAAATAAAATAAAATTTCATGTTGTATTGGAATATCATAGCATTATTATATTTTCAAAAAACAATCAGTGATTACTTTTAATTATAATTCAAAAGGTAAGAAAAAACATTATTCAATCGATTTTTATCCAAACTAAAAATCTAGTATCAAAAGTAACTTGATGTATTTCCCCCATAAAACTCATTAATTTCTCACTCTTTTCCAGAAAAAAACTTTTGAAAACAATGACATCTATGAAAATCTATGCAAACTTATAACAAATCTTAGCAAGAGTTGGAAATAACTGCCAGAAAATGACAGTGGAAAGTTTGTTTAATTATATAAACCTTGATAGAGGTTTTTCTTGATTAGACGCATCTTAAAATAGATTTTATTATTTACAACGCAAGAAGAACACTTAAGAATGTATAAAAAGATTCAGCATTAATTCTAAATTGTAGTTGGTCTCAAGACTAAGGCAGGTTAACATCAAGCCTAATCTAGTTTCTTTTCTAAATAAGAAGCATTACTGCTGATGCTGTCACATATTGGAGATAAATTTTATGATATTGATCGATTCACAATTAAACTTGCATTCCTGTAATTATGTGGCCCCTTCGAGAGTATTTTATTGTATTCATCCTCTTACTGAGATAAAAATCTAAAATGAATATAGAATTTTATCTTTAAGGTTTGGAGACTTTTAATTTCATAATATAATTTACCAATACAATCGCTAGAGTGATCATGTAAATTCAGATCAATGAATTTCACTTAGCTTCTGATACATTTTTGAATTTGTCAAGCTTTCAATTATTACAATTATTGAACTGTAAGTACCTTTCATATATGTAAATAAAACTAAAAACAAACAAGATTGCTTATACTAAGCCTTGTTTGTTAAGCTTAAACAGGATGGTTTTTAAAGAGCTTAAACTAACTCCGCTCGTTTACAAATAGATTTGTTTATTTAAAAACCCATGTTGTTTTATTGGCAATTTTAAAATTTGAATAATTATGAATTGGGTTGTAGTTCATCTCTGTGATATATTGATTATGTACCTAGAATTCTTTTAACATAACAAAATATTTTAATTGCTTAGACCAGTATTTCTCAACCTTTTTGGGAGCGTGGCCCCTTTTGAGTGTCTTTATTTTTCTGTGCCCCCCGTACCTTTTTATTTTTTTTAGCTCACTGAGAAATTTGAAATCCCCGATTTGGTATACTTTTTCCCAGAATATCTCCGAAACACTGTTTTTTTAGCTCACCGACGAATTTGAAATCCTCAATTTGCCCATGGCCCCCCTGAACTGTGTTGTGGCTCCCCAAAACAAAAATAAATCTCTGTGGCCCCCTAGGGGGCCACATGGCCCTCCGTTGAGAAACCCTGGCTTAGACCTCTGAAAGTATTAATTTTCAATCAAATGTTCGGTTAAAGTTAATAAGAAAAATCAATGTAAAATAGATATATTATGAATACTATATAATATGAAGGAGTTGAGAAAACAAATCCATAAAAAGTTGAAATAAAAGTGTCAATAAGATGTTAATGAAATGTTAACAAATAGTTACAACACCAATAGGAACAAAAAGACTTAATTAATTAATCCACCAAATATCACATTTTAAAAGATTGCAAAATGTTTAAATAGAGTAAATTTATTATTCCTAGACATCGCTCTTGAAAAAAAACTATTTGATGGTGAGTCAACAATGTACTAAATATAATTAAAACGTTATAGTATTATTAATAACTATGCTTTACTATATACAATGTCATACTCTCTTTCTTGTTATAAACAACATATACAATGTTAAACAAGAAGAAAGTTTTCAATACAATTCTGTCTCGTGCATTTCTTATGATGTTTACAAGTTTATAAAATATCTTAAAATTCTGAATGTATATTTACAGAAAAGGGTTTTAAAATTGTAGGATTTTGAAAGAAGTTGATTTAAATATCATACAAAACAGTGTAAAATGACATAGAAATTTAGTGACATTTATTTATTATACCTTATTTGTTACAGCTTTTTTTATTGGTACGAGAATGGTATTTTTCTTGCATTGTCTACAATGTAAAAGCATTGACTACTGATTATGATTGTTATAAATCTTCTAATTCTGAAATATTTCACCATAGAGGTTTGTAAAACTTGTCAATCTTGAAGAAATGTGATGATTTGTCAATAGAGATTTTTGAAACTAATTATTTTGTTGTTCAACTACAACAGTTATTATTAATTTCTCATTTAAAGCAATTTAAAAACGTCCTTTGATTTTTTTATGGGAATGATTTATAGAAATATAATTTCATAAATTAACAGAATAATGACAACGACTCTCTTAGTGTTGAATCAAAACGTGTTGTATCTAATATTTTAACCATAAAACATTTTTCTATGCGGATTGTAATAATGTAGTTATTTTCATCCAAATGTTATAATTTTCTACTATTCATAGGTACGTATTAGTCATGCGTCGTAACTGACAAGATTGTATACATCTGTGATGGCAAAAAAAAATTGTTATCAAATTTATCCAATAAGGTGACTTGGATTAACGAATCTTTCCAAACCAATCGCCTTTGACAATTGACTCAAAATTCTGAAATCGGAACTTTAGTATGCATATGAGACCTTTTTTTTTCTAACCAATCAGTTATTATTCAGATCGCCAAATCACATCACCAACAAATGCTACGAAATGTGGATGTAGCTTTATTTATGAAATGATGATCATTCCTCTATCTTAAAAGGTGGAAATAATATTTTCACAGCAAGTAATAGTTCTTAAATTTTTCACTAAGGATGCACTAAATGTCTAATTATATTTTTCATAGTTCAAAGGGAAAGTGGAAATATATCTAAAACTTTTTGAAGAATACAAACAAAACTATTATTTGAAAAAAAACAACTTAGCACCAAGTCGATACATAATTTTCACAAATTGATGCAGTTGGAAAATGGTTAGTATTTTTCTCAATTTTTTATAGGCATGAAGGGGTCCCTTTGATTTTTAATTGTAAATATATGGTAATCAATTATTTATTTACAATGAAAGATTTTATAAATATACTGTAATTGATATAATATAAATATATATTTATTTTTTTGCATGTTTATAACTTTATTTAATTAATTTAATGACAAATGTTTTTAAAGTTGTCCAGTAGGATTTTTAGTGGTAGTCATACTATGTTTATGTTTCACTACAAACAATTACAACTGACATAAGAGCCATGTTTGAAAATTGTATTTATCTATAAAAAACATGTGATATGTAGGTATATAAAACTCAAGAAATGATGGAGAATACATATATTCAATACTAACAATAAGATTTATGATCATTAAATTTATACTCGATGCTTTGTATTAATTAAAATTATGAATGTCATATAAATGATACTTGAACTCTGATAAAAATACTGTATCCATTGATAAACCTTACTGTACCATTAACATATTCACAGAAACATGCCATGCAGATGTAAAAAAACCGATTGATTATCTAATATTTTTTTTTTTATTTAAAGATTTCAACTTTAAAAAGGTCTGAAGTCTAAGTTAATATTTTTATTACTTATAACTCAGACTTGGCCTTTCAGCTTCTGTTGGCCTTCAAGTATTAGGAAGACCTCAGAAGAAGAAGCAATATGAAATTTTACATAGACCAAGTCATTGGTATACTGGCGGAAGGCGGATAAGTCATAAAACCTTGTTTTGAGATAATAGTCATTTTTGATATTCATGAAATTTTTGAACTTTAAATATTACTTATCACTCTAAGCACTTCATGAAATTCGATGTACATATAATATTCAAAAGTTTTTTTGATTCAGAATATAAAATGAGTTAAAATCTATCTATCTGCATTCATATCTTCAAACAGTTGATTTTTGACTTATCGCCATCTGCCAGTATACCGATGATATTAGGTGGATTTCCCTAAGATTCTGTAATTTACTAAAAAAATTAGTAGACAATGAATCTGCGAATGTGTTAAATATTCTGCTAAGCATGAAAATCTTCATGGAAGAAAACTAGATAATTATTTAATTATAAATTTGCGCAGTTTACAAAATTAGCTAACTATGAAGAACTTAATACTTATGTTAAACCTTACATTTATTTCTTTGAAATGATTTAGGCCATTAATATAATATATTATCAAAGAAAAAAAATTTCAATCACGGTTGAATCAAATATTTTTGATTAAGTACTAATTAATGGATTCAACATAAAGGAATTACAATGTTGTCTCTTGAAAGGCATGTCACAGCACAATGCAATATGCAAAAAGGATTCACAATCCTTTCTGTCAGTGATAATAATGACATAGGCCTTACTGAAACTTAAATAAATATTTGTATATATCATGTACTATAATATCATGTACAAGGAAATAATCACTTCGAGTCATATCAGCATTTCAGGCTTCGGAACATGGTTGGTATTCCCAGATATAGTTGATTCATTTTGCTGTCACGAAGCACGGTTTGCCCTTTGTCAGTCTACTGATGAAAATGGAGATGACGAGCTGCGCTAAGGCCCTGGTGGTTCGGTGTCTGCGATGAATGGTAGTGGCTGCTTTAACGACAGCGTGTTTAACACGTACACCAGTTGGTCCAGTTTTTTGTCCATCATTCCAAGCTGAAAGAAAGTGCATAATGATAACATTTGAATGGCTTAACATTCTTGTGAAGCAGTTTTTAAATTCATTGACATGACAAATTTCGAATTAAATAAATGTCACATTCCTAAGGCTTTTCGTTTGTGAGGATCCACTTGTGACATTTTAAGTAAGTTGATTGCACACATTGGGTGCATATAAAGGTTTTTATTTTGGTATGTGACAATTTATAGGCTTTCATGTAACCATTGTTGCATTTAACCTTTTAAGTGCCGCTAGTTATTAGTTTGGCAGTACCCAGCAGGCCGTCAATTATGAATATGTTGAAATTATGTCGTAAAGACATAGCAAATAAATCCACAGTGTCGTTTGTGCAGCTATGGTCATAGAAAATTCGCAAACTTAATTATATACGAAACGTAATTGCATACGTAAGTTTTATTTAAAATTTTATAAAATCACAATAGATTTTAAAAAATCATGACTTAAATAAAGAAAGATTCCAACGTATTCTATTTTTTTTTTAATAATCAATCTTAGCCTAATATAATGATTGTAAAGTCAAGCTCATTTTGTATGGCTGGCACTGCAGGCACGGAATCATAGAGCGTGTTAACACGCTTATGGCAGTCGTCTGGTTGAATTACATTAATCACATTAATTATGAAAGATCTGTTATCAAATTAAGATAATAGCTACAAATTTACCTGCTGTTCTACTCTATAAAGCCTTGCTCCTACTGTCATCGGTTTGACGTTGCCTACCCGATCAATACCTGTGAGGTAACTTCCTGGTTTACCCAGCGTCTGGTCAAGTCTTCGTTGTAGTTCCTGAATTCAAAAGGTGTTTGATTAAAAAAAAATATTTCAGTACCTACATAAAATTATTTTATAATAATAGCAGCTCTATTTGAGATGAAATTTAATGAAAGCTCTTGGTAAAATTGTCTTTTACAACAGCAGGGATTTCATTTGATGGAATCAGTAGTGTAACAATAAATTGGTCTACCATTTGGCAAAGGGGCAGCATACAACAGTATGAAGTGACAAATTTGAGTATGAGTATGTAACATAAAACGTTTCGTGCATGATTTTCACCCAATCTTGAAAAGCTCATTGTGAATAAAAATAATGTAAATTTGTCTAGTTGTATTTTCACATCATTCAAATTATCTTTTTATTGAAACTGAAATCAATAAATCAAAAACAATTATGATCACGACCTTTCATAAAAATTTGAAGCACAATCTCATAATCCAAGTTAGAAAGTTATACAAAATTCGCTACTCCTTGAAATAAAAATATATTGTCATCCTTTCTAATAATTTTTGTGATTTTTTGAACTTATAGAGTCCAATCAAAGTTGAGGGTCAACGAACTCTCCTCTACTCTGCCTGACAATAATATTTTATTTTGAAAGGTTATATAGGTTAGGCTGCTGGTAAAATTTTGATAATTTTATGGTTTGGATAAATAATGCATCTCGTTACCTTTATTCTAACCATCATATTGAGGTGCCCTTGGCTGTATTGCTCAATTACATCTCTGACATCGTAAGGTTTCCTCGCTTGTTGAAACTTACGCCTTGCCACAAAGTATTTGATTTTGCGAATTGCTCTAATAGCATTGCGATGAGCATCAGTCAATCTGCAAATATAGATATAGAAAATGTATTTTTTATTATCGAATAGTTTTCTAAGGCAGGTCATGATTTATGATGGAAACTAATTATTCTTTTAATGTCAATTTATTGGATACATATGAAGTGCATAATAGTACTACAATATAGGATGATGTACTTTTAATACATGATGCATGATGTTATGTTCTATGTTGGAAGTTGTCAAAAGCAATGTGGTGATTATTACAAAACCAAAAAGACAAATATGTGATGTAGATATTAATGATCTCTTAACATGAAATCAAAGAAGCAAATCTGGAGATTCAATAGATAATAATATGTATTTTTACATACTTTGTTACTCTGGGCAATTCTTGATCCATATCACAGTCAATCTCGTCACTCGCAGCTTCTGTAACAGAGGAAGCTTGGCTGACCAGAGTTCTTGCACCTCCAACGCCATCTCCACGTCGGACTCGATTTGGAGTACCTTTATTTATTCATTTAAATGTACTTAAATGTACTAATAACTTTTCTACTTCAAGAAATTCTACATGGTTACAGTTGACCTTGTATTTTGTAGATTTGAATAAGAATTGTTAAAATTTACAGTAAAGCTAATTTTCAAATAATAAACATTTATAATCCATGACTTTTGCTGTGGTAACGCAACCCTATTGCAATCCTAGTATCGAATACCCAAATGAACAAATAAAAATATCCATTTTTTAACCATGCATACTTATAATAGTATTTTAGTAAGTGTGAGTCATTCGTTTACCCTCCTTGTTGAACGAGGGTATGAATAAAAGCACGATGTTAGAAGAGGACTATTTCTCATCGATTTTTGAATTATTATTCAAAGCCAAGCCTGTCAGTAATCTTTTATACGGCTTGAAACATCACAAACAGACATGACTTTAAGTATAAAATTCTAAATTTAAAAAATCTAGTCCTAATCAAACCACACCCTTTTAGTATTATTAGTCATTAAAATGATTGCTGTTGCTTGGGAGTTTATATCCCACATTGAAAGTGCAATGTGCACTGTGTGATGAAATCCATGTGATTAAAAAAATGATTTTTAAGTTCATACAAAATAGTTACAAATTAGACAGGTGCTCTGATGGTTGAAATCAGCAATAATTTTTTTCATATTCAAGTTTCTACTTAAATGTTATTATGTTTGAATGAACTTTGGCTATCTTAAAGAACAACGTCGTGAAGCATTTGACGTTTAACCGGAATTGGCCTTCGTGTCGGTGCCGCTAACACAGACATGAAAAAAACAAATATCATTCTTGAATTATTTTTTTGAATTAATTTTACAAATCTAAGAAACGTTATCATATCTGATTATTGTCAGAATACATGAAAAAAACAAATGTATATTCAATTGTATCTTAACTAAGATGTATAAGTAGTTACACATAGCTTCCAATATTACCGAATATTACCGATTTCGCCGCGATTCAAAAAAATGATTCACAAACGATTTCTGTTTTTTTCATTTATGGTGGCAAGTGCTTCACGACGTCGATCTTTAAGATAACCCTATTTTTGATGTTTCGGTTTTGTAGAGAATCTATCTTCGGAGACAAAATCAGGTATCACTGCAATTTCAACATCTTTCTAATTTAAAAAGTATTATTCACCAGCTTTGGGTTCTTCAACATAAAACACGACATCTCCCTCAGACTCTCTTCTGCCGTCATTTGCGTTGGTCTGCTTCTCATTGCTTGCAGCGGCGCTCGTTCCTCCCGGAGGTTCCATCTTGTTTCTGGACTTCCGCCTCTTCAAGACTGAAGCCTTCTTGGCAACCTGCAATATGAGGGACTGACCCAACAAGCGACGTTACCACACCCAACACTTATCACAACAGCTATTTGCATGGAGGAAAACAGGGGACTAACAATTCTATTACTAGGGGCTCTCATATGCAACAAAAGTAATCATACAAGATTATGTTATATAATGGTTATTCAATGTTTAGTTTCGATGAAATAATTAAACATTTTGAAAGCCCCTACTCTAGAGTTTATGGTTAAGACATTTTTGCTAAGTATTTACATTCCGACTAATAGGGTTTCAATATATAAAAATGAAGCATGCCTATATGTCAAATAAAATGATGAACTATCTATTTCTCCAAATGAATGCACTGATCTATTAACACATTGTTGTAGGGCTATTGTGTGCTTTGGCTATCTCAGGTGCGGCGAGCACAGATTGAAGAATACACGAAAATAATTATCCTTTTTGATTTTAATTAACTGTTGAAGTTAGTATAAATTAATCTCAGGATTTCACCAAAAATTGAAGAAATCACGGAATAATAATCAATATAAAATGACCAAACTCAACAATGATTTTATTAAGGATGTAGAGATAGAATTTTAGTCGTGGAGTCATGTCTGTGCCATATATAATAATAAATAATAAATAAATAATTAATGTAATATGAGTGAGCTTGTTTTTTTAAGCGATAGAGTGTTTAAATCTATCGATCTGCATTCATAACTCAAAACACCTACTTTTCGACTCACCGACGATGTGATATATTCCTCAATAGTTTAAATGTGTTAACAAAAAGTCTATTGACGTTTGATTGTATTACATTTATGTTCACAGGAAAGTCTGTGACATAGAAATAAAGTTATGCCATGAAAAAAGGATAATTGCACTTGCTAAAATCAGAGTCGCAATCAATGTCAAAATATAAGATATAGTTGGAGACAGCGACTCTTCAACCCTGGTTTTAATACAAAAAAAAACAATATTAAACAGAATTTAATTTATACTACAAAAAACCGTTTATTTAATTTTGGCGTAAAACACTATTGTCAATATAAATTGTTTTTGATAACAATAACAAAGATATTTTTTGATTGATATCTATACATCAAATTATGGGCTTTGTCGATTACTCCTTTATTTAAATAACTGGATAGATAGTGAAATATTTAAAATCTAAATTCCGTAAACTTGTGTGATTCAATTTCTGACATAATAATATTTTAAGGGTCATGCAATCAACTGATAATTAAACGAAATTGTGCCCGTCAAACAATGCGTATTATAGTAACAGTGATTCAATATGACCGATTCAGCTCTCCAGCAAAAATGATTTATCTTACAAAGATTGGTTATAAGATTAGACTGCCAGATTCCATTGTACTGAATTAATTGTCATTTATTGATGATATTAAATAAAATAAAATAAAATTAAAATTACTTTACAGACTTATACGAAATCTTTCCTTCAATAAAATTGTTTATTTAAAATAATTTCAAAAAACTTCACCACAATATTATTTGACAATCTTGGACTTTTTATGACACAACTAAGAATGGTTAATCATATACAACAATGATAGTTTCCTGCATTCAACTTTTTATTTGTAATACTATCATTAAAATGAAATTGTTGAATATGTTATAGAAAATTTCTAATAATAAGTATTATAATTTTGATTAGAGATCAAATAATGTTTCATTTATGCATTGTATAAAGTGAAAACATGAATGCAGTAAAACATTGATTTGGAAAAAGTGAAAGTGTGGAAAAACTACAATTATTCATAGAACTAAAATTACATTTAATGAATGCTTTTGTTTTTTATCAATTAAGTTTCTCTTCGCTAAAACTGTATATTACAGTAATTGAAGATTTTAATACTAAATCTCAATTTTGAAAAATACCTTTTCCATCACAATGACAGTATGATTATTAAATCAAGATAAATAATGACAATGTGCTTATTTTGACATACATTGCTATTTTTTACGTGAATGAATGGAGTTCTACCAAGTGAATTCCAATTCAATCAGTGACTATTTACTACAAGTCTGGGTTTTAACAGCAAAATACTATACCCAGTAATAGCACCCTGACATTAGTGTGACGAAATTTGCGCGCCAACGTTAGCACTCGGTGCGCTAGCGCACAGAACACCCCTTCCAAAAGCCCTCGGAACATTAGCTAGCCAACACTAGCACGCTATAAAAGATTCTTTTTCACTGTGGACTGCTTATTTAAAGAAATTTATTTACCTAAGATAACTTTTCTGCTAAAATTACATCTTATTTAAAATTAATTAGTAAGTACTTATATCAAAACATATCAAAGAAAATTTTGTCGGTTAGAAAAACAAAAATATGAAAAGGACATTCCACTACTGTTTTTTTAATTTTTTTATTGAATTGTTTATTATAGTTCTTTTTGGGGTATTTGGGTATAAGTCCTGCGCGCTAACGTTGCCGCACCCCGGTAATGTAGATGCCAAAGTATCCTGGGATTTTTTGCTAACCTAAGTGCACTTTGGTGCTACTTCAAATGGCTGTTTTCGTCAATATAAAATTTAATAAATTAAATAAATCAAGTTATCTCATATAAGATTTTAAATGAATTGTAAAACTTATAATTTGCGTAATTCACCCTTGTATCCTTTCGTGAATGTAAATATCATTAACAGTATCAGTAAACAATAATAAATTAGTTCACCATTCAAAATAATCTGATTTGTTAAATAATAAAACGTCAAACTTTTAAAGTCAGTACGCATTCTATGCTATGATCTTTTGAATTGATTTTTTAAGTATGATCAATCAAAATGATCCCATGTAATTTTGATTTGTAAAACCGATTCAAAGTAAAATTTGTATATATATTTACTGTTCTTAAAATGTTGTAATTTTATTTTATATCTCGAATAGATGTTATTTAAAATACTCCGGAGTGCTATTTGAATTGAGCAAACATTTATTGGTTTCTCCACAAATCACTTACTTTCTCACTCTGGTTTCTATTGACAAAGCAGTGTTTGAGTGAGAAAGTAAATGATTTGCGGCCATTCTAATATTTCCATAGAGGTTTGCAAATGTACATGTCTAATTTTTATCATCAAAGGCACATCATATATAATTATACAACAAAGCTAGACAGTTCATGCTGACATAAAGTTGAAATAATTATTGAAGCTTTCCCGAAATTTGTTCTTAATAAATTAAATTCGATAAAGATACTTCAAATTCATTTAAAATAGTCCCAAAAATACAAAAAAAATATGTATAAAGTGTTTACCATCTTTCGATATACTTAACTTTTTGAACCGTGACTCAAATTAAAGTACTAGTTTTGAATTGCATGGCCTAAGACAATATGAATAAAATAGCACAAACTTTTGTACGACTTCTAGTTTTGGTTTTAATGTTAAAGTAATTGTTTTTAATTTTGTCCATATTTTATGGGTAGGATTATGACGATATGTTGGATTGTCATTTACATTTTAAGCTTATTGAATTGAAGAATAAATGCAATCCGTTCATTTAAAGTGAATAAATTACACTGCTGTGTAGCTGTGTGAATCAGCAGCCAGGGTTGGAAACGTCAGAGCTACATTCAGTCTATGATGTGATTATCATATGCAGAACATTGATTACAAATAGTGAAACTTCTCTTTATACATGTATAGCATTAGCAGGTTATTAAGGTTGTACTGTACTGTTAATAAAATAAGATATCATTTATGATATTTGTGGCCGCCACGCAGCGTTGCCAGGAGTTGTGACAGGTAGTAGACACTATAAACCTGACTTGCCACTTAATTTGTTACTTTTTATTATAAGTAATTGGAATATGTTATTATTTCAAAAATATTATTTTATTGAGAATGTTTCGCAGACCCATAAAATATACCAACTGACCAAATGTTGGGTGCCATCGCCAACCCACAGGCTCAAGAGCTAATACAATAAGATTTCTGGTGTAGCTGATTGTGTACAAATTATAAGAACGTTCATGACTTGATTGCTTCAATAATTATTGTGGACTGAATGTTCGATGCCTTGGACATCGTCATACCCTGGAGAGCGGAGTGGTGGCCACAGGAGTCTGCGTAGGCTGTGAAGTGTCTTTCACATATATTGTCCAAGTTGCTGTGCTACGGAAGCTCTTGTCAGATGCGTAGCATCTCCACAGACATTGGATCAGCATAGCGGCTGCAGGAATCTGAAACCATAAGCGACCATTTTAAATTTAATATTGTGATATGTTTCAATATATGAATGAAGTTGCTATTTGAACCCAAATTTTTAATTCATTAATCTGTTTTCAATATGATGTGTCTTATGTTTTTGCTCTAATAAAATAATGTTTATGATAATATAGATAAAGAAGAAAATGTCTGTAACAGTGGGTACATATTATATTTATTTAGTATTTGATTGTTTATTAGAATGTGATGGATTTCTAGGAGTAAAATTTTGCTTTCATCCTACAAATGCAATCACATGGCAATTATCATTTGTCTCTTTTTTAAGTGAATCATTACGTCATTTATCATAATTGAATTAAAATTTATTGCAACATTGACAGAAGGATTAGACGATATTTCAAATAGTATTTATATAGATCTTAGAGATTGTTTATATTCCTTTATTTCCATTATGTAAACGTCTGCCTACCATGAGAAAACTAGTCATTATTTTTAGTTGTACCTTTGTGGAGTTGTAGAAGAGAGGTATTCAAATATAATGAGTAATATAACTCAAAATATATATTTTTTGACTTATCGTACTATGAAAATACACCATCGATATCTTTGTTAGTCTAGCTTTGCTTTATACATGTTTACTCTCTTTGTGATGCAATTTCAGTCTGAATAATATCTGTATTATCTAATAAACATCCGGTCGAATGACAAAACTGTAAATTTTAATTTAATAATAAAATAAAAGATTCCTCCAAATCAATCGAAAGAAAAAAAAAAGTTTCACAGATGTCTATTATTAAAAATAAAAGCTTAACAGTATTTATATATGTATCTATTTATATAAATTCCAACAAAATAAATACCTGTCTGTTGAAATGTTTTTGTCGCTGCTTCTGTTGAACTTTCAGGGCAAAACCGGATCCGAGAATGCCCTGTAACATTAAAGTTGTGAAATATCTTAAATAATTTAACAAATAAATATGAAGACGAGCTCTAGTCACTGTATAATTTTTTTTTTCCAATTTTAATGTTTTTAATGTTTAAATGCATGATTTTCTTCTTTTAATTTTTTTTTTACCATGTCCGCTCCCAATGTGGATCATATGGACTCCTAATGGAGTTTATCTCAACAGAAGTGTTTCTACGAGAACTGCTTGTAACTCAGTTGCTCAACCTCTCTCTTTTCCAAAGAGAGTAAGGAATAGAACTAGTGAAATTTTAAAAATTTAAAAATTGAATGAATGGAGAAAAGATCTGACATCATAAACATCCATGCTATCGAAAAAAAATATTGATTCAATTTATGAAAATGCCAGTATTGGGATTTGAGCCCGTGAGTACAGAAACTTAAGCCAACGTCGTTGACTTATAGGTTGCAAGTCCTGCATAGTAAGTAATGTATAGCAAACTTTTTAATTTTGCAAGGATTTCACAAAACAATGTAAATATATTTAAAATAGCAAAAAATACGGTTTTCAGAAGTTTTATCGATAAAAAAAAGTTTTAATTGATTTGTTAATATTTAATTATTATGAAAAATTGCCGCCATTGTTTTACGAGGCCTAATATAATATAAACATATATGTTTTATGCACACGCATAAATTTTGTTGTCAGTTAGCTGGCTTTTTATTTATTACGAAAGTATTGAACTTGTCATTAAATATTATATTTATAATATACAAGAAAATAGGTTCCCAAACTTTTTCGGATGGCGACCCCTTTTTATAAAAGTCATGTGTCCCGCGACCTCGATGCTATTGAAGGGCATGAGTAATGATCAGCGTGACTCGTTTTTTTAGCTCTTCCAAGAATTTAGAAATACCAAAATTTTACGGATTAGTCTGGTAAATAAATAAAAAAAAATTGCCCGAGATAATAGTGTATAAGTTGGCGAACCCCGAGAAAACCCATGTACCAGAAGTACCGAATGCATTACAAAGGTTTTTAGTAAAACAAATGAGACCTTTAAATGAAAAAAAAAATACATTTATTGCGTTGGTGTTGTTACTGGCTGGCCCAGAATAGTTTCTTGAATAATGAATAAACCTTAAGAATTTGTGGGACATTTTCTACATACAAACATAAAAAATTTCGTGCTGTACGTATCTGTTACCTCTGGATATAAAATAGAAAAAAAACACCAGTGCCGTAGATGTGTTCGGCGTTACACATAAACGTGAAATAATAATTATCAAAAATTGTACAACGAATAAATCTTTTTTCCAAAATATGATACTTAGAAAGCAATAACATTCAGCGTTTATTTATAATAATCAGAACCGGTTTCGCTCACCGCACGCGTTATAATCCTGAACATTATAAAAGATTGTAATAGTTGTACAAATATATTTTTTTTCTATTTTTATTAATAAAATATATATTGCCTTTCCAGAAAAAGTTTACCTGACCACCTGATTTACCTGATAACTGTTGTTTTTTTTCCGTTTAGGAGACTGAGCAATTGTGTAAAAAAGCAGTTATCGTAGAAAAACTAATATTGAGATATTTCTATTTGTAAGCCATGTGATTCTCATTGGGTATGGATAAAAAATCGAACCTTTTCCAGGCATTTTTAATTTATATTCAATATGTAATTATTTTTTACGTACAACCACTGATACAGTAAAACCTCCATTTACACTATAGTTGGGACCGTGTAATTGGGGGTGTGAATCTCATACAAAATTAGGTATTTGGTTTTTTTCCGCGGAAAACGCAAACCTAAGATTTACCATAGTTTTGAAAAAAAAAAGACGAAATATTTAGTTTTTGTAGTAGTAAATATCTCGCACACAGAAACATATGCGTGTATAGCCTGGCACGTGTTGAATATACAGACGCTAGCCAACATTTGACTGTATGCGCGACACAGACGACCGTCTCTTAGTAACGACAATGGAATGGTACCGTGCAATTGGGGGATTTGCGGCGTATATTTCAAGCCAGCGCGTAATTCGAGGTAGTGTAATTGGGGGCTCCACTGTATTATTATATTTTCAAATAATTGAAAATTACGGTGAAAATTACCGTTTAGAGCGCCGGTTCATATTATCCACATTGTTACAGATCTGGTTGAAAAATCGTCAGGAAATTTGTGGTGAAAAAATATTTACCCCGCCATTGGGTCGACGGGACATTAATTCCGAATGATGTTTGTCTGTTGTGTGTAAATATGGCCGCTTAAAAATAGAGGCGATATGAATTATGGATGTGAAATGGGTAGACCGGTAAGTTTTACCTATTCACTTCCGGTCGAATATCAAGCTTAATGTATTCTTTTTTCTATATTAAAAGACAATGCGCGTAACATTCAACGGTAACTTTTATTCATTATACGTACGTAAATTATTATGATCGAAAAAAGAGCTTCAAATATAATAATTTCATGCTACGTGGAATATCATATTCACTGTTGGTTTTCCCACCATCACACTGAATTCACAGCCACCTTCCGTAAAGCAGTCATAAGCAAGAAAAACAAATGAATATACTTTCTCTCATCCTTTGGCCCTGATCTTTATTTTCACATATAAAGAAGCGGTCGGCAACCTTTTTGGACTCACGGACCACTACATGGATTAAAATGTCAAAATTTTGATCCGGCAGACCACCAAATGGACTTTTGTGTTAAATATTATATATTTAAATAAAAGTGAATAAAGCGAAGAATATAAAACAAGGTGAGAGAGTGAGACAGAACATGCATCTGCGGACCACCAAAATTTCCTCGCGGACCACCAGTTGCCGACGGCTGATATAGAGTATTGACTTTTAATAGTCTTGATCAAAATTGCTGTACAAAAACTAGTTTAAATTGGACCGTTAAGAAGTGAAGTGAGACAAGTGGCAAAATAGTTCATTTATTCTATTGGTACGTTCACATTTTTATTTAGTTTTTTTTGTGGATTGTATATTATTATTTTAGTAAGAAAACATTATTGCAGTGAGTATTTAGTATTTACTAAGCACCTTTTTCTTTAAAAAAAGCACTGATTTTATAGCGATCCCCAAATAGTAAATAGTATATATGAAGATACATTCCGATTGTATTATAAACAACTTGTTCGTCATGAAGAGTTAAGAGTTGAACTTAATATGGATGAGGCAGTAGATTATGTGTGACGAAAGGTTTTTGTTATTATGTAATTCTCAAATTTTAGATGCAACTTACAGCCGGTAATGCGAAGAACGATATCGCGAAAACCGAGAAGCATGACGCGACGATCTTGCCCATCCACGTCTGAGGAACCGTGTCTCCGTAGCCTATCGTCGTGACCGTGATGACTCCCCACCAGAGAGCGTCAGCATAAGAGCCGAAGTCCGTCTTTCCGTTTGGGCCGACGGCGTCCTTCTCAGCTAGGTAGACGAAATACGATGAGAATATTAGGCCAAGGAAGCCGATGTAGAGAGTGGTGATCAGCTCCTGGAGACAAAAGAACGATTGTGATTCAGATGCCGTTCATGTACGACGTCACGCTCTTTTCATACTAAGTGTGATGATTTTTTTATTAAAGAGAGAGGGGGTGGTAAGTAACATGGCGTCATAAAAATATATATATTTTTTTAGTATAACTGTTGAATTAAATATTGCATAAAGGCATATCGTTTGAAAATAGGGGTGGACGTTTCAATAAGATAACATCATTTCAATAACAGCTTTTTTTCGATAATCACAATATATACAACTTGATACACGTTCTATCAAAAGGATGTAAACAGAAAATGCCAAATTAGTATACAAGTTTAGCATTTAAGTTTTAAAAAAGAAGTATCTGTAGGAATTGCGATCAGAAAAAAACGATTTAAAAAAAAATAATATCAGATAAAGTCAGTTGAAACCCAGTTTATTAGCCTCCATGCACATCAAGGTTGTGCATATTTCATAATTTGACTTTGGCCCAAAATAATCAAATAACGTTTTTAGTGTCTCATGTAAAAAATGTTATGTGTGGGTTACATCCTTTTCCTTTCCACAGTCTACCATATTATGGTGGTCAAAGATTTTCTAATGAAATGTGACGATAAAAGAAAGGTACAAAAGAAGATTAAGATTTATTCTTATTCTGGTAATTGAATGTTGTCTATATTTACTTAATGCATTACTTACTTGTCTGTGTATGAACACGACAGATCCTAGCAGACGCCAGGTACCTCCTTGCCTGTCGACGTGTAGCATGCGCAGGATTTGCAGGAAGCGGATGCCTCTTATGGCGCTCGTCGCGAATACTTGCCCATTGGAGCCAACTGACAACACCACCATCGATGCCACGACTACTATCAAATCTATGAATTAAAAATATTCCAGTAATTAGTCAATAGGTTAAAACAGTTCATGTATTTTTTGACATATAAAGAGGCTAGGGAAACTAATTAAACGTTTCAAAATAATGGAATTTAACTACTTTTGGTTGTTAGTTATAAGGTAGTCGCATAATTATTTTAACACAAAAAAGGTAAGTATTAAAATATGAATGTTTGGCAAATTATTCGAAAGAATAATAAGGTTATGAAAGATCATAAAATGTCGTTCTACAAGAGATAGTGACCAAGTTCTAAAAAGTAAAACGTACACACAAACCGCGTAATCAATCTAAAAACCCGTAATATTCAATTCCGTTTTGTTTTTTGACAATAGTGGGTGTAAATAAGAATGTATTATTGAATATTTTTTCAGTAGAAGTTTTATGTTCGTAAGACAAAAAATATGTATTTATGATATTTATGTAAAACAATGCAATTGTTAATTTTCTCTTGTATTTATCGATAATGTATCAAATATAATCAATTAAAGTTATTTTGGATGTTAATATATTATATTGTATTATAAAAGCCGATAAATTGCTTATGAATATCAATTATTTTTCGAAATGTTTTAGTTTAAACTAATCCACAAGATATGATACAACAGAACGATCTTCTAAGAGGCTGTAAGCCAAACGCTGTTACCTAGAAAATTTGAAATATTAAATTTAATATAATTCGATTGACACTATTAAAAAAAAAATCTGGGGAACCCTGAGTACTTATTTCCCGTAATATTATGAAATCAATAAAGAAATGTAACGGGGATGGTTCTTATTTTATTTCCGTATTATTTTACTAACCTTTTAAAACATAGTCAAATTTTAAAGATCTCCATTATTGAAATGTTATAGAGTTTTTCAAAATTTATCCATTATAAAAATAACTCTTTCTTTTTTTGCAGATTGCGTGATCACAACTTCATCTTGGCGTTTATTTGAAAAGGGTATCATTTAATAGGCTATCCTCCAACACTTTTACAAACAAATATTAAGCTAACTTTATTTATAAGTAGGGCTTATACAAAAACAACATTCGTCAAAGCCGGTTAAAAATCGGTTAAATCCGGGTTTCTAAGTTAAAAAGCGAAATGCGACACATACAAATCATGGCGAGATAAATAAAATGATTTATTCGGTTATTTAGTCTCTAATCACTATTATAAAAATGACTTCTATAAACTATTTTTTTTTCGTTTTAACTCTTCGGGAAATATGTTTTAAAAAAACACAAAACAAAATGCATAGCAAAAAGATTTTCAAATAAATTAATACTTTAAGCACATTCATAGATTTACTCATAATGAAGATAAATATTTTATTTCGTTTTTGTAACCATGGTGGTTTTGAGTAAAAATATTTAAGATTTAATAAAATAATAAAAAAAACCAATATTAATTCTAATATTTGAAACCGAGTTAACCAAATTAAAAATAAAACGGCATTTGAATATAGTAAATTTAACTAAAACCCCGGTTTTTGAAAACCAACAATCCCTACTTGTAAGTCTAATGGCTTAGTAATTGTTTTGCGTAAAAAAACAGGGTTAAGAACTGTTTCTCATCGACCATCTTACGTTTAAATTTTATAGAGAATATAATGTTAAAAAAGTGTAAATCATTTCTTTTGTTAATAACCAAATGTACATATCATAGCCATTAGAGAATATTTCGAATCCTTATGCGCTTAAGATTTATCCTCTGAGGTGGATAAACCTCTTATTCACAATTCGTTTAACAGAATATGCAAGGAGGACGTACGGAAGTGATTCAAAGGCTAACAGCCTGTTTCACTACACACAATAGTGGGTATATCCGGTAACGTATACATGAAAACTATATTATTGCAAATATTTACGTAGAATTAGGCCCGTAGATATGGTAAACGATTATGGAGGGTTGAAGCTCTATGAATAAAATATTAAATACATAATATCGCTGACCTTCCAAATCCATTTTTTTAACACAAATAAAAAAAGGCATTTGTGTGGAGTACTTTGTTGACCGATTTATTATGTGATAATTGATATTAAAATTATCAATGAATGTGTTCTTTAAGAATACAATATTTATTTAGAACAAATTTTAACTGATTTAACCCTCCAAGGATGAGCGTGACCATATATTCACAGTAAACACCGTTGTCACATTTAGCTATATTTCAACCCCGAATGTTTGCGTGCCCATACGGTCAGGCTCGTCCTTACTTCTGTCCGTAAACAATATTACACGGCAATAAAAGGATGAGCATGGCAATATAGTCATGCAGGGTTTCTATACAACGACTTGGCATTTTTTTTTTTAAATATTAGGAATAAAAGTTATCTGTGATTTCAATACGGCCTAAAAAATATATTTTTTATCGAAAAAAACTCTCGTCTCTGGAGGGTTAAATAAGCTTTTATTTAATAATCAAATTATAATACTTCTACGTTGATATTATTATCATCATTGAACGTATATTATAAGTGATTTTGTTTAGCTTAAACAAAAAGAAGATGGTTTGAACAAGCCTACACGTAATGATCAAAATATATTCAAAAATACACATTGTTTATGTTTATGTTTATGTTGTTATACACACAGGATACAAATGAAAACATTCTTCGTATATATAATAAAACGGTCATATTAAAAAAAGGCCTCGTATTCCATACGACACAAATTTAATAAGAGACGGAAAAAACTGTGTAGTCACTTAAGATGTCTTTTATTAACCCAAGCAACCATTAATACAATTGTCATATTTGCTATGTTAATTTAGATAAAAGAAATATTGCCCCTATAAAATCAACAATAAAAACAATTAATCATATTGCTTCAAGTTACCAAACAGATTGTTAATATAATTTTTGTGATGTAAGAGTTTGCTAGATTGTGTGTTATTCTATTATAAAGTTGAATATATCAAAAAATATTTTTTGTAAATGTTATGGTATTTGATATATTGTTTTATTCATATATCTGAATACAGTTTGAAATCAGTCAATCATTTACCTTTTAAATATAAAAATACGATGATTTAAAAATCATGCATCATTTTTTTTATTACAATATTTACCTATAATACAGATCGGCTTTCTGATGAAGCGAAACCTGCCGCAGCAACCCATGTATTTGGATCTGCATCCTGCTGACCACAGCCTCACCAGGTACTCCACGCCGAAGAAAACAACGAGGCATATTTCCTAGAATAAAAACAATATTATAAAAAATATGTACATATATGTAGATATTTTCAATTAAAAAATACTGGTATTTTTGCATTTTAAGTTTTCCTACGAGAACTGTTTGTTACTCAATCGCTTAAATTTTTTCTTCCAAGGGAGTATAGTAGGGATAAGTCTAGGACGACTAGTGGTCAATGTTCCCTCTAAGGCAAGAAGATAGCTGCGCGGATTGATCAAATATTATTTGAACAATTGTCTTGTAGTGCGCGCCAATCCAGAATGAGTGCGCGTGGGCTTCCCAACTGATGCGCGGCTGCGCACGCGCGCAGCTTAGAGGGAACGTTGCTAGTGGTTAACTAATCGCTCTCGTAACGCCCAGTTATTAACGGGTCGAAAAAGGTGGGAGGGAGTTGAGTATAGCTGCAGTATTCCTTAAAAAGCTTCATCCTTTTATCCATACCGTCTGCTAAAAAGCAAGGTTATGGGACTGCAAAACAACCATTACCAGTTGATGCTTCGAAAGAAGTCAACATTTTCCACCCAAGGGTCATACTTGAATTGAAAAAATCGGATAAAGACAATCACTACAAAATAAATGGGTCAGATTTGATTTTCCAATACGAGTATCATCAACGGGTATTGGATGTTTTTTTTGACATTTAAATGAATGATATTATAAATCGGCTGTCAGTACTTGTTAATGCATTTCCCATTCCTCCGAAATCCTCCTATTTGTATACAACGGACAGAAACAGAATATTAATGTCGAGATAACCTGCAATTCGTGGTAAAATACGTTCGATAAAAATTAGGGCTTGTATTACCGGTAACACCAAAGCCGGGATTTCAAAATTAAATCAAATTTATCATTATCGAAACACCTGTTTTGAAAATATTATACATAAGATCAAAAATAATATTTTATCTTCCCTATGCTTCAGGTTAACTAATTTCATTTATACTGGTGATGAAGAAAACGTTCATTTTTTTTAAAATATGTGTTTATGAAAGTTTTCTGGCGGTCCACTCAAAGCTAAGACCTAATTTACACTAAACGATTACGCTGCCTACCTTTTTGCGTGAGCTTTGTTCAACTGTTCATCATTACAACGTAAATAGTCTTCAATCAAATTCTCGTTGAATTACTGGAATATGAGTGTAAAAAACCCGAAATAAGCAGACCAAGACAATAAAATGGATATTATGAGAAGACTTTGCAATTTTATAAAAAAGAAATAAACAATAATAACTGTATTGTCAATGAACTCTCCATTCAACACTCGTCGGACAAATGTACAAACACCACCGTTTACGCAGTATTTCGCTTGTAGTAGTAAGAGTACTACCTCAGTTCAAGAAATAAAAATAGATTCTATTCACTCGCTCGCTTATTCACTCGTTGACTCACTAGACCGAGTTCTGTTCTTTGCGTTAGATTTTTTAGTGTGCGTCTAAGCTTACTCTCTCTTCAGCACACTCAGGAGGTATACCAGAGGCATAAGTCTTACCTATTTGGTCTGTGTAAGTTTTTGACATTAGTGCGTACAGTGGCGCGCGCTTTGGGATTAAAAAAATCACATATTATGTAACCAATATGCTTTAAGTCCCGTTTAAAATGTATTTTCATTATTTTACATGGAGTTTTGCGACGCTTTTAATTTATTAAAAAAACAAAGCCTCCATATACTATTGTGCCTGTGGTCTCCCATGTTCTTAATCCGCCACTGTGTGTGTAACAACATTTTTTTCAAACAAAGTTTTTTCTATAGTCAGGCATAATTTCATAAAGATCCAAACAAGATTATCAGATTACAGTATTGATAAACTAGTCTTTTTAATCTTCGATTTGTATAATAAATAAATAATGAGTTAAATATTTTTTCCAGATATTTTGTATAACATATTGATATACCAGTATTGATTAATTCGTCTAGTATTGCTATCCCTATCAACCGTAAATGATACTTTCCTTTTCTCATTTTAACCTCTTTTTTAAGCCCCGTATTTTATACAAAGTACCGGTTGTGATATATTCGTCCGCTTTTGCATCCCTAATTATGATGATGTATGTGCGTGCTTAAATCAAATATTTGAAAAAAAAAATCAGATGTGAATCATAATCAGAATTATTGATTAAAATTAAATATGGTAGATTATATCATGGCCGAAATACATACTATAAATAAACTTATCGGATTTTTTTTTCTTCAAAATTTTCAGGATTTGTAAAATATTGATATTTCAGACATCCACGTTATCCACAGGTGAGAATCTCTTGAAAAATAGAAACCGCGTAATGATAGTGAATACGGCAAGATAAATAGGACATATTATTGGGCCCATTAGAGGTGGAGTAAGCCAAGTGGTATTTTAGAAAAAAATATGTTAGTTACTTTGTAATATTCTGCACGTCGTAAATATTAAGTAACCTCAGTCAATACACATTGCAATAGTTTTATCTCCTTAAAATAAAAATATAAAATCCACAAAAACATCAAGTAAAGACGTGATCGTACTTAAAATTCCATGAAAAAAGTTTTACCATTTTACTAGTTGGCTCACTTCACCTTTTAAGAGTTGATATGTTTTATTTCAAAGAACACTCACCATCCAAAATAAGGTTTCGTTGGCGAAATTGCTGTACTGGTCTATGGTTGACAGAACACTGAATATCAGGCATACCAGCACGACCATGAACCTGAAAACAAAGAAAAATAAAATTAATAAAGTGTTTTTAATTAATTTATTCATTCTTCAGATATCTGAACAATATTGTTATATTATTGAAACGGGAAGAAGAAAACTTTTCTTGAGGAAGAAGGTTTTTGTGCAATACACAATTCGAAGTAATTTACAGTTTTTTAAAATAGTTGTTTTCGATATTCACAATGTATACAACTTAATAAACGTTCTCTCAAAAGGACGTAAGCTGTAAATGCCGAATTAGTATAATATTTAAATTTTGCTTTTAAGTTTGAAAAATGAAAGGTATAAGAAAGTTGCCAACAGGAAAAAGAACTTATTTAATAATTGTATTTTTTATTAAACAATATGAAATAAGTACATTTTTTTAAATCTTGAGTAATTAAAAATATCTGCTGGATTGGAATATGGGATATCACATGCTAAATAGCATATGAGCGTATATTGGTTTTTTCAGCTTTACTGGAATGTATGTAAATCTTCGGGACAAGTATAATTTACATTTTTAAATCATATGCGGTATAATGTTTCATAAATTAAGATGAGTTCTGAAAATAAAACAAAAACACTGTGACTACACAAATACAACAAAAAACAAATGCTCCGAGAGTCTGTTTATATTAGCCGTAATACGAATTAAAACCCAAGGTGTGGTAATTACAAATTATTAACACGGAGAGCACGGTTCTTAAAACGGATTTTAGCATAGCAAAAGAGATTGCGATTAAAATTTGACGCTCAAAACAGAAATAAACAACATCGTGAAATGTTTTTACACGGCTGTAAGAGAGGATTTGCTTCGCTAAAACGGCGGGAGACTGAATTTAGCTCGGATGACACTCTAAATGTAAAGTTTTAAGAATTTTCCTTAAAAAATATCTCTATTTTTGAATATGAAATATTTTCTGGATAAATTTATAAATACGAAAACATTTATTACTCAACTGTCATCTGTTATTTTAATATAATTTAAATGGAATACCATTAAGCGGTTAAAAATAAATGATATAATGCATTGTAATCAACTGTTTTAAATTGTCCTGAAATAAAGAAGGGACAACGCAATTTCCTTCACGGAAATTAAAAATAGAACTCACTCCCCCGTTAGGTCGTTTTATGAATTCTCAGCACTCTTGTCTATTGGAAGTAAGGAAATTCCGCGAGAATTGAAAAGTCAGATGGCGATAAATTTTATGGTGGTACAGATTGGCGGGAAATCACAACCTAAAGTATGCATTTTTGAATTAATCATATCATCAATGTATCCACAAAATAATTATACATGACAATGGGCTCTACCGATAAGTCGGGTCTGGGTTCGATTACTGGTAAAATCAATGTCAGATTTAGACTATTTTAAATTAAAATTCGACATCTAATGCGTGAGTGATTGTGATGTCAATTCTCACCGAGTTTATCTCATATGATCTTTCAACATCACAATATTTGGCGCATTGTCGTTAACTGTTATTATATGTTGAATAAATTTTACAATTCAATTTTTTAAAAATATATTTAGCTGCGAGTGAAATCATAAGTCACTTTTTTTACTCAAAAGAATATTATTACAAAACAAAATGTTGCAGAAATTTCATTTTTCATCTGCTTTTTTTCCCAGAATGGGATTCAGGTGTTATATTACTTAACAATTCATAATATTTTACTTGCACAAAATACTGAAATGACAAAATATAAAAGAACATAAAGTAAACTTATTTCAATACGGGAAGAATAGTATTATGTATAATGTATACGAATAAATCATCATTTGCTTTTAAAAAAAAATATATATTTGTAATTCTAAATTGAAATTTCACAAAGTTACAGCCGTACCCGTCTAAAATAATTTATAGTAGTTTCCATTTGAATTATATATATTATTTTTGATAAATTTTGCAATTGCAATCAATATTTGTTTAAGATAAGTTTGTGAAGAAATTTTTGGTTGAATACAAATTTTAAACTATTGGTAAATTTGGAAGCTTAAATTATTATTAAGCAATGTGTAATTATAATGTAATTTGTAAATCCTTTTCATTGTTAGTAGTTGCTGACACCTTTTTATTTCAATTTAACTTGTATAAATAGCACTGTTTAATTTATTTTTCTTATCAGTTGATAATGCTCGCGAGGAGCGAAACCGGTCCTGATCAAATAAATTTTAAGTGGAAAAAGTACTAAAAATCTTTTATTATTTTTATTATAATGCCATTCCACCAAGTATTGACAGTGAACACCTTAAAAGTAAGCTAAAGACTGCTCATTTTTAAACGACATTGGTTCACAAATTCGATATTTGAGAGTGCAGAGTTTTATTAAATTATCCGGTAACTCTGACATTTAACCATGACGCTAGTTATGCTATGAAAATTTTAACTGCGGTTTTCCACCGCTAGATGTCATTTCTGCGGCATGTAGCTGAAATTAATGTCAAGTGGTGGCGCGATTTTACCGTTTTAAGCGTAATAAATAATTAATTTTAAGCTCGTTCGGCTCGATTTTTTTTCTAATTTGGTTATTAGGTTTTTTCATTACCCTGCAGGCGAATTAATCGATTCGATTAATGTGGAAGTATTGGACACATCGCATTTTACAAGTTTGACTAATACCGAGAGCAAGTTTCGTGGGATACACATACAAAATTGTGGTGATAACATAAATGAAAATATTTGATGTTTCACGAGAGATAATAATTCACCCATCCCTCGCATAACACGGAAGATAAGTTCTGCTAGATCACCGTGTTGAACGAAACCGTATAAAGCGAGACTAACAAATGTATGAGGTTTATAGGTCCTTTTTTAGAAATATTAATAAAATAAATACATATTACTTTTGAAAATTTATTGAAACATAAAAAATATTATTGAATCTCACTATCACTAGAAATTATCACGGGGGCTATTTTATTCTTTTTGGATGAATGTCATCATCAGTGCCTTCGATTATACTCATTTTCCGTCGGCCGTATCAAAAAATCTTTAATTTTTGACTGTCTTATCTGTTGTGAGATTCGTATAGATTTCTTCATATATAGCAATGCATTGTTTCATTTTTCGTTGACACTAAGAGTCTCAAGACACTATAATGCAAGATTTAAAAAAAAATCTTCAAAATGAAAACTGTGTTAAACGAGTACCGTTTTAAGCGAGGGATAAGTGTATATAATATTTTGTTAGTTAATATTTTATTATTAATCAGTCAGGAATTGATATTTAGAAAGAAAAATCATGTCTCATAGCTTGAATGACACGAGATTATAAATATGTAAATATACTGTATACTTCATGCATGATATTATTCTAAAAAAAAATAAGGCAAGATGTTTTCAGCTGTGTGGTCTTAAAAATGAGTATGATTTCATACATATCGAGTAATTAGCATTTTAACTTAAATGCGTTTTTATTTTCGAAGTTCGAGTGCATTCACGCACTGTATAGCACCGGAAGATGCCGAGAGACGAAAAACGGGGCGTGTTCGGCCAAGATTATTATGGAAACGTACATTATGAAAATAATTCTAATTTGTCAGTTCAAGTTCATGCGTACACTTGAACCCCTGAAGATGCCGAAAGGCGAAACCCGGGTCGTTAGTGACAAAATCTGTGTGAATGTACATAATTTGAACGATTCAAATTTAATATTGAAATTCCACCAAGCACCTTCAGTTGAAATCTTAAATTAAAAAAAACATTTTTACGATTGACAATCAATTTACTTAAATTTTATTTTATCAATACGTGTTCATTGTAGCATTTTTAAAAGTATATCAACGACGACGATAAAAGTTTAAATTTAATCGATTAAAAATAATAAAATAACAAAATGTGCCACATTTCTAACCGAAATTATAACATGAGAAAATTAAATTTGTTTCCTTACGAAAATTTGATTTAATAACCTTGTAAGGTCGTTATACATTATATGAATTATGATTAAAACTTGAAAAAAAGACAAATTAAAAATGATAGGAAACTAACAATAACCGAAAGTTCTTTTCATTAAGACGTGCGTGTTGATAAATCTTTTGATAAAGTCACTTGGATAAAAAAATATGTGTTTCAAATGTTTCAGAAACCAACAAGGTCAGTACTCAGAAGGTTAAAAAAAAGAATAGATTAGTGTAAAATATATTATTCTCAAAGCATCAGTTTATTTTATTTTTTATTCGAACGATAATATGGTTTTTTAGATAGCTTGATTTTTTTGACGACCCTGTTTTTAATATTTAAATTTGTGGCAATCGAAAGTCTGTTTTTTTAAACTTGGTAACCCAGTTCCTTGTCGGGTCTTATGGCGCAGCGGTGTAAAACTCCGTGACGGATCTCACAAGAACATAGGATAGGAACATAGTATAGAATCTCACAGGAACATAGATCTCTGTCATAGTACGAACAACAGTTTTTCGATCGATTTCTGTTCGTAGGCATGGGTGTTTGTGATGTCTAAAAATTCTCTCACACGATTAGTTAACCACTAGTCCTGTCGTAGTCTTATGCTTCTATCCCTACTACTCTTTGAAAGAGAGAGGTTGAGCACAAGAGTAATAAGCAGTTCTCGTAGAAAATCTTCTTTTGAGATACCTCCTGGAGGTCATGTGCTCTAGATTGGGAGCGGACAAGGAGAAAATATCCAAGTTACAAATATTACAATAAACATTGTTTTTTTGTAATTGAACAAACGTTAATATTTCAACTTGAAACCGCTTGGAATGGAAAACGAGAAAGTTTATATGCATATTCAATCGCTTAGAAGTTGAATTTGAATCCATCAAGCACCTTCAGTCGAAATCTTAAATCAGCTTACTAGTTGGATGCGTTTCTGCGTTGGATGGAAGTAAAGAATGCGTTTAAAATATTATATGTTGGTTTATTTCAAAAATACTTCTGTTGTTCATATTGACTCTGATATATGTACTTCTCAAGTTCGTCAAACTCAAACTAAAAAACACTAAATACTTCATAATATGGATCTTCTATTTATTGACTTAAAAACTACAAAACCAACACCATATCAACCAATAAACGAGTATCTTCTATCAAGTGAAGTACTTCAAAATTATTAATTCGTTGTCTTTCAAGATTTGTTTGAAAAATTATTAATTTAATATTTTTTTTCGAATATAAAAGTTTCTACTTGTCTGTCGGACATTGGCAACTTGACAGTTTTTTTTTTACGAGAAAGTTTGTTAATACCACATTGACAGCATGATTTAACTTACCGAAGATGCTTATCAAAGAAATGCGAAATACGTGTCAGATAGGGTTTCCAATCCCGGAATCCCGACCAATTCTGTAAACCTAAAATCTCGAGATCACGACCCTACCAATCCCGGGATTTCGGGATTGAGAAAATGAAGCAACGGAATATATTAATTCTTGGAAGAGCTAAAAAAACGAGTCACGCTGGTAATTTAGGCAATTCTGTAAATTCCTGGGTTTTTGGATTCGGAAATCGCTGACGAAAAGTTTTGTCAATCCCAAATCCCAATTTATACACGATTTTATTTTGAGTGTTCAATCCCGGGATCCCGGAATCCTGGAATTGAAAATTAGTCAATCCCGAAATCCAGGGATCACTAAAAGGGTATGTGATTGGATTCCTTAGTGTCACACTCAACGTAATAACCAGTTGAATATAAAGTTGACAAATTTAATTTTATGTTGATGATATTAAATAACACCAAAATTCAAAAACTATGGCCGTTATTTATTAATCAAGTAAACATTGATTCCAATTCTTAACGTTTAAATTATAAAATCCAGTTTGGGACTTTTTTCTTATTACTAGATGCAGGAGTGGAGGCTTAGAAGAAAATCTAGAATAAAGAATGAAGGTCCATTAGAAAAGAAATTTTGGTGATTTAAATTTTAAGAATCATACTTTATGGTATAAAATGACACGTAGTCAAATTGAATCGAATTAAAACAAATATTTTCACACTAGCAAAATGACGTACGTAAACTTAGGTTAAAATGTTAAAAGTATTATATTAATGAATGTATTTATATGCATATTAAAAAAAAAATAATTACAAATAATATACTATACTATATACTAATAAAATAATGTAAAAACGATACGTCATACAAAGTTCCCAAAGTTTGATATGCGACTATCGTTTTCAAATCGCTACTTCAATTGTTATCATCGGAAAGTAAAAGAAAAACAAAAATAAAAGACATGCCAGGAGTTCTACGAAACGTAAGTCGTAGAACCATAGATGAAGATTTATGAGTGACCTCAGTGTTGATAAGATATGTCTTAGTCAGGAAAACTCTTTCATTCTGTTTTACTGGCCAAATAAAAGATGCTATCTTTGTGGTGGTGTTTTTGAATGAAGTATTATGTTACAACGGAAAAATATCTGGATTGCATAAATCAGTTTTTCAATTTGCCTTAAAGCGTTTTATTTGTAAATATATGATGACTGTAACAAAGCAGGGTGGTGACTACAGAAAAATTCTTAGAATAAAAAAATACAAAGAAAATATTGTACTCTCAAAACTGGGTTTTAAAATGATTGAATATTCGATGTCAATTTTTCGATATAGGAAACGGATATATACCATTTTATGTTTAAATTTTGAATTCAGTCTTACCACAAATGAAGTGTGTTATATTTATAATATTTACGTATATTTGAATAAATATTTACATAAAAATAAACGGTTTCAGACCAAAAATACACAAAAGCTTTTATGAGAGGCAGGGTGTGCATCGTGAATGGAAAAGTTTAGTAAATATTTTTGACAAACTGATAGGCGATACTTTTACTAAAATTGAATTGTCAGTCGGGCGCTACGGCGTAGAGCTCGTCAAACTTTTGAAAGCTGCCAATAATAAAACTCGAGTTTATGGCCAAGTTTGAAGCTTTTGAAAAATTGATCTTTTTGAGACGAAGTGCATCAATCAATTTTTATACGAATGAATGTAGTTATTTTCTAGAAATGTTGAAAAATGCCCCTCACCATTCAATCCTTAATCATATTATATCTGTTTCAAAATTAAAAGTTGTCTCATTAGTGCCATTAACTATCATTCTTGCTTATTATTATTTAATTATTTTTTTACGTGTAGTTATACCAATTCAATGTATTTAATTAACCTTTATTAATATCTTTATATTTTTAATTATTATTATTGTTGCCTATCAAATTGTGCCTAAAAACATGTATCTTAACTGTATCATTGAGGAGATATCGTCTTCGGTGTGATGCAGAAAGGAAAACAAGTTTATCGAATAATAATAAAAAAAAAAGAAATGTTGAAAATGAAGGTAAGCTCTTCCAAGATTTGATATTTGAAAAAGCCAAGAATTTACGGAATTGCAAAAATGAAAAAAAAATAGAACCTTTTTTTAGCCATCGCACAACGTTCTTTATTTTTATCAACCCCAAAATCACGGAATTAATTAATACTATCAAATTTCCCCGATATCGGGATTCTTAGATTGGAGGCTTTAGTAACAGTTGACAGTTTCAGACAATGAAAAACTGTATAAATAAATATATCACTGCCTTTTAAAGAAAGGATTGCTTTTATACATACCCTCCGAGGACGAGCGTGACCATATGGTCACAGTAAACACCGATGTCTATTGATCCCACTATTCATCCCTTTTCTACCAGAATATCGTTGCTTTCACTCATATTTGGTTATGAAGGATTAGTCATCAGCCGCGGGGACAGAAACGGCCACCAAAAGCACATACGATTTTTTGAATTGCCATTTTTTTAATGGACTTTTTGAAACTGTTAGTTATTTTTTTTTTATCAAAACATAAAATTATTTACAGTTCTTTTGCTTATTTATTTGTATTGAAATTATGCTGATCTACAGAGATCAAATTGTAAATATTAAAAAAAAATTCACGTTTAGTTATATTTCAACCCCAAATGTTTGGGTGCCCATACGGTCACGCTCGTCCTTACTACTATCCGTACGCAAAACATTACGGTAATAAAAAGATGAGCTTGACCATATAGTCATGTGGGGTTTCTATAGAACGACTTTGTGTGTTTTTTTAATTGTTAGGAATAAAAGTTATCCGTGACTTCAATATTTTTTTTTATCAAAAAAAAGTTCTCTCTCTGGAGAGTTAATGATAATGAAAATGTTCTTGTCATCATAATTCGAGTGTAAGTTAAGGAAAAAAACCATTGAGGTAATTATTATTGTGCATATTGCATTCAATGCACAAAGAATACAAAAAAGTGTGTCTCTATTTCGTAAAAGATCCGATTTTATTTCGAATTGGAAAGGTTTGAATTTGGAAAAAAAACAGTTGACAAGCGAGTCAGCAGATTGTGGCATCAAAAACAAAATGAAGGCAGGTATCTTCCGCTTTGCGTGAACTTAACTGTCAAACGTTGGCTTTATATTATTATGACGTGCTAAACTTTAAGCGGGTCACGATAATGGAATCAGGTACAGCGAGTGGCACTTTTTATGTATATTAAAAGGAGAATATAAAACTAAAAGTATAATGACTTGTTTTAACAAAACATTTCATTATAATAATATCCCAAAGCATGCAATTAGATGACTACATACAATTTTCGGCAGCAAACATGCTTTGAATAACGATCGTATTTTGTCTGCTTTTAAAACATTAAAATAAATGAAAAAGCATATCTAAACTTAAACATGATATACCTCTTAGTAAAATGATACAGTTTTAAGTTTGTTTTCAATTTTCAACGTATCTAACCAAATTGTTAAGCATATGGAAAACTTTCTCGAACACCTTAACAGGTGTTTTTTTAACGAGTCTGTTTGTAAGAAGGTTACTCAAGTCTCTGTCACCTGAGAGGGTAAAGGAAGAAAAATAAGTATTGGAAAAGACTAGTAATAAGTCAAACATCTGATTTTATAGGATTAGATAGGTGTTATATTAGGAAGAATGTATATGTCACAAATACAGTTATAAAAAAAACTATAAATCGACTATTTGGTTAATGATGATAATTTCCGTTAAAGATTTCAAATATTTTACCACAGTTACACAAAAGCAATATACGAATTTAATGTTTTACTATAAAATGTTGATTTTTTACAATTATTCAATAAATAGCTAGCTTTCTTACAGATAAAAAAACAAGAATTTTACATGGTGTAATATACATATTATTATACTGTAGTAAATATAATTAAATAAAATATTTGCTCAGCACATTAAAAATTTAATAAAAAATATTTGGAATTTTTCCACGCACACGTAAAAAGGTTCGCCACCACGTCTACATCACATGTTGCACGAAAGTATAATAGCATTCATTAACCACTCGGTCAAAAGATTGCTTATAAAATATAATTCTATTCAACACACCATTTTGTCAAGGTACATAAAATATTGCGTTTCCTTTACCTCATATGTAGTTAATCTCAACCGAAATTATTCTACGAAAACTACATATCAAATAATATTTTAAAATGCATTGTTTTTCTTAAAAGGCGTTTCACAAAGTAAGAAGAAAAAAATAAAAATTATAAATTGAAAACGAGTTGAAATAAAATTTTGGTCATTAGACGTAGCTTTAACAAACTGCCTCTGGAACCAATTAAAATTTGATAAAGCTACGAAAATAAGGTTTAATACGGGAAAGCATAAAAAGTTTCTTTCAAAACTAAATTGATTATTGATTGGAGACCAGTTAATTGAGTTAACTCATTTTTTATGATCGAAACCAGGCTACGGGAATGTTTGCGTTCGTAAAATGGTAATATTTGGATACAATTATCGCAGTAATTTATGACATTTATTTTTAAACTCAAATCAAAATGTTTCGTGCGATAAACCAATTAACTGTTTGTTTCGACTATTTAAATTGTTATGTCAATTATTATTTAATCCGTTGATATTTCTTATCTTATTATTTATGCGAGCCGTAAAATTTTAAAAAAATATTGAGTAAAATAGAACAATGCTAGACACGCAAATGTATTAAAAAGGACGGTATTTAAAATTCTAATATATGTGGAATTTGAAAAAAATATTCTGTCTGGATAGCGTGTGTGTTATAATATTAATATTGCCAGCATAATATTAACATTCCAAATATTTTAATATGGTTTTGTAATGAACAATATTTAAATTTATTGATAGCAAATAAAAATATTTCTAAACTCTTTCAGCTCCGGCCAAAATCACATGGAATTATTCCGTTTGCCTGGCTTATTATTGAAGATTTACTGTGAATAAGCTTAATAGAATCAAATGAAACCCTTCATCAGTCTGTAAGTATTTTGTCTGTTATGAAAAGTCATATTATATTGTATACTTTGCAAGTTCTACAGGACATGGCATCATAATATGCGTAGAGATGTTCGCTGACATCCTGTTTTCTGAATTATTAACTATTCCAATTTTAAGTAGTAGCTGCACCATTATGTAGACTTCAGAAGTGGAAATTGATGCTTTAAATGCGTTGTGAAATCTGTAATTATTTTTGATAAAAGTAAAAGTTGAATAACTGAAAATGATTTGAGGAAATGCTATTGTAGCTTAACTGAATTTAACTGAAAACGTTGTTTAATATCAAAATTATGACTCTATTTAAAAATATAGCACATCACGTGAAAACATGGTTCCGGGACTCATCGCTTCACTAGCTTATCGTGTAAAAACGCAACTATGGGACTCTTCTTATAAATGAAACATAACTTCTTTCATTATTTGTTCTTTCAGAGAGGTTGTACTACTGAGTAACAAACATCCTTCGTAAATAAACTTCATTAAAAGACTTACGTATAGTATATAAGCTACTAGCTTTACTTTCTAGACTGGCAATAATATATTTTATTTTCTAGCAATATAACAATATTTATTAATGGGATTGTGTTATTTTTCTTTTTTGATAAAATTAAGTAAGATTTTTTCCATTATTCTTTGTATTTTTTCCATAATGGTAAAGAAAACCCTGATACGAAATTGAATGACTCTCATATTATTTTGTGTTATATCTACAAATAATAGTTTTTTTTCTCCATTGAATATTTTTCCTTTCATACTCCGTTCACCAATTAGATAAATAGCCTTCTGACGTTTCGAAGTAGCCATAACCAGCTGACAGGAGTCGTAAGGGAGCCATTTTGGAATAACACAACATCTTCTAGAATCTTGATGCTAACATAATAACAAAGTATAGGCATAATGCGACTCTTCTAACCAGACAATTACTGTGTTTATTATATAAATACATTCTTGTACACAGAAAAATGTGTCTGAGATATAAAATAGAGATTAAGCCAGAAATAAACATAACAAGAGTTAAACACTATTCATAGATACTAATTTTAAATATACAATTGATAACTCAGATACTACACTCGATGCGATATGACTTTCGACTCATCAAGAACCGTCTTCAGACTAAATGTAGCTTCAGATTTTTTTATCAGTAACGTAGGTATCGATAGTCAATGGTGGTTTGATTATTCAACATATATATATATTTGATATTACTATATTTCTGACAAATTACCGGTGCGAGCAAATGGTTTTTTTGTCTACCGGATGGAAAGATAAAAAAATAAACATTTATAAGAAGGTAATTAGTTATTCGTCTTATTTGAAATTAGCTGATAATTGACTGTTGTAAAGACTTTTCCACGGTGAAGTATATCTGTATTGAAGTTGTCAGATTATGTGGTTTAGTGTTAGATGTACTTTAATGATCAGATGTATTTGAATTAGAATGCCGACAGGTTCAATAGTATATTTTTTTATGGTGTCTTTTTCGTCGAGTTCATCTCGAGTGACACTGAAAAGTTGTAATGCCAATTATTTTAATATTTATTTAAAAGCAAAGTCTTAAATACTATTTTAACGCAAAAACGACCAAGAAAGTCCGGCCAGTGTTCTTTTAATTTAAGATTTTGATTGAAGGTGTTTGATGGAATATAAATTAAATTTGAATCGTAAAGTGCATGGATGGACTTGAACTGACTAATAATTTAGTAATCCTATAACTGAACATGATTGATCTTTTAACCATGAACTAACCATAATATTATTAGTATTTAGTTAATATTCGTTTTTTCATTAGAATAATGTTATTTGTGATTAGTTTTTTTTTTACTTGAAAACGGTTTTGAATAATATCTTTTTATTCCATTGAAAATAACAATTCTAATGAAGAATTTAAAAATAATATATCAAAACAAATCTGGTTTTCTTTTTGTGCGTAACAATTAATTCCCTCATGTGTCAAATCTAAATTGACGATGTATACATTTTTTAGTTACAACCTTTCAAATGTAATTACATTGTAAACATAAAGTAAAACTTGGTCATGTAACTGAAACAAGTGTTTTGGATTATTGCATGTGAACAGGTGTACTTGATCGCTCAACTGTTTGGCCAGACAACACTAAGCTTATATTGTATTTTTAATATGTCGGTACGGTATTCAAATTCACAGTTTTAGTTCTAATACGAACTATATCAGTTTTGTAATTAAGGTAGGGATTTTAATCGAATATTCGTATATTTGAAAAAATATTTAAATAACATTGATTTACTTGATTAATGTAAGTATTTTAAGTCACAACTAATTTCACTTAGCGTTGCATTACATTATGTCTTGATTAATATAATCAATTGTATTTATTATCCACGTTAAAACGCGCAACTTAATTGATAATTAAATCAGTTTAAAAACTAGCGTACAAAGACATGGATGTTTGTGATTTCTAAAAAGTCATTCACATTAGGGCTTCAAATCCCAGGATCCCGTCCAATTCTGTGATCTTGTAATCCCGGAATTGTGATAGTACTAATTCCAGGATTTTGGGATTAAGAATAAGAAGTGAAAAATTCGGTTTGGGTTTGATAGGTGGCAGAGAGTTTTTATCACAAACACTCATTGAACTGCCTTTGAACGGAAATCAATCAATAAATTGAAAACACACTGTTCGTTCTGGGACTTGAACCCGTAAGATCCGCCATAGAAGTAAACGAAGTTGACCACTACCACACGGACCCGTGATTTTTAGTAATTAAATTACAAAGAATTATTTGGAAAAACTGAATCGTTCACACTTCTACGTGTTTTTTTTCTCTTACTACCCTGGATTTACCTTTAAGCATCTACAGATACTATTGAACGCCTGAAGATGCACACAAGCTAATCTCGGGTCTTTTAGTGATAAAACTTGTAGGAGTGTGCACAGTTTGAAAGATTTTAATTTAATATTGAAATTTCAACAAGCACATTTAGACCGAATTTTAAATTATTTGAATGAAAATAGTTCGTTAATTCTTTTAGACCGCCACTTTTTAGGTTATGTTATGACGTCATAGCTGTTAGTGAAGGAATATACCACGAAACATATTTTCAACACACGTTGCATGCATACTATTATGAACGGACAAGACAAAAGAGGAAATACTGCAAGTATGGTTGCTTTAATTAGCTGCCTTGTTCTTTCGCAGATGCGTCTTTATAAATCTTGACTGTAAGAAGGAGAAAGTATTATGTGACACACCATGTAAACTTAAACTTTAAGGTGAGCTTACTGCGTGTTTTAGTATAACACAGACAGTCGTAAATTCACTAAGGGTGCAGTAAAAATATCCTATTTTTACGTCACAAAAAAAAGTTTAAATAGATGATCATACTTATTTGATAACTTTTTTTTTGCCAACTAACGACTAATTATTTTACTTGTAAGGTGTTCACGCATCCAGAAACTGGTCAAGTGCTCAACGTTGTTGGCTTTGATTACGAAAGTCACGGGTTTGAATTCCGTTACGAAGAGTTTCTATAAATTGATTTTTAATCGATTTATAGATTTTTGTTCGAAGGCATGTATATATGTGATTTCTTAAATGCCCTTCCACTCAACCTGTCATAAAAAAACAAACGAAGCGCAAGCGATTAGCTTACTACAAGTCCTGTCCATGCTTTATCCTTATATTTATACTACCTTTGAAAAAAAGAAAGGCTGAACAAGCAATTCTTGTAGAAATACTTCTGTTGAGATAAACTCCATTACGAGTCCATATATATAGATTGAAAAAAGGTGTCCACTGTCAATACTTGGTGGAAGGACATTATATTTAATAAAATAAAGAACTTTTGTACTCCATATTTATTTAAAATGATCATTACCGGTTTCACTCATGACGAGCATTTTCAGCTGATAAAAATGTTTTAAATTCATTAGTTATATTGAAGTGTGGTTGATTTGTCGTCGCAAAATTTTTGATCAATATCTTTTTTGAGAATAAAACCACTTACTTTCTTCACGGGTTATGAACGATGATATTTTGTAGATTTTTTGTGTTTTTTTAAAAATCTTGTTCGTTTTCAATGTAGAGCATATGGCTTTCTAATGGAGGTATCTCAACTTAAGTTTTTTTGGAATAACTGCTTGTTACTCAGTAACACAACCTCTCTTGTTTTCAAAGAGGGTAGAGATAGAAAGGGTAAGTTATAACAAAAAAAAAGTGGTTAACTAATCACTTTCACTACGCCCTGTTATTTTGGTATTGAAAAGGTGGTAAGATTTTTTTTGATATCACAAACATCCATGGTTTTTAACAGAAATTGATTGAAAAAAAAAACTGTTCTTACTGGGATTTGAACTCGTGAGATCCGTTGTAGAAGACAACCACGTTGACCTCTGTGTTACGGACCCGACGGTGTAATTTGTATAAATATATTTTTAAATATTTGTTGTCCAACAGTTGAGAAACTCTACTGTGAACAACCATACGATTTTTATTATTCATATTTAAATTATTGTACAGATTTAAAACAGATTTTTAGTTTCAAGACTGATATTTATTGTATAGAATACTGATTTCCGCCCTTAATCACATATCTGTATGATGTTTAATTAAAGGCTAATAGATAGCTAGAATTTTACCCATATTGTTAGTTTTAAATAATTAATGGATTCAAGCTTAAATTTGCTCTACTTTAAACGACTTTACGTTAAATTACAAATAGATTAGTGGAATAATAAATCAGGTTCAATAATTATGTCTACTGAAGCTTGCGTGATTGGACTATATTGCATTCTATGTGGGTTAATGTAAAAACTTCATTGTTATACAATAGAATCTCAAGGAACTAAATTATTCAGAGCACGAATGACTTATTTAAATTTGAGTCATTAGGTTATCAGAAATACATTTCTTTAATTTTCACAATGTTCTTCTTACCTACATCATTCATATATATTGTATGTGTTATTATAATAAAATGTAGCCATATTTAAAAAAGTCATGTTAATTAATTTCAATTCATCGACAATATCGTGACATCATTTTTACCATTTTCATATGGCTCGTAGATGCTTTGTAATATTCTACATGTCTTAAAGTATCGTAAAACTGAAGTAACCTCAGTTAATTAAACATTGCAACAGTGTTATCTCCAATGTTACCTCTAAGGCAAGAGGTTAGCTGCGCGGAAATTTTAATTGAACAACTGTCTTGTAGTGCGCGGAAGCTTCCCAAATGCTGCGTGGCCGCGCACGCGCGCATTTTAGAGGGAACGTTGGTTATCTCCGTAAAATAAAAATATGCAATCCACCAAAACACTAAATATAAACGTGACTGTACTTAAAAGTCCTAGAAAAAAGTTTTATCATTTTACTAATTGTCTCACTTCACCTCTCAAGGGCTCATATATGAGTGTTAAATAACATTATCATAAAAATGTAATTACTTTTGTTTTAACTTGGCTATTGTTTTTATGTTCCTGTATAAAAAATACCCTCAAGCCACCACTAATATAAATTGAAAAATATTTTTTTATATCTAGAGTTATTTTTTTTGGCTAAATCAAAGCTCATCCTGGATGGCAAAACCCTTTTGCTACGCCACTGATATTAATCCATGAATATATAATAAATAAACATAACACAAGAGTAAGATGAAAAGCTAGCGACAAAGTTTTCTACCACAAAGTTTCTGCCTTGGGATACAGTTAAATACGCTGTGCTGGATACAAGATTCGAGGAGCGTTTCCGCCGCTCGCTATATTCTTATCAGTTGATACCAAGATGCTAAAGTTGGTATAAGTACTTGCTTTGAGTGAGTACCAACTTTATGGAAAAAACTCTAATCGGCACATCCGGTTTCAGGATTCTATTTAAAGACAACTTAATGTTAATATATGTATGTGTTAGGTACGTACATATACTTGTTAACATAGTTATGTGTAGTAAGTCAGAAAGTAAAATTTTATCACTTCGCACACATAAACCTAAATCCACATATGTTTATTTTGCAGGAAAGATTTTCAAAACTTTGATATAAATTCAAAAGAAGTTAAAACCACAGTCTTAAGTTTCCTTTAAAATAAATAAAACTGATATTTATAATATTTATTGAATTGTTTTTTTTTAATAAAACACTTAACTCTTCGATTTTGAAGTAACACGATCCACTAAAAGGAGTAAATACTATAATTTTGCAAGAATTATTTCGATGACTTATTTCCATAGAATGATAAGTAAAACATATGATGTTTTGAATTATATTACTCATTATAACCGAATACTTCTTTTCTATAGCTCCACAAAAGAACATTAAGAAAAAAATACATAAAACTTAATTAAATTGAGATAAATGACTAAATAGTTCATTAAAAAGAGACAAATAATAAATATCACTTATTTAACACTTGGCTTATAAGCTTCAAAACTTTGGTCAGCCATATCTCATGCTCCCAATGTCTAATTGAAGCATTATGGAACTAAACTATCGATTTGTTTTAATACAATTTTCAGATTCACAAACACAGAAGGACATAACGGAGTTTCTTATAACAAGAAATTCAACTTCACAATACAGTAATGACAATCAAACGACTTCATTAGATTTTAACGCATTAGGCGTGTCAGACTTTTTTTTGCGATGAAAGTCTCCGTAGATAATAAAATTGCGACAAAGAGTTTTATTTTTTATATGTATAAAGATACCGAACATATAAAATAGTATTTTTTACAGTTCAATTTTATTTAAAATGTTTAACCAGTGAGTGTTTTTGATAGAAACTTTTCCTTTGTAGTCAACTAGCAGTCTTTTGAGCTGTGAAAACTTGCTGCATTTGTTTCCATTGAATGCGTTTTCTAATGAAAGCAAACGTTGAGTTCCAAAGCGGATTTTCAATTTAAGTTTTCGTCAGTGATGCAAAACTGCTGAAAGAATAATGCTAAAAATAAAAAAAACTTACGAAAGTACTGAAAGTTTTTGGTTCACACTAGTATTTGTTATTGAGAACCAAGCTTCCTATTAGTATTTTTATATCACATCATAGGTACGGAATAATATTATCACCTGATTGCAATTTTTTTTAACAAAATACCAAAAAATCTAATTTACTGTATAAAGTAAAATAACCGGTTTTGGCGTTTTTTTTTTCAAATCAAAAAACTGGTTAGCCGGTTCAAACCAAAATCGTTATTAAAAAATATTAAAAAAAGTTATTATTATTTTTTAATTTATAGCTGTGTTAATAAGTTAATAATATTCTTAAAGAAAATATATTATGCGGGATTTGTGAAATTGAAAATATTAAAATTTGAAAATGGTTTTTATTTTTCAACTTGCATAAATATTTTTTTAAAGAATGAGTAATTATAAAAAATGTTTAAACTTAAATCTTTTTTTTTTATAAAAAATTTCGAGGAATTTGTAATTCGAGCAATTGACGTTCGAGCAAATGGTTATTCGAGCAATTTCCATTCGAGCAATTACATTCGAGCTATTTGCATTCGAGCAATTTACCGGGAATCCTAAAAAGAGGCTTCTTTAAGAATCAACTTTTATAGATTGCAAGTTAGATAAGAATATAATTGTCAAATAAAATCATAACAATGAGTGAGTGTGTTTCGGTTATTTCATTGCGGTTGTTAGTTTAACAAACTGATCGTCCGATATAGCCCTGAAAAAAACTTCACTGCAATAGTTCTCTAAAACTGACACCAGACAACACATAGCAACTTTACGGCAGACAAAAGGTTCTAAGGTTTCCGTCACTGCTATTGCCGCCAACAAAACTGTGGCTGAAGTTTCTCTTAACAAAATTGTACTTGTGATGTGAAATTTAACCAACTGTTGTATTGTTTCAATTCAACATAACGTAATTTAATTAAGTTTTCATATTTAAATTGAAGATGAGCACCAAGATAATTTTTTTATAAGTAAACTAAAATACTTAGCTATTATATGTCCTCAAGCCGAGTGGTCAATTTTTTTAGCTTTCGTCTTACTAGAATATGAGGTGAAATGCTGGCAATTAAAATAAAGCATGAAAAATGGAGAAAAAATAACAATGAAAGCTTCTTTACTTCTTATACACAGAAATTGATCATGAAAACAAGAATAAGAAAAACGATCAGCTCAATATTTGTCATTTGTAACCATTTTCTTATTTCCTTGTCATGTACAATCAAGCCGCCTGTGTGGCCGAGTGGTCAGCGTTGTTGGCTTCGGTTACGGAGATCACAGGTTCAAATCCCGGTACGGACAGTTTTATAAATTAATTTTTCAATCGATTTATGAATTTCTGTTCGTAGGCATGGATGAATGTGATGTCTTGAATTCCTCTCTCCCACCCATCCTATTTTAATGATAGGGCGTATCGAGACCGATTAGCTTACCACTAGTCCTGTCCTATCCTTCTATCCCTACT